>OX424576.1:163820200-164420200 GCA_949152435.1 Gastracanthus pulcherrimus | reverse complement strand
GCAGAATGCTTTCTCAAAGAGATTAGATACACAATTATTTGTTAAATATTTACTCTGAAAAAGTTATTTTATGATATACATTTTATTATATTATTTATATGTTAATTATACGTTGCAACCTTATATAAAAAAGTGTGTTATTTCTACATTAAATTGATGAAACACTACCACTACATCTTCTTTGTGAATAATTGGACATTACATGTACATATGTATGAAACGTGTCTAAAGAATTAAAAAATAAAAAAAATTTCAATTTTAAAATTTAAAATCAAATTTCATTAACAAAAAGAAAATTGGAGTGTAAAATACTCCAATCAAAAGAAAATTTAGTCCGTTTTACGAATGTATGCATTATTTTGACATATTTAGTGTATAAAATGACATAACATGTTTTTTTAATTTTTCGAATTTTCAAAATTCATACTTGCATTTATTTAACAAAAATAACTTTCAAGTATAAGTAAGTTACACTAATATAAACAAAATTAAGTCAGATTTACGAATGCATGTATTATGTTGACATATCTAGCATATAAAAAGACAGAAAATATTTATTTTTTCAAAGTTCTCAAAATTTAAAATTGCATTTCATTAACTAAAAGCACGTTAAAGTATATGTAAGATACATCAATTAAAAGCAAATTAAGTCAATATCATTATGACTGTTTGAATTAAGTTGACATATATAGCGTATAAACTGACAGAAATAATTTTTCAACTTTTACAAATTTTAAAAGTTCAATATCGAATTTCTTTATCAAAAAAAATAATGTGTTTATAAGATACCCTAAGCGAAAGGAAATTATGTATATTTAATGAATATATACATATTTTTGACATATCAAGCTCATAAAACAATAGAAAAAAATTTTTCATTTATAATTCTTTTTTTAAATTCTTAATTTTCTTTAAATATGCAATAAGTTTCGACAATCTTACTTCAAAATTTAAACAATTCTATGTTGAGTCATATCTGATATACCTGTAAAATTTCAGCCCGAAATACGATGACCTTCAAAAGTTATCGTGATTACAAAATGTGTGCAAACAGACAATTTGTGCAATAAACGCAGACATTTTATAAAACATATATATTTCGATTCAGCAACCTCATAAACATCGAAATACATCACAATCTTAGATTGAAAAAAAATCATCGTTGCAAAGCTTTGTCTTGGAGAAAGCAATATTCCTAGCTCGTGTAATATACTATAAGCGTTGATCATAATAACTAAACTTCATGGATACTTAAAAATCCAAAATTTTGTATTTTATAATAAATAGGACTCGAATAATTCGAGCGGAATTTACATTTTCATACTAAATCTAATTAAAAGCGTATGTATTGATAGATTGATCCATTTCAGCAATTTCTATGATTTAGTTTCCGCATGTGGATAACATGAATTTGATTAAGTTACCTCATATATTTCACGTCCCTGCTTCCATTCGTTACACATTGGAAAATTTTCGCTTATCTACTTGAATTGCATTTCGAATAGCTTGTATGGGAAGCTATTTATTTTGGCACAAAGATAAATTCAATGATAAATGTTACGATTCTCGTTTCTACATACAACTTTTAACATCTATAATGTATAATTATTAATGTGTAATGATCTGTTTCATTTTACAGTTGAATTCTTAAAAAAATGATCATTTTATATTTTGTTACAGTTATTATATTAACTTTTAACTGAAAAAAGTTAATTTTATATCCTTCTATGTATATGTTTTCTCGATATTGTAGAAACTTAAAGTGCATTTTCATGGAGCGAAAAATAGTCATAGCAACACTTACTAAATAGTTTTAGTGAAAAATATTACTAAAAATGACTTTTGAAAGCATGTTCGCAATGTACGTTTATATTAAAATGTGTTCAAACGAATTTTTATTTTAATCTCTTCGGATTTATTTCAAATTTGTTCAACCGAAAAATCGCCAAAAAGGTTTTACAAAATCATTGCAATATACGCCTTTCATCCATTATTAATTATAACTTTCGGAAAATGTTACTTATTGGCACATTCTCTTAATATCGTGACAAAATCGCTGTATGAAATTGAGACCTCAACTTAAAAACACTCATTTCAATTTTTTTTATAATGCAAGCCAGTAAAACCCATCGGCATCAACGTCGACTAAAAATATTTGAAAAAAATTTAGAACCAAAGTCTTCGACATCCCGACACGAATGCTTCTATAATAATCGACTAATCCTCTCTCCTGCGCCACTTCACACACATGGCAGACAGGCTCTCGAACTATATATAAAACCAATTTGCAGCGCTAACGCACACGCTGGCAGATAAAAATACACGGCTCTCAAACAATTTAAGCCACCGAAAGTGCACCTTTTTTGCATATACCACGTATATATCCCCACACACGTTTTGCCGAAGCTTTTTCTCTATGTCTCTCCCTCGCCTGTATATGTATATAAAAAGTGCGGAAAAAGAAAGTGGAAGATCGGAAGCCGGAATAATATTCCTTTTGTGAGAATCGCGCGCGACGTCGCCGCCGGCTGCTAAACTGTGAGACTCGAATACATAAAAATATGAAGAGGAGGAGGCGGGGGCAGAGTAAGAGAAAAGAGAAAAGAGAAAAGAGGAAAAGAGAGGAAAAACGGGTGAAAGAGTGCGAGAGAGAGAAAGAGGGAGAGGCAGGCGCCTAGCAACGGAAAAATCTCGTGGAAAGCCAGTGCGTCGTTACTTAAGAGGCATGACACGCTGATATTTCTATTAAAATTGCGAGCGCAGTTTTAGCGACAAACTTTTTTAAACTTAGTGCGAAACTTTTCACTAATTTTTCGCAATATTGTAGCGGTTATTTATTTTGTCTTTACGAATGAAAGAGCATTTAAAATGTCATTTTTTAATGGGATGTATTAAACGTCAAGCTCGAAACTTACTGCTGTAAAATTTGTATGTACTCTTTGAATATTTGTTTAAGGATAGCTGTGTACATGTGAAAAATTGATTTTCGTGTTTGTCGCTACAGCGTACGTTTAAAGGAAGAATGATGAAACTTCAGGGATGGCGGAGATAAATAACAGCGGCCAAAGCCTGGGGAAAAAAGACCGCCTTAGCGCGATAAAGGGGAAAAATGTAACCAGCTTGAAAAATCATATATCTTAAGAAAACCTGAAAAAAATACCAAAAACACCATCTTTTCTTGTTTATTTTTTAATCCATATAGTACGTTTATTATTGTTGCAACGTAACGGAACAAAAAATGGCTTATATATATATACTTACGAGAAAAACTTTTTACAATTATATCTTGTGAAACGACTTCGATTTAAAGCATTTTATGGGGATGGTTTAAGTGCAGGTTAAGTAGAAGAGGTTTTAAAATAAAATGTCGCCTTTTACTATACTTTAAATGTATAGAGGAATTGACGTGAAGAAGTGCGAATCCGATTACAGAAACTTTCAAGGTAATTAACTTGAAAGAGGTTTTCTTCGGAGAATGGCACCAAGTTTTTCTTTACAGTGTCTTCGAAACATTGTTAATGTCAATTAAAATGAAGCGAAAATGCAGATTCAGAAGTTAATAGAAACTGTCAGTATTTAATTTTGAAGATTAAAATTACGTGGTAAGTCTCGGAAGCTTAAAGAAATGCAATTAAAGCTGCATATATCAGCGCAATATCATAGTTACTATTTTAATAAATATACACATAAATTTTAATACGAATAACGTTGGTAGATCTCAAACATAATAAGAGAAAAAGAATTTTGTAATTAGTGCATACCAATTCAAATAGCATCATGCAGTTTATTTTTACATATTTTCTGGAAACTTTTTCATACAATTATTTTATTTTCCTTAAATTTCCAATTTAAAATGAATTCAAGAAAACCCTCGTTTTACGTTTACGTCACCGTATATGAATGTCATAAAATCAATGTAAAATATAATAACATACATAAATGCTCCTACAAATTTCTTTACAAAACCTTTTTAGTAAAACAATGAAATATTATAAAATTTAATTCTTCGACTAACAATTGAAAGTTTAAAGATGTTTTAACATCAACACAAAGTGCAACTACTTTATATTGAGATTCATACTTATAATTAAACTAACAATTAACAATACAGATTATAGGTATAGCTACCAATACCAATATGTCAACCAATGGAAACATGCACGGAAAACCCTTCTCACTATAAGGTACAATGCTTGGCATATGCTGCTGTGTGTGCCAGCGAGCAAGCAGCGTTGTTCACGATGCATGAGCACTGATATTATCGGTGCCCACCCAGCACCCTCGTGCATATACGCTGAGCGCTGCGCAGTCCGACTTTCGGAATTGACCGAGCCGAGCTGCGGCCAAGCCGAATGGTCCTTCTATCCAAGGTAGACGAGCATCGAAAATATTGGTGCTCATGCATCGTGGACAGCGCTGCTTACGCGCTATATCTACGTTTAATATAGTGAATAGGGTTTTTCGCTCGGTCTTTCGTCTGCGTTGAAATATGCGCCTTACGAAATTCCAGAACTCGTCTCCAAAATAATATCATTTCTGTGCAAACTGAGGAATTAGCTAGTACAATTGCACTATTTGTACATATAAATCAAAGCATGTCAATACGTGACCTGCATTAAACAACTTTTTAAAAAATCCGCTAGAGGGATACATTGCATTTTTGTAAATCTGCAAGTGACAACACATTTTCTGTGTACTATATTAAAGAACTATCCGAAAAATCCGCTAGAGGGATACGTGGCATTTTTGTAAATCTACAAGCGACGAAACAATTTTCTGTATACTACCAACACTATTAGTAAAAGCAACAATTCTAAAAAGTTACAAGTAAATAAAAATAGAAACTAAATTTTATTATTTAACGTCCACTAAAAATTATTTATTAAAATTTTATAATTAGCGCAACTAACTAATTTTGTACTAACCACAACTCAGAAAAAGAAACAAAATCATGGATCACGAAGCAAAGAATAACTTTTCATAGCTCAAACTCGAATTTCCCACCAAATCCCAAATCTCCACTAAACAAATTTCAATAGCCCCATATGCCTTGTAAAGTCACACCACAATTCCTGCAACGCCATCAGCTCTTCACGTTAAAGAATAATCACCTCCAGCCAGCGGCTAACTAATTGCCAAAGAGGATTTAGCGCTCGCGCACAAAAGCCCACTACGCGGCACGCGCAGCTAAGCTTCCGTAGCTCTGCCCGTGTCTGCCGCGCTTTTGATCGGCCGAGCGCGTCGCGTTTGCGCCGTTAAATAACAATTTGCCGGGCGTAAGGGAGGCACGAATTTCGCGATATATAGGGTTTCCATAGCGCAAAGGGATGACCGTGACACCGGAGAAGGAGTGTGTGCGGTGTGTGTATTATAGGCGATGGCTCCCGCGGGGAGTGGCGAACGACAAGTTTCGTCGACGGCCAGAAGCGCTCGAGATGTCAGCTGGTGTAAGGGACGTATTATTAGGTAGGTGGGTGTAGTGAAAATTTAAGTGCGATGCGAGATTCTGAAATTCGGTTTGAGGAAGTAATGGGTGAATATTGTTGGAGAATGTTGTTTGTAAAAGAAGATGTTATGTGGAAAAATTTGTAAAATTCTGGATGGGAGCTTTGTAATATGTGAAAAGATGTAAAGTTATGCAGGAAAGTGTAAGAAAGTGTAGAAGAATGTTGCTTTAATGCTTTATTACGTATTTGGCATATATTTAAACTTTTACATGTTTTAGTCTTTAATTAGACAAAGTTATAATGTATTGCAACAATTTATTATACAATTATTACTGATACTTTTAATTTAATGGTTTCCTTTAATATGGAACTACTATATCAGTTATTTAACGAAAAACACTAACTGAAAATTGGTGTATTAGCGTTTTTAATATTTATCTTTCAATCTACAAAATATTACGCCAAATCCACGCACTAAGTTGTTTAGAAGTATCTAAAAAATGTGTAGACAAAGTTTGAACTAAAAATATCAAAAACTGTAGGAGAAGATAGATTTTTAGCGTATGATTTGTTTGTATTTAAAGCATTCTTTACACATCTGTCTTCTACAGGTATCGATATTTTTTGTTAACACTTTTTTGATATGTTTCGTAAATAATTGTAAACGATTTTTCTCATGGATGTAGCATAATGTTTTCTAAATTCAAAGGTAAAAAATAAAAACCGCTAAAACACCTATTTTTAGTAGTGCCTCGCCTCAAAGTACAAATCATATTCTGAAATTTCTAATATCGTGAATCCTCACCTCTTTTGAATATTTATAGATTGAAACTTTCTATGCAGTGCTTAAAAATTACATTACAAATAAAATAAGTCAGTTTTTCTTTCTTATTAGTACCAACGTTAACACTACAACTTTTAACATTTTTTATTTTTTAAGTTTTTACTACACGGACTTAAGTTTTATAAAGTTACTTAAACATTCTGTTTGTAGATAAAGTTTAAATTGTTTCATGAAGATTTATTGAAGGAAGTACACAAAGAACAATTTGTTTTTAAAAGTATTATTCAAACTTTAGAAAGGTATAGTGTTAAAATTTAACTTGTACGCAGTAAAGATAAACCTCCTAACATTTTATAATTATTATTCCTTAAAAATGTTATTATTAGTTTATTCGACTGCTATTTAATGAAGTTTACTTAATTGCAAATTTCAAGCATAAATTTAAGCATTTCTCATATTATAAATAATATTAGAGTAATTTTAGAAATTTTCATAAGCATTTCCTTCAAGTGCATCGTAAAGGTTTATTTAAAATTATTCGGATTATCGAAGAAATGAAAGAAATTCTCTGTGAATAGGGAGAAGCAATTAAGAATACAAAGCATTTTTTCAGATAAAGAATCCTTTATCTTTGCGAACAGAAGAACAAAAGTACATTTTAATTTAAATGCAGCTATTGAGATGAAAAAAATTCCACGTTACTATACTTTAAAGTACGAAATAAAACATATCAAGTATGGCTCACATTTAACAGCTCTCATCGATATTCAATTATATCGTTATTCGTTGATTCAATTACAATAATGTGTTAAAACTAGAAACTCCCATAATATTTTCTCACCAACGATTTATCTCGACTCTCATTACACGATCATAACTCAATATATACACTTTCCAAGATTCTCCAACTTCTTACTTCTTCCATCATTAACCAGGAAAAAAAGAAGCCTAACGATAATAATCGATCAGCTTCACTCCCCTCGAAAAAAAAAAATTGATATCGACCCTTGCACGCGCACCTCGATAATTCCGCCACTCATCCTCCCACACTTTCCTATATATAACTGACTCCCAAAGAAAAGAGCAACCCTTACGAAAATTTTCGATTCCAGCTGGCATGGCTCGCTCGTATACACCTATATAGCTTTACCGCGCGAATGGTGTAACTACGTGCGTTCGTTTACCGAATCAGCCCAACTTTGCACGCGCCACTACCTTCCTTTCACTGTGTATATATATATATCTGTCTGTCTCTGTCTCTCTGATCGTCCCCTCTATAGGCGGACTAACAACTTGGCCCGCGCGTTCACGTACACACACCCTTATTCGCCCTTGCGCAGCAGCAGAGGGTGAACCTGCGATGTTATACTCATGAAAAATGACGAATGCGTTTGTGTGCGTGTGTCGGTGTGTGTGTGGAGATTAGATTAAACAAAATCTTTATAAAAAATATTTCTCAATATTCATTAGCGTACAAATTATTATTGAAAACATAATAAAATTGTTAGTATTGCAAAAAGACTCAAGAAAATTTCTTCGTTCATATTTGACAAGATAAAGTAAAATTTGATTGTTTGAAATATATTAGTTCGTCATAGAGAAATCTTTATAATGCTTATATAAAAACGTGTTGCTATATACATGTTATAAAAACCTGTTTTAAGATCTCAGGAAGTAAGAACTTAGAAAAATATGTGTATGTGCGTGTACGTGTGTGTATATGTGTATTTGCATGTATGCATATGTGTGTATGTGTATGTGTGTGTGTGCCAGAACGAAAAAGAGAATGACAACGAGAAAATAATAATATGAGTATAGGTAAAAAGAATCTATATGCAATATGTAGATTATACTACGAGGAAAAAAAATGATAAACATGTGAGTGATAAAGCCAGATAGTCTATATCTAAATGTACGTGAGCGTATAGAAAAGAGAGAATGAACATGTGTATTAAGACTTTAGTTCTATATATTGTATATGAATCTGTGTGTATGTGTGTGTCTGTGTGTTTGTATGTGTGTATATGTGCGAGTGTGTGTGTGTGTGTGTGAGCGCGCACGGCAGTTTGTGTATATGATGTGGATATTCACTGTAAAGTAAATATAAAATTCGATTGCTAAGTGCTAAACAAAACGGGACCACTGCTGACAGATTAAATTTTATACCTCTTTGTTGTGAAAATTTGCATTCTGATTCTAATTTTATTTTTTTCTTGGTCAAGACAAAAATAATGAGAATAAGATATTAATTAGAGCTATTAAGTAATCACTATAAATGGTAACTTCCTATTCTGCTTGAAATTTATTTTATAAAATTATATTTAATTAAAGATTAAATGCTTAAAACAACCAACTTTAATTTGAGTTGTTTCAGAACTCCAATTTTATGAGTCTTAGGGTGTCTCTACAACCTTATTTTACAGATGTACGCAACTTAATATTTTACGTATGCTGCACAGTGTGCTGGCCAATCAGCGTTGAGTTTCATAAATAATTAAACGTTCATTGGCTAGCACAGTGTGCAACACACGGATGATTTGAGCTTGTGATTGTACATGTAATCATGGAGTGTGCATTTAATTCTAACCTAATGAGTAATAAGTACTGCTACTGGTCACGTTGTATCCAATGCATAGTCAGATTTTGAAGTCATATATTGAATTCACAAAGAAAATATCCACGTAATTAAAAATGATGTGACTAAAGCATTAACTTTTACTGCATCCATATTTTTTTGTATTTATTTTGTAAAATTTTACGCTAGAATGAAATTATTTTACATTGGCTATTCACAGTGTATATATGGGGATGTGTGCATTTGTGGATATGTGTGCATGTGAGTGTGTGTGTGTGACAGAACCTGCATCAGAAAACGAAAAAGAGAGAGTGACAGCTGAAAAATAAAGCAAAACTGCGAGAAACGCGTGCGTAGGTAAAAGGAAATCCATGTGCACGAGTATATACAGTATAGTACTAGAAACAGAAAATTGATGAACATCTGGGTGACAACGGCAGATGGTGTACCTGTATGCGAATAAAAAAGAGTTAATTGAAACGTGTATTAGAACAATACTTTGTGTGTGCATGGGTATGTGTACGTGTGTATGCATATGATGTGTAAGCGTTAGACAAAACGGAAAAAAGTTGTTGTGCCAATGTTTTATATTTTTCTACGTGCATCTGTGCATACATGTGTATGTGTGTGTGTGTGCATGAGTGCGTGTGTAGAAAGAAGAAAACAGAGAGAGATGAAAAAGAAATTCCGTATGCATCGCGTGGACGCGCGATCCCTCGCGTATATAGTCAATTCCGTCCGAGCGCGTCACACCGTTCAGTCTTTTTTCCTCCTCCATAATAATTTTTCCGTCCGCGTACGCACGCGCGCCCCCCAACCTAATGCCGCTGTTATACTCGAAGTATACAGCCGGGCGCTCCGATCGAAACGCGGGGTCTACCAGACCCACTTTCAGCCCTATATCCCGGAAAATTTATCGGCGTAATTTCAGCCCGCGCGGACTCGCCACGGACAGGCGAAACTTCTTCGCCTCCCTTCCTACATACACGTCTTCCGCTCTCTTCTCCGCTTCTTTAGCCTCCGAGCATGGCAGTTCTTTTTTTACATTCGACGCCCCTCGCGCGCGCGCTCGCCGCGTTTTATCAGCTCTAGCCTAGTTTCTTCTTTTTCTTTCTCGCTGGAGTGCGAGCTCGAGTCCTTTCGTGACTCTGTTCTTTTTTTTTTCCTGGAGAGTTTGTGCGTGTGTGTGTGGGTGTGGGTGGATAGTTTGATGCAGTTGAAACGACTGTTTGGCGCTTGAAGGAGCGTTTAATCTGATTTAGTTGTTTTCGCGCGCGCGCGGGAGAAAGTTCTGGACGATTGTCCGGGAGATTAGGTGGCATTTTGCGGATTGTTCGCAAAACAAAGGCGGTTTTGCAAATGGGGTTGGATAAGCGGGGGTTAATTTGGTTGGTCGTGTAGTATAATTCAATTTATTATCAGCTTAGTGGAAATTAGACAATTTCGTCGGTGGGATGTAGGCCCAGACAAATCATGTGCATAAGCATGTGGGGTGTCTGGGTCTACATCACACAAAAAATATATAACATATGAACAGTAGTAATCGTGGTATGAATTGTATGAACCCATCAGAATTAAAGTAAAATAAGAAACGAAGAAAATTTTTTAAATGCTTATAATAATTTTAACTTTTATAGCATATATCAAACGGAAATTGAAGTAAGTTTAATAGATTAAGGTAATAATTTAATTATGTAGTAAAAAATTAAATTATTACCTTAATCTATTAAAATTACTTCAATTTCTGTTTGATATATGCTATAAAAGTTAAAATTATTATAAGCATTTAAAAAATTTTCTTCGTTTCTTATTTTACTTTAATTCTGATTGGTAGTAAAATATTAATGATAATGTTTAAATAAATTGTTAATTAATGCCAATAAATAAATCAATCATATTATAATACAAATGTCATGAATTTTAAAATAATCTTGAAGGTTTAAAAAATTTTCAGAAAGTTCTTATTTGATTGTAGTTCTGAGTAACCTGTACTATAATACTAGTATATTTGGTTAAAAATGGTCATATATCTTTGAATAGTAACGTTTTCAATAATTAAGTTTCATATAAGAAAGTAATGTATGATCAATTTTCATAAAACAATGCTTTTTCTTACAAAAATAGATTAAATGTTCAAAGAAATAGAAAAATATTAATGGATCGAAAAAATAACTTTTTCTCTGATTTTAGTGATTTTTATTTATTATTTATATTACTCTAACAATTAAAGAAGCAGTGAAGTGGTATAAAATATCGACCGCTTGCTATTTTTACCCAATTTTCTATAGCGAGAAAAAGGTTCGTTTATTAGCAACATCCTTTTACTTCTCCATTACGAAATCTTTTATTAAAAGCACGGGGAAAAAAGCGCGCGTTGGCAAAGATTTCTCTGACAACGAATGGCGATGATAAATTCATGTATGCATGTGTCGGCGCCGGCAACCAAAAAAGACTCTTTGCATTAAAAACGTCTTTGCCGTCGGCTGTCGCTCTGTGCATTACTGCACAATTCTCCTCCCTTCCGAGATATTATAATTAGAACGTGCGCGCGTTCCACTTTTTTGGAAAAATGTAAGAGAAAAAAACGGTCTGGCATCTTTTCCAAAAACAACCTGCCGTATTTTTAAATGAGCTGCTTTGCTTTCTCGAGAAATGCAACTGGAACTAAGTGATATGCAATCGTTTTGTTCATCTGTGTTATTTTAAATTTAGAACATTTTATCATAGTGTTGTCTGTTCTAAGATTTTTCAAAATGAACATTTGTTTTAAATTATGACTAAGAGTTTTTAGCACAATATTTTTGTATTTTTTTTTTATTTTCAAATTTAAAGCAACGAGTTTGACACTTGTGGGTCAGAGAATTTATCGCGATTTGAAGAATAAAAACGATAAAGATTTTATTTGACAGCTGTTCAAACGTTTTAAATGTAACCTTTTTCCTGGAAGTTTAACGGATACTCGCTGTTTTAAAACAAATTATACTGCTTACTAACCGTACAGTTTTTTATTATATTATTGTGCGTAGGTGATCGATTCTTTTCTTCAGATAATAATCTTCCGTTGTATAAAACACACTCTCAATGTGTATGCTGAACACTAATAACAGTAAAATGTCTTTATTTTACAAATAACGATTATCTGTGATACATGTAGATTAAAATTATTTTATTTACGATGGAATAATAATAATAATGTTTATAATATAATTTTGCAAATGAGTTTTTAACTTCATTCTCTTCTAGAAATTCACCTTCAAAATAATTTATTTGTGTACTTCAGTAACTGCCCTTAAAAAGTATTTTTTACAATCATTTAAAATTCTATTGCCACCATAAAAAAGTTCTGGCAAAGTAGTAAAAAACTTTATAAACCTTATAGCAATCACGTTTATGCAAATTAAAGTAAACAAATCGAACAGTTTATTGCAAGTGTATGTATAACATTTTTGACAATTTAGTATAATAACTATTTTATAGCTTCCTATAAATGTTATATAGATATCTTGATGCGAAAATTAACTTTCAAATCACATACATAAGGATCTCTTTTATTATTATTTAAATGCTTTTATAAACTCCTCTTATTAACACTTCAAAGTGCGTATCTTAATCTATATTTCATACAAATTTGAATAAAAATATTTATATTTAAAGTCAAAAAGTTATATTTCTTTTAACTGAGACTAATCGGCGGATCGAAATATTACATATATTTCAATAAATTTGGATTACATTTTTGTGGAAAACAATATTAGTGTTATAAGGAAAGAAATTTTTTATGGAGTTATATACAGGCATTGCATGAAGCGCATCAGAGCGATGCCAGATGCTCGCAGGGCCTCCAAATCGAAAGCTTTGTGATGGTAAAAAAAATGTTTTGCTAAAAACATGTTAGAAACATGTATTGAGATACTGGGAATCAAAATACACTAATTTTAGAAAATGTCTGTTTGGATGTGTGTGTGTGTGCGTAAGTGCGTTCGTGAGATCGTGTGTGTGTGCGTGTGCGTGTGTATGTGTGGATGTGGATCAATATTGCGATGAATATACGCGGTGAAAATTATTATTTCAGGGCTCATTTTTTTGTTTTTATTTTAGGAAGGTGGTTCAAAAATATGTTTTTTTTTTTATTTTTCGATGTGTTTTAGTTTTTTTGCGGTTTTTCGAGTTTTGAATTTTAGTTTTTCGGGTTTCTTGATACTTTTGAAATAATATCATCGATTGAATCATAATGCATTTTAAAGAGCATAAAATTACCTATCTTTTTCGATCCGAAATTTTGAATGAGCTATTTTCCTTGTTTTGTTATTCGCGAAATCGTCATTTTTTTCAAAGGGTTCAAACGGTCTGTAAAATATTAGAAGGAAAATTTTTGAAATAAATCGAGATGATTAGGAATATAGCGAAGAATATTTTGTAGAATTTTCAAGGTTTCATCTTTTTCTTTTAAAGGGAAAAAAATCTTTTTGTAGAAGAAAAAACGATTTTTAGTCAGTTGCGAATATTGGAGTAAAGGCAGAATTGATCTGAAACTTTCCAAAACGGTATCTTTTTACTATCTCTTGAACAAGTTATTTGCCCAGATTAAAACGACCTTTATATTTCGAGATATTTGAGGTTATGCAATGCATGGTCATTTTTTACCAAACAGGGCTTTTTTTTCATTTTTTAATAAAAATTAGAAATTAATAAGAAATTTAAAGATTTATCGACTCGTTTTTTGTCTAACAATTGTTTGATTTTTTATTTTTGAGTTTTAGTTTTTCGATTTTTTTGGTATGTTAGAAATATTATGATCAATTAAGTGTAAATGCTTTAAAAAGAGTATAAAATTACCTATATTTTACAACCGCATATTTTGCATACGCTGTTTCCCTTCTTTTGTTATACACGAAAAAAGTCATATTTAGTTTAACGGTTATATCTCGGAAATTTATAATGCAAAATCGTTCACGAAATTTTAGATGATTAGAAATTCTGTGAATCTGCGTACTAACATCTGATTACATTTAATTAAAATATTTAAATAATTTTAATAAATTATGTATAGAGAAAAAATGGCTGTGATTAGGATTATTACCTATCGTTCTGTAATTTTAGTAAAAAATTATCTTTTGTCAAACATTCAATGATAAAAAGGCACACCCTTTTTGAGCTATTATTTAGAAAGAGATATATCAATTTAAAATTAATTTGTTAGTACAAAGAAGTTCATATTGGAACAATTAATTAAGTTTGAGGAAGCTAAGTACCAATGAATTGGTAGCGTTTCTTTTAAAGTGAAACGGCATTAGTAATGCAGCCATCGCAGAGTAAAGTAAACTTATCTATTATATATTATATATTATAAAGAAAATACTTAAATACGAAAAAATATTAATAAATAATGTTATTTTTTCATTTAATAATGTTACTCAAAACTGTAAATGCGTTGTTCTCAGAACGAAACTTTTCATAGTGACTAGCAGCAGAACTAAAACAAATTTATGCCCATCTGAACGAAAATGACCACTTTTCTCCGTGAAAAGCGAGACCAAAATTACACTTTTTGCCCGCAAATATGATTAGCGGGAAAAAAGTTACTTCACTAGAAACTGGTCCAAATTCCTTTATTTAATAATATTGTCTTTTAACAGTCCATTAGTCCCGCTTTCCAATTGAAAAAGTGGCCACAGTTGAGATGGGCATAAAGTACTATATGTAACTCGAGAAAAAAAGTCGATTTTTCCCTCGGGGGATACTGCACATGTTTGAAAATATTCGACTTTTTGCCCTTGTTACATAATGTACTATTTATTCGATTCACTTGAAATTTTAACTGGATTTTTCATAAGGATCTTGAGGTAAAAGCTTTTTGTGAAGAGTATTTATTCTTTCATTTAAATCTTCTTTTTAAGGACCTTTACGCTATGTAAAGTTTCAAATATTGATCTTCTTTACTGAAATTTTCATTGATCAAGTTATTGAGCAGCCGTAGGTATTAAATTCCAGTGAAGAAAAATTATTAAATTGACATCGTATACTATAAAAGATATAAAATTAAATCTTCGGAAACATAGTTTTTTCTGCGAAACTAATTGATACCTAAACGGTATGGTATCTTCTGAAGTAATTGGGCTAAGACATGCAATTTTAAATACTACGTAAAAGTAACTTGATAAACTGCTTCTTCACCCTATTACCAGCATGACTCATTATAATTCCTATGTTTGCTCCTCAAATAACACACCTAAACCTCTCTACCCGACAGCCACTGTCACAACAAAAAGAGACACGGAAAAAGACCGTTTCCTCGCTACAAACGCAAACATCCCACACACGCGCGGCTTCTCACCTTACGCAAACCCGCAACTCTCGTTTGCTCGCTATCCCGCTGCGATTTATCTTTCTCTCTTTCACTCTCTCGCCGACACCACCCGACAAAGAAAAACGCCCTTTTTCAGCACGCGCGCGAAAGAGAACATTTTTATTTCGAGTGATTCTCGGAAGGAATTGTAATATACGCTGCACTGTGTGCGCCTGATGCGGAGACGAAATCCCAGTGGATCTTCGAGATTCTAAAAGGAGGAGCGCGATTATATTTAGAAAAAAACGCAAGCGAGGAAGAGAGAGAGAGAGAATTGAAGTTGCGGTGGTGGCGTAACGGGAATGTCGAATGTTGGAATGATTAGAGGAATTCCGTTGTATGATGTTTAACCTTTCATGTGGTGGATCGAGTCGTTTTCTATAACGATTTCTCGGGAGTCACGTCTGTTTGCAGTGTTGAGGTGGATTCTGACGTTTTTCGGGGAAAGTATTAAAAAGGTTTTTATCGAGGTTTTTATTGTACTTTCTTCATCTCTACAAACATAATAAATGTTTTACTATTCTTGGATTTGTACACATATGTAGTCGATATTTTATGAATAGGTCACTGAGCCAGTGAATGACCAGGCACCAGTGGATGTTTACTGAGTTAAAGTGAATAAAAAAAAATTTTTATTCACGACTCAACCGTAATGGTTACTTTATTCACTGAAAAGCGGGACAAAAGTAACATATGATTCCCGCAAATGCATTTTTGTTATTTCCCGTAAATGCTTACTCTATTATTTATCAATTTTGAGCTTTTCCTATAGATAAAGACAACATTCTTTCTAGGTTTTAACTTTAAAAGTGTGTTAAGAATAATATTTTAAAAATTCTCATTTTTGATCGATTTTGAACTGCTATTTTTTAATCCAGACTGGAAATATTTCCATTCTGATTTCGGATTCTGATAGAGCAGGCAATACATCATCGGAAAACTAACTCACTTAGTTCAATAATTGTATTGCTTCAATACATTTTTTTAAATCCAAAAACAATCGGTACCTAAAGAGAATTAAGTAGGTTTTATGTTAAACTCTGCAATTATTTAATATTTTATGTACGCACATTTGGCGTTTGCAATTTGGATTTTGTTGGGAAATGTATATTTTCCACCGAGATTTTCTTTACGCAACAAACTTAGGTATACATTTTAATAGAGGAAATATGCATAATTCATAAGCTTATAATGAGGATTAAGTCTTAACCTTAATTTAATTTAATTTAAAATTAGAAATTAAGCTTACTTATTCATGATTTATTCATGTGTGTTCAGATATGTGTATGCATAAATATGTGAGAAAATTAAATTAAACTGAAATGTTTAATAATTATGAGATATTTAAAAATATACATAAGGTTCTAAGATAACAAAAAGTTTGTTATATTTTTATTTAATCTTTATTATAATATTTAAATTTCAATGTACAGAAATTGAAATTTAATCTAAATGACAGAGTCAGTTAAATTAAACTACAATGTTTAATGATTAGGAATTTTATGAAATTTTATTTCTGTTTCTATGATAAAACTGATTCTTTTTATTATACTTTAATTTTCACAATTTAAAAAGATTTGAAATAAAGGATAAGAAACTAGTTTACGTATAAGATCTACAGAAATAGACTTTAAATTTTTGATCGGCTTCCTTAGAAAAGTGTGATAAGGACCTGAATATTTCAGAACTAGCAATCGATAAACTTATATAGAACTTCAATGAATTCAAAAATATGTTTACAATTGGGTCACAAACAAAACGAAATCAGCCGAGATCAATACCACGTCGCGACGCGTTACAAGTGAATTTAAACCTTCCGATGAAATATGCAAAAATTTACTCGCACACCATATATGAGCAAGTAATAAGAATACCTAAGTCAAAGAACTTCATCCATATTTTCCAAGCGTATGTCCCATTTCAACTTTATTTTCAAAACTTTTTACTATAGTTTATTATTCCAACAATATTGATTGTTTCGTATTTAATTATAAATCCAAAACCAAAGTTTGTTGTGTATAATCATCCTGCGTCCTAATTCAACTTCCCAAGTTAAAATGATTTTATATGTAATTGTATATAAATAGATATAAGTATATATAATACCATAAACTATGATTATATATGCTTATATTTAGGTTTTGCATAAACAAATAAATAAATAAATAAATAAATATGTATATAATTGTACATGATCATATATATATATATATGATCATATATATATATATATATATATAACCATATATAAGTCAAGCATAATTATATCATGTAAAAATACATGATTTTATATATAGATATTTATTATAAATCCTCTCAACTATGCAAATGCAAATGATGTAAATCGAATTTTCATAACAATAATTTTCAAAAAATGTAACGTTCCTAAAAATAAAGTAACTAACTAGACTTAAAAATTTGAGTTCCAAAACATTTAACTTGCATTTAGCGTAACGTAAATCTCACGATCGTCCCTCGCGTCGGACATATATATATATAAATGTAGAATTATGAGTTGTATATATATATATATATATATATATATATATATATAAATATATATAGGACACTTTCGTTAAGTCATTCGTTTTAACAATGCATTACGCGCGTTCCTTCCCTGCTCGCGCGTTTTTTTCTTTTTCGTAAAGAAAATATTGATTTTCCACTCGTGCAAGATCTAAATATAGTTATACACAGAGCGATGCGGTGGAAACTATATCGTGATGATAGTTAGTCGAGCGCAAGGCTGCCTCGATTATATCGCGAAAAATTGCGTGCAAGAGAAAAATTGAAAAAGCGATTTTTGCACGTATCGGAGTTCTGTAATTTAATGGAGTTACGTGGATTCGTACTATTAGAATGGGAAGGTTTTATTCGCACAATTGTATAATGAAATGACGTTGTAAGTTAAATATTGTATTAGGAGAAAAAATGAGAATTTCTCGTTGTCAATTAATATTTTTTTTAAATGGAAAAGATCCAATGTAATTATTATTCATTATATAATGAAAAATATATTTCTAGAAGTAATTAAATGTTATGCGGGAAAGTTTCAAGCAAAATTTAATATGCGCTTCACGTCAATCAGTGAAAATCATATTGAAAATTACGGTTTATTAATGAAAATTTGTAATATACTGACGTCATTATATTAAACATCAGAAATTTAATATTAGAACTTTAAATAAAATATTGTCAAATTAACCTATATATGTTTTGAACAAGCATTTTTTATTTCTAGTTAGTGCAAACTCTAAAATACTTTATCTTTCTTTATTGTATTTAGTTATGTTTATTACGTATGTTTAATGCAGCGTGATAACATTCAATTTATGAAATTCAGATAAACAATTCCGTAATTTAACGCTCGGCTTCATTTACCGTCGAATAATTGTTAACTTAATTATCCACAAACTGGTTTCGAATAATTCGAAAACAGATACATTTATACATTTACTTATATGCCGTATAACTGTATTTTAGGTCAACAAACAAACTTTAATAATAGTGCAGTGCAAATAAATCTACAAAACATAATGTGAATAAAAAATGTATCATGGGAGAATATTCATAATCCTTTCAAGCAAGCGCAAAATCACTTTAAATTCTGGAGAAAAGTGTCGCGCTATTTTTAACCTCATCGACTGAAAAATAAATACGGTATTGAATTATAGCATTAAATTAAACGCTAAACTTTAAGTGACGGATCTGTAGAAAGAGCGCAAAAACTCAGGTTTCATGGGAAGCCTTTAATCAACTCGACGATTAAATCCTGTCCCCATGATTTGCTTATCCGAGAAAGAATCTCGTGTGCCGGCGCTGTTAAAGGATTTGTGTGCTCCCATTTGATGTAGTTGTCCGTGTGACAAATGAAAATGTTCACTAAGAAATGTTTTCACATATAATTGAATTAGAGATACGTCGAGAGATGAATATTCGTTTATCGCGAATGAAACATCTTAGTTAAGCGATTGTTTAACTCCTTGTTATCTCATTGTAATGTAGTGTATTCATGTAAAAGTTGATATTTTTTGAGTGATATAATCGTATTGCAAATAAATCATAAAATGTCCATACAAATGATTACAGGCTCAGTTCTTGATTTTCTAGTGTAACTTCATGTTTTCTTTACTTCTTTCATTGTAAAACTAATAAAATATTCAAAAAAGTATATATGTGCTTTTAGACAAAATTAAATATAGAATATGCTATCAAAAGAACAATCAATTCAACTGCACAATATATAGACAAAGGGAACCTGAAAGTGAAGTGAGCTTTCTCAGTTTCCTTCGATAATTTTGAATATGATCACAAAACCTTGACATCATATATTTTAATAATTTTTATAAATCTTGCATTCTGTGATAACGAAAAATTACATCTTCGATTATAGTTTATGCGCGTGCATTTCTGCGAAACCAATCTTGATATTTCGTAGCATCTGTAGAATTTTATGAAATTGCTTCTCTCTAACGTATTGAATTCCATCGTTCAAAGTACATTCTTTTTAAACATATGTTTCTGAGAATGAAATAAAAAGTAATAGTTTTTCGAGAATTTTTGCAAAAGGATTTTCGTTTCGATTTTTTGTGGTATTTGTAAAAAGATTTTTAATTTCTTCTCACTAAACTAGCGCGTTTAGTTTCTTTGTTCACCCTCAAACCGTACACTTCAATCCAGCACCCATAAACCATACACAGGTGCAAATTGTGATTTCATGATTTCATCATCTGATTTATACCTCGAGAAATCGAATGCGTAAAATGCCAGCAACTTGAAAATTATGCTAATGTCAATTCGCACCCGTGTACGGTATACCTTGGGAAATCGAATACGTGAAATGCCAGCAACTTGAAAATTATGCTGGTGAGAATTCACATCAGTGTAGGTTAAAAGAATTTTATTTATGAAAATATATTTATCAAAAATAATTGTATTTTGTTTATACGACAAAATTAAAAAAAGGCCTATGTTAAGTAAAGATGACAGGCTTGATTACTTTTCTATTGAGACAGCATAACTTAAAGCATATATATAAAAACTAGTTCCGTCGAATAAAGTGAAAAACTGTAAGCTTAAAAAATAAGTTTCAAGGCCCACTTTACCTCGATCAACACTATACCAAAATACATTCCTCACACAAACATGTGCGAATAATCAATCAACGTTTCATTGAACATCTTCGACAAACCCGTATACTTCGTATATATATATATATACACCGTATAACCAAAATTCTCGCTTGGAAATGTAACTACCTAAACGATAGCTCGTACACTTTTGTAGCGACTCTAAAATTGAGCGAGAGAAACGGTCATATTCTTTTAATGAAAATGACAATCAATCATTTTTGTGTGAAATGCTGAAATCAATAATCAATAAATTGCAGACAAATTTTTAACTTTATTAACCATAAAAGACTATATTGGTCACTGATGACCATAAGCTTTATGGTCATAAGCTTTTTAGGCCACATGAAACATCTATAATTGTTAAAGAGCATTCCTTCCGGTTTAGTTTCATATAGTCTTTGATAAGATTAAACCAATAGCACCGATAGGTGAAAAATAGTATATTACGCATCTAGGGAGGTAAAGAATTGGCGAGTCCATAGCACGTGTAAAATGTGCTATGGTGGCAAACACGTGCTATGGGGTCGCCATTTTACCTCCCATGGTGCGTATACTATTTTTCCTCACACCAGCACCGAAAATACACATTTCTCTCCAGGCGCCCGGGAGGAAAAGTGGTACTTTCGGTGCAGGTGTGGGGAAAAAAATATTTTTCCTTGCACCTAAATTGCATTAGAAAATCGAAGATTTAAAAAAATGATAAAAATAAAAAAGTTAAAAAAGCAAATAAATGACAAATGTTATTTTTGTGCTACATTTAGAAAAACATATTTTTTTATTTAGAATATTTATATTGACAATATTTTTATTCATAGGCCATTTTATTGATAACATATTTTGTTAGCGAGAAAATACATATAATCTTTTTCTAGTGAAAAGATCACAGCTTTTATTTATAGCATTCTTTATTTAAGGGAAAATTAACTTTAACTTTAGTGATTATTTACTCGAATCGAATGAGAAATTTAATGGAAAAAGATTGGTTGGATTTTCTGTTCTGCAAAATTGACTCAAAGTTTAATGATTATTCATTTGAACAGAGTAAAAATTTACTGCAAAGAAAGATACAATTTCGATGAACCTGGTCAGAGTGAAAAGTTACCTTCTCACAGAGTGAAATTTTAATTCCAATGAAGAAGCTTTTCATTCAAATTTAATAAAAGAATCCATTATAAAACTGTTTTACTTTTAATATATACCTCGTAATTATTATTCAAATTTAGCCTTTCAACCGAATTCTAGAATACTCATTTCAGTCTAACAACTCAAGAGACTGACGTTTCTTTAGAAAACAATGAACAAAATTTACATTATTTCACGTTTAGCATGTTATAGAATGTAATTTCTAGAATACGAACGCAAACAAAACTTTCATTAACGCGTACTGCTATCACTGTGACCCTTTGCACCTTCAAATAGTTGTAACTTTTTTAAAACTCAACGAATTCAAGCAAACCAAAAGTGAATATTCTCATTAAAACCTCTACTTTATAACTTTACCCAAAGAAATATAATAAGAAGTGTACATACAAACATTCAATTAATTTACTTTTTCTTCTCTTTTTAGTTCTTAGTTTGTATTGAATAAACAAATTTATTCGCTGGAGTAGCAACATTTTTAGCTGAAACAGTAATTTTTCGACTAAACCCGCGATGTTTTTCGCTGTCTCGATTCCAACACCAGCTAGTCGCTAATCCAAGTATATTTTACGCTATTCTAGCCGAGTAGTTATTTCAGTACAGAGCAAGAATTGGACTCTTATGGACTCGATTTGCATTCTAATTAGAGTAAAAACTTTTATTCTAAAAAGTGAGCAATCTTTTTCTTGCTTTTTAGAGTAAAAATCTACTTTACTCTGAATGCAACTAGACTCTATAATAGGCAAATTTTCACCCAAGTCAAATTGGTCCAAATTTTACCTACTTCTAGAGTGACTTCTCACTTTATTAACTTAAGACAGTATAGTTTACAAATGCACTGACAGAAAAATGCCTCAAAACAAACAAAAGATTGTTATAAATAAAAACATTCGATTAATTTATTTGTTCTTTTCTCTTTATCTGGAAGTTACTCTAAAAGTAAGAAAATTTATGAAGTGAATTTGTACTCTAATCGAAGTGAATTTAACTCTAAGAAGTGAGCGATCGCTATGTCGATAGTGAAATTTCACTCTCCTCAGAGTGCAAATGAACTCCACAATAGTCAAATTTGCATTCTAAACAAAAGTCCCTTCAAATTTGCCCACTTCCAATCTCTCAGACCCCAATCTACATCCCACGCTCAACGCAAAAATCCAGCAATGCTCCAACCAACTTCCAAAGTCACTCCAAAACAAGCTTTCCCTCCACGCCACCTTCCCAAGCTCCTATAGCGTGCTCGCAGCACCACGCTGCCTATTAACCCACGAATCGACTCTCCCTCTCCCGCTCGCCAGGCTAAAAAAGAACCACCTCGCGCCCGCCACGCGTGTCTCGCGACACGCGTATCCCTATACTCGCGCTTGTTACCGCTGCACGGTGCGTGTGGTTAAAAGGTTCGTTCCTCCTCACCAGTCGTCGTCGTGTCTCGCCTCCATGCCAGGGGAGAGCCATCGAGCATCCGATCGATCGACCCGTCGTTGCCTCTGCCTCCGCCGCTGCTGCTCGTACGCGCGCACATGCACTCTCGACAACTGCACACTCCACCAACGAAAGGAAACAACAACAACGACGACGACCGACGTCGTCGCGTGTGCGCGTGCTGGGCTTTTTCGTTTTTCTCTCTTCGAGGAGCCAGGTCGACGAGGACGAGGACCGAGGGCGGCGCGCGCACGCGACGAGCCAGCTGCCCCCCCGGAGCTCCCTCGCTTGAGTGAGCGCGGCTCCGCGGACGCGCTGGCGCTGGATCGCGCTGCCTGGAGGGGAGAGGGGAGGGGGTGGATTAGTGACGGTCACGGAGACGAGGGGTGCTTGGGGAGATGGGTTAGGGTTGCTTCACGAGGTGAAGAGTGGCTTACCGGGGGCGAGAGCTGTTTTACCGACTGGATTTGAAAGATTTGTCGGGTTGAAGATTGGCCGCGTGGGGTGTTGACATCTTTGCCAGATAGTAGAATTAAGTGAAGATGAATTCTTTTTGAATGGCGATATTTTTTAAAGAATTATTTTGAGTACTCTGAAAGGATTATAAAAGAATTCGAAAAAGGTATCTGATGTCACATCGTTAAGAGTTCTGGAAGAGTATGTAAAGAATTCTTTTCATGATAGAAATAAGTTTTGAAATAGTTAATATAAGTCCTCATTGTTAATTAATTAAGAATGAGTAAAGAATATATCGAGTGTCAACAATTCTTTTGCGATATATAGAAAATTATCTTAGTTCCTTTTGAGATCATAGAAAGGTATTCGAGTATTCTAAAAGAATTCCTGAATACCTGCCTAAAAGAATTTATGATAAGGTCTTAAAGTGTTTATCTCATTTAGAAATTAGTAAAGAACTCATTAAATAATCATAAACAGTTAATAAAGAATTCACCTAGAATGTCTAAATCGTGTAACATCAAGAAATATCTTTATGAATTCTTATAAAATTCAAAATTTATGAATTCATAAAGAATTCTATTAATGAACTGCTTCCGAACTCTTTTTTAATGCTAGTACTGCCTACTCAAATTAAATTATTATTATTAAATTAAATTAAATTAAATTAAATTATTATTATTAAATTACTATATTAATTTGTTTGTCAGTGGACATGACAGACAAACGACTGTTAATTTAAGGGGATTCATACACCTTTAAATTTTAAATTAATTGATAATACATTTTAAGGTAAAAATAGATCACTCATCATATATTACCTGATTATTTTCGGTAAATTTGAACATTTTATCAAAATATAACTCAAAATTTTTTTAAAATTTTTATGTAAGTCATTAGGTCCCTTTGATTGGCTATAAAGAAAACCTCTATATTTTTTGGGCTACCACAAGGTTTAGAGAGCCAATGTGATCCAATTGATGCTGTCAATGTTTTATTATGTTCAAAATATATGTAGTTATGATATGAGTGTGGGAATTTGTGTATAAAAATTATTGACTAAAATTATAGTCTATTTAAGCCATATTTCATAATAAAATTTTAAAAAATCGAAGAATTTTCGCTTAAATCGACTATAACTTTGGTCAATAATTTTTATACACAAATTCCCACACTCATATCATAACTACATATATTTTGAACATAATAAAACATTGACAGCATCAATTGGATCACATTGGCTCTCTAAACCTTGCTGTAGCCCTAGAAATATAGAGGTTTCATTATAGCCAATCAAAAAGACCTAATGACCTTAAAAATAAATTTAAAAAATTTTTTTTAGTTACATCTTGATAAAATGTTCAAATTTACCGAAAAAAATCAGATATTATATAATGAGTTACTTAACTTTACCTTAAAATGTATTATCAATTAATTTTAAACTTAAAGGTGTATCTGTTCTCTTAACAAACATTATGCCATTTTAAGAGGACTAATTTACACATATATTTTTTGTAAGAAAGATGTCAGTAAAACTTTTGTGTTAAATCTGTGTGTGAGGTCGTGCGTGCGTGCGTATGTGCGTGTTCGTGCGTGCGTGTGTGTGCGTGTGTATGTGTGTGTATGTGTATGTATGGACGTGGATCAGCATTACTCCACATATACACGGTGATACTTAATGTTTCAGAGCTAATTTTTTTTGTTTATTTTAAAGGAAGGAGGCTGAATAAAGACTTTTCTTGATTTTCGATGAGTTTTTGTTTTCTTAGCGGTTTTTTGATTTTTGGATTTTAATTTTTCGGGTTTTTTAATACCATAGAAATAATATCAATGATCCAGTGAAAAGACATTTGAAAAAGCATAAAATTACCTAACTTTTTCGACCTGAAAGTTTGGATAAGATTATTCCTGTCTTTTGTTATACGCGAAAAATTTTTCAAAAAATTTGGGATCATTAGGATTATAGAGAAGAATGTTCAGTAAAATTTTTGAGTCTTGACCATTTCTTTTGTTCAGAAAAAAATAATTTGGTAAAGAAAATCGATTTTCTTTCTGCCACGATAACCCGAGACCTTTTGATTTTTCGATTTTTGAGTTTTAGTTTTTCGCTTCTTTGGTATGTTAGAAATATTATGATCAACTTAGTGCAAATGCATTAAAGAGAGCATAATATTACCTATCTTCTACAACCGAAAATTTTGGATAGGCTCTTTCCCTTCTTTTGGTATACACGAAAAAATACATCTTTAGTTTAAACGGTTATGTCTCGGAAATCTATGATGGAAAATCGTTCAAAATTTTGTAGATGATTAGGAATTCCGTGAATCTACGTACTAACATCTAATTACATATAATTTAAATATTTAAAAAATTTTCTTTTGACAAACCATCAATTATAAAAAAGCACTCCTTACTTGTGCTATTAATTAGAAAGAGATATAGCAGTTTAAAATTAATTTATTAGAACAACGAATTTTATATTGGAACAATTAATTTAGTTTGAGTAAGCTAAGTGCCAATGAATTAGCAGTGGTTTTTACTTATATTAGTTCTTGAAGATAAACGATTACGATACTTAAACTTGAAGAAAAAGGTACTGCTCGCGCCAATCTGCATTTGTTTTCGTCAAACAACCGAATAAATTAAAGTTTTTCTGTTACACTTACAAGGAAATATTACGAGTTGCGAGTCATGAATTTTGATAATACATCTAAGGATCATTCAGTGGTACCTAGTGCTCATGACTAGCACTCAGTGTGTTTAAATAAGCCTTATATCACGAGATATAGCTAAAAACATTAACATTAGCAGTATATCTAATACATGTACTATTTCTTTAATAGTAAGCATATGCGCAATGTTAACGTTTTTCGACAAGTAAAACTATTGAAAATTTATACCGTGTAACTGGGATGCTTTTGTAGAAAATTTTGTAGAAATGTTAACGATACGTTTTTGTAGTGCCACTTGGTGAAAATTATTTTTGTAAAACAACGATTATTCTGACAAAATAGTTAAATAAGTAAGAAAGTGGAAAAATTTGTTAAAACGTATTAAATAGTGTATAAATGAGTAAAAAAAGTGTACAAGGATGTCAGAATTATAACCATTATTTACATAATTTTATACATTTTAACAATTTTTTACAGTAATAACTTTCACCAGATTATAAATGTAAAAAACATTTTTAGGCAAGAATCGATATCTTGAAGAATTATCGTACTGTTTTACACATTATGTTGGTCACTGTATTGTTAAAAAACTAGTTTGAAAGTAAAAAGCACAATTACAAAATGACACAATTTTGATCACCATACTTTCCTTAAAATATGCCGAAAATCCTGCTATTATTATTGCGGTATTAAGAATACCAGATAGAATTAAATCTTGAACATAAAAATAAATAAATATAAATGTAAAGGGCTAGGCTGATTATCAATAATATATAAATAAATAAATGGATAATCTACAAATATTTTAAGGTGCATTTTTGTCTTTCAATAAGGTCACAATTTTCTGAATGGCGAAAACCAAACTTTTAACATCGATACTCTAACCTCGGGTTTGTGGAGTCAATTTTTAACGAATCGATCTGAAATTTAGACCAGAATTTAAAAATATTAAGTTTAAATCGAAATATCAGTCAATTAACAACAATTTTATTAGAAAAAGATCATTTTCATGTATTTTTACTATTGTTATTATATAAAAGAATATACTTATACTTAATATTTTTGAATTCTGGTCACGCAAACTAAGGAAGTAGCTATAATAAACATCCTCTAAAAAGTTCAATTCACAAATTCGTTTAAAGTTTTTACAATTAATACCAACATTCTGTTACCTTTATTTACAGTTAAACAAACTTTAATAATCGATAAGGTCATCTTTTATTCCACAAGATGTCTTCGGATCAAACTGTTGGAGTGGAAATTCAGTTTAAGATTAATAGAGTGGAACAGAGTAAATTTTGGGAAAGTGGATTCGAACTTCATTTAATATGTAGTGAGAGTAAGCATCGAAACCAAAGTTAATAAGTAGGAGGAATCAGACTTAAGAAGTTTCGCTTTGCACAAGGTTCGACTTCCAAGTATTTTACTTTGCATGCGTGTATACGAATAGATTCTATTTGTTTAAAGTATATATGTATGACTGATAATTTCCAATAATTTGTAATCCAAACAAAATAAATAAAATAAGTATTAATATTGGAGTCTTTCGTAGTTTGCCATTCAAATTTCGAAAAAGATTCAACCTAACATGAACTGTTACTACTGTGTATTATTAATTACTTAAAAAAACGGTTATTATATAAATCGTGATTATTTATATTTACTTCACTTTTTGATACGTCATTGAACACAGTACTTCTCGATCATTATTTCTCATTACCAAGAGAAGTCAGCCTGTTATATAAGAGGTCATACAATAAAATGTCAAAGTGATATTTAGAGAACTAATGATAATTTTTATTCTCTCAAGAACAAATCTTCAGTGAACATAATTTTGTCAGAGACTATTATTGAGAAAATTTATTAAAAAATGTTGTTCTTATAAAATTGAAAAAAACTCCACATTATTTTTACTGATTCAAACGAAAATGAACAATCTTTTATAAATAATAACATTTTTTGTAAAATGTTAAAAATTATTGAAAACTATTAATAATTGTTTGTAAATGTTGAATATTATTCAGGCAATAATGAGTTGATTTAATATTTTTCCACAAATTAGAATATAAATGAACAATTTTGAACACAAATTATAATTTTAACATAATTTGAACTTTTAATAAAGACATGTGCTAACTAATATTTAAAATTACTTAAAACTGTCTATGAAAGTTAAACAACGTTGTAAAAAATGTCAACGCTCAAACGCAAAAACATTGTTAATCTACACACAGAAACATAAGAAAACTACTAAAATTAATGAAAATTATTGGAATGAGTAAGACAATATTTAAATTTATACTCATTTTTATTAATGAGTTAATGAATAATTTGAAATGTTAATGAATAATGTAAAACGACGAAAATTCATGGTAAACTGTTTACAAATTTAATTTGATTAAATTAATTTGCCTAATAGTACAAAGTATGTTTACAACAAACTCGAACTATACTACTGACAAAATTTAATCATTTCTCCCAAATATGTCACGAATTATCATATTTACCCGCAGAATTCGATAATATATTTCACAAAATTATTTCCACTAGGAGCGTGCCTCATACTAAGTCGCAAATTCATCGATGGTTCATTGTACGATGCCCAGCCACTACATAAATTACGTTAGCACCGACCCGAACTACTTAAAATAGACTTAATCGCGTCAACGCGACATAGAACTTATACTACTGATGACATATTCTGTTACTACTGAACTACATTAACGACACCCACATCAACGCAAACCACCAGTCTAAACACTCGATTTATCATTCAAATTTTCCCATTAATATGCCATTACCCAAACATATCACTAATTATTCAAATAAAGAAAGCCATCAATCTCTTCAACGTGTTTCAAACGAGCGACGTAAAAATAAATCTCGACTGCCCAGGCGCGGTAAAGCGACCTTAACCTTCGCCGGTAATTCTGACGGTCCCCCCGACAGTCGGTCACGCGACGTCACTCTTTCTCTCTAGCGGCGCAGGGCAAAGCAGCGAGCTTCGACAGAGAGATGAAGCTTGTACGAGAGAGAGTAAGAGATAGAGCGACTCCGCAAGCACACGCGCACGAGAGTCGCATGCGCTTCGCGCGCCCTTCCTCGCCTTTTCCTCTCGCTCGCTCGTTCTCGTTCTCGTACTCGTTCTGTGCTGTGTAGTGAACCCCTTCGTTTGAAACTCTCGCGGTGATATATTGACGGTGAATTATGGGTTTAGAGGATTTTTTTGGGAAATTTTGAGTGCGTTTATGGAAAAGTGGGAAGGTTGTGAAGTGTGTGAAGATGCGAGTTTTTTATGTGGTTGAGTAATTTTTTTGTATTCTGGGTTATTCTAGAATATTTATTAAAGTTTCAAAGGATGTGAAAAATGGTGTCTTTTGAACCCATTTTTATTGTGGAAGTACTAATAACTAGGTTACTTATTATATTTCGAAGGATTTACTAGAACGTCTTTTTTGAAATTCGTATAAAAGTTTTTCAAAATTTACCTTACAAACGTCTCATTTTTTAAATACAATGTGAATTAAGCTTTGAAAAAAATGTTGTGGTAGAACATTCAAAATATCGTAAGAAACACCTGATTAGTTCTATTCAGATTTGACAGAGAAACGTGGTTTAGAAATATTTTAAGGTATCATGGAATCTAATACTTTCACGTTTCCTTTCATTTGGAAGTAAATGTTCTGCAAATATTTTCCAAGATTAAGTTATAATAAATCACGAGAACATTTATAATCTTTGATATTAACCGTTACAGATAGTTTTCTGTATTAAACAGTATGAACTACACAGTCACACAACTTCAAAACCTAATTATCTTTCAATATCTCACTTTCTAATTTGAAGCTCCTGTGCATATCTCACATTTTTAGTCATCACATCTCATCGCTCATCCACCAGCCCCACGCTCATTTACTTCAATTCTCAAAAGCACTCACCACCAAAAATCTACCCATCCTTCCTTCCTTTCCTCCTCCCAACAATCAAATTCATCCCATAACCATCCTCCACCCCCTATATTCACATCCCCACATCCCCATATAACCGCAAATTCACTTTTCTGCACTTACATGGTTTCCACGCACGCTGTCAGCTCCTCGCTTCCATTCCTCTCTCTATCCTCTTCCGCCTTCAATTTCCCTCCGACTCTTCCTCCACAACCACACTCATTTCACACTCTCACACTCTTGATCACGAAATACGCACACTCTCGATGCACTCACTCACTGCAGCTCTCCCTCTCTATCGTGCACGCGCGATATTTCGAAATTCGACCACGTGACAACGGACGCGTCGGCTTCGGCGATCAGGGACTTTCTGTCACAAGCACGAGCGTGCGCAAGGAGGTAGTTGGACGACGGACGAGCGACGACTAATAGTGCAATGTACGAGGGGAGAGCGAGGGAGCCGGAGAGTTCGGCCGCGTCGCGGCGCCAGGCGTCGGGTGTGAGCGGGCTTGCGGCTTTGTACGCCTACGAGCGCGCGGCCTGAATTTCAAAGGGGAAATATAGGTATATTGTCATCTGGTGCGGTAGAGGGAATTTTGCGTCCAGGTGTCGTGGGTACAATAGCTTGTCTTTGTGAAAAGATGAGAGGTTGTTTTTATAAAGTTGTGTAAGAAATTACTATACGTTTTGATTAAGTGAGAACGTGTTTTGCAAAATCTTGTATTTTGTAAAAAAGAGTAAGAATTTATGTGAATAAAGTGCTGTCTGGATATTAGGACATTTAAATGACACATCATATGGACAAATAATATATATTTCAGTTTGAAATTGTTTCTAAACTTTATTTTAGTTAATTGGGAGCCCTTATGGTGTACAAATATCTTTGTAGTAAAGATCATTTTTTATATCGATTCTTATCATTTCATTAATTGTTTTCAAGCAAAATAGAGAACCAGGCAACTTAGATCATCTTTGCAAAGCTCATATGAACTTCGACCTTGGATTAACATTAACAAAAACAAAAACCTGTAATAATATTTTTGTATTTCAAAGAGCATAAAATTTCCCTATCAAAAATTAATCATTCTATCATACATATATCAAGCATACTATTGGCGTCTAACAATCAGGTTTCAGTGTTGTACCTACTAGTATTACAAAATTATTTTCTGCTAAAAATGAGTATTTTTAACAAAACTGGTGTATTGTTTTTTTGTATCTTATTTCTGATTTTCTTTTTGAAAATATAGACGAAATTCGAAAGTCAAATTTTGAATGATTCTATTCTTATTAATTTATTGAATTTTAGACATTCTATTTTATTTAAAATGTTTTTACTACGAACTTTGAATTACAATACTTCTCTAGCCTTTGTAAACATGACTTTAAACCACTGTTCTATTTGTCAAGACTCAATTAGCCTCTAATCTACTTAGAGCCTTCGCAATATTCTTCTCTTCTCTGTTTGCCATTTTGTTTCTGTCATGTTTTACTTGTTGACGAACAAACAAAGAACCAACAGATAAGCAATTAGCATAAATTTCTTCTTCTTAGTTGAAAAATTGTTACCAGATTTTGCGTAGCTGCTTTACAAATTCATTCTTGACTTTGGAATTGTTGAATAAACAATAAGTTATTATTTTTAAATGATATGATTTTTACTAGTATCTTACTTCACATGCATTGTGCATGTGCTTTTATATGCTTTTTATTTAATTTGACTTGTTTGTCTCTATGTATTGTTTGTCGCATTCAAATATTGAAATGAAAAAATTAACTTTTTACCTACTTTCCGTTACATACGTTTAATCCTATTTTTGGTACGATAATTCGTCGGGTGAAAAGTAATATCAAACATCACATTTGCTTATATACATGACATGTTTTACCTCCCACCCGATGAATTTTTGACAAAATTCTACATTGTCGATTATCCTATATACGTTGTTGATATCACTCTTAAGCACACTTTTTAGTACGTGCGAGTATGTGCGTATGTGAGTGTGAGTGTATGTGGGTATATACATATGTGGGTGTGAGAGTGCGTGCGTGAGTGTGTGCATGTGTGTGTGCGTGTGTGTGTGAGATGTATCTGGTTATGTGGGTGTATATATATATACATACGTATTTATAAGAAAAATTATTTATCTTCTCCATATCCAAAATTTTGGATCAACTATCGTCGTTAATCTGCTGTATATATACAAAAACTCCTTTTCTTAATTATATTAAAAAAAATAATTGTTTCAATTCATCAAACTATTCACATTTGTCGACACTAACAACAATATTTACACAACTTAATTGACCAACTATCGACGAACCGCGACGATCCCTATCGATACCTCCCCATCCACCTCAACCCATCGTTCTCCAAACTACTTGCGGGCACTCCCCCCTGCACCCCACCAAAAAAACCCTATCCCATCCTCCTTCCGCTCTAAAACCTCCGCCTTCAAAAACATCAACAAACAGCACCCAAAATGCTCCCTATACCCTTCCCTTCTCTCTTCCCTTCTCTATCTCTCTCTCTTTCTCTACACTCCCTCGGTGGCGCGCATCGATCGCCGCTCGGTCGGGACTCGGGGGTCCCCCTCGGGCACGGCATGTGTGCGCGCCCTCCGCGATAATCGCGGAAGGGAGAGGGAGAGAGAGAGAGAGTCGGTGTCCCTACAGGCTAGTGGCCTCTCTCGCATTTTAAATGAGCGAGTCGACTGGCTGGGCTGTAGGGCCGAGTTTGCCTCCGGCGTATTGCGCTATCGCTGTTTGGATCGCTAGTTTTTGAATGATTCGATGTGCGGGTGTGGATGTTTGCGTTTGTTTAGTTTTCTTGAGGTGGTTGTTTGCGAGATTTGAGGTATGAGTTGGAGGGGAGGTTTAGTTTGAATCGCTGGAGATTTTTAGTAGTTCTATAGACTGATCGTGTGTAAGAAAACAAAAATTATTTTAATTACTTTTATACACTTGAGTAGTGTATAGCTTTTGTTATAAGATAACAGACAAATAAAGTGCTATAAGTTTTTACCTTGATACTTATGTACTTATTTATCTAAATAGTATATAAAAAATGGTCAAAAAGGTTTTTTGTCACTAATTATATACCTTTCTTTGAAAAAAATACTAAAAATCACCAATTTTTTTACACGTTCAAAAAAGAGAAATGTTGTCTAGAAATTTTTAAAAAGAAGTATATAGTAGATAAGTCAGTAAGTATGTGAGTGACGAGTTAAATTTTATTTCTCACTATATTTGTCTGTTATCTGATAACAAAAGGTATACACTACTCAAGTGTATAAAAGAAATTAAAATAATTTTTAATAAGAAAGATATATTTATAAGAAAAGATTTTTTTTAATTTGTCTGTACTGGTATAATTTATAAATGGAACTCACAAGGAGAGTGTGCACTCGACGTGGGAAATTTCTGGTCGAATGCGTTTGAAATCCTCCAATGAGCTTAGCGAAATCGCGCGTTTGATCCAATGAGACCCAATGAAATTGCAGTATTTCATAAAAATTCAAACGCATTCGACCAGAAATTTCCCACGTCGAGTGTACGAGTTGCGGGTCGCGAATTTTGATGCAACATCGAGAGGTGTTTTCTGGTGGCTAAAAATGAGCCCTAGTACCCGCCGTTTTTCCTAACGAGCCCTTATTATCGAAATACGGCCAATTATGTTCCAAATACCCGTTTATTAATGAAAAAATGGTATCTCTACTTCATATAATAACTTCGCAAGTTTTTACTTAGAAAAAATAATCCAAAAGTAGTTAAAAGTAGAGAAAAAGAGATTTAATTTCCGCTTTGTTTGGTACAAAAATATTGATCCTTTGCAAAGTTATTAATTGTCAAAAAAAGAGTAAAAAGAAATGTATGATAAACCTGCGATTTGAGAAAAATTATAATCCTTATTTTTACATTAATTTCTTATTACTTCTTTTGGCAGTTAATAACTTTGCAAGGGATTATTATTTTCATTCTAAACGAAGCGAAAATTAAAGCTATTCTGTCTACGTTTAACTACTTTTGGATTATTGTTTTAATAATGTCCTAGGCCAGTAAAAGTCCTTATAAATCTGCCAATAATAACTTAAAACCCTGATAAAATGAAAAAAATAAGTAATTTTTAAAAATTTTAAAAAAACGTAAACTTTCTTAAAATATTATTAAAGTGTTTCATCATCCAGACTACATTGAGAACGCTAGTGTCATTTTCTAGCTTATCAGTAAGCGACTAAATTTTAAACTTCAAAATTAAAGAACAAACAAATCATCAAATAAACATATACTATCTAACTAATTTTAAGGGTAATTATACAAATTTTAACAGGTACTTACATTCTCCAAATTCTTCTACACTTATTTTTTAATTGAGCATTGTGAACAAACGCCTTCAAGTATTATAGGCCAACAAATATAGGTAAATCATTCCTACGACTCTTAAAACACGTTAAAAGAATCGTATGAAAAAAATAGAAATTAAAAAGTTAAAAACTGATTAAGCTTTAAATATTTTTATTGATTTTCTTTTTTAAACATAAGCTTGTCCGTATCTGATTTTGAAAATAATAATTTTATTTTGCAGTTCAAATTATTCAAAGATGGTTCTACAGTACTTTTTTTGTTAAGACGTATCTTACTATTTGAAATAACATCACTCCCTTCGAGAATTCCCTCTCTAAAGCTCTAAACGTTAATATCTTACCTAGAAATTTAAAGTAGTGCATTATTCATGGATTTTTTAGTACCTCTATTATTCAAAATTTCTCTCACATTAACAAACTTTACTCTATCAAACCCTCGCAGTAAATCATTTAAACGTTATAATAACTGTATACCCGAAAGCGAAGGAGGAAGAAAATTACGTGCGCTTACGTGCGCGTGAGAGCCTCGGGTGAGTTCTAATTTTGGCGTTTGTTTTTCTTGGGGCTTGTTTTGGTATGCGCTGATTTTGGCTTGTAACGGATAATGGCCGATTGATTTGCGAGATTAACCGCGGGCTACTCGGCTTTCAGTGTTCAAAATTAGGTCGAGAGAACTCATTCTTATTTCCGTGCGTGTTCTGCATTTTGTGAATCACTTGTGCTTTGAAACTTTTTTAGAAAGAGAAATAATTGAGGAAAGAATTACAAAATCAGTAGAAAAGGCGCGATTCAGTCAGGCGTGTCATGCAAGCGCATATAATTACATCATAAAGTATTATTTAAGATTAACTATATACAAATAGGTAGCTTACTTTCTTAAAAATACAGTATAAATAATGTCATACAGTATGGCTACCCACGAGTTTTAAGCTCTCACCGCTAAGTCGTAGCAACTTCAATGCCGACTAAGAGCATCACGTGATTCTATGATAAATACTCCAGGTTTGTTATTTTAAATTTCAATGCTAATAAAGTTCTCATAAGAATAAACGTTAAAGTAATTGGGTGAAAAGTAATATTTCCGAAGGTTAATCATGTATCCAACATGCAACAGCAAACTAAATATTAATTATCTTTTTGTGATACAAAAGATATTCTTATAATATTGTAAATACCATTATTAAGTATTTATACCAAAAACTCTACTAAAGACTATAGGTGTCCATATTATACGACATTTACCCAAAATATTAATTTTTCAATTTTTATTAATACAATTATTATTGAAAATTCAGATAATTGAATTTGAACAAAACTAAATTATTACTTCAAAAATATCCGTTTGTAAAATCGGCCCAGTACTCAAAAGTTTTTTTTTCACCAAAACTAGTCATTTTCAAGGTATCTCTAAAAAAAATAGGTAAGAGATGGCAGTTACGGCGAAAAAAGCGTTTCACAAACGGAGATATTGGGCTCTTATCTTTTCAACCAACGTACCATGATTTTTTTATTGAAATTTTAATCTATTACTCATGCAATCCAAATTTACAGTCAAACTCACTATAGGCGCATATATACCGGACAGCTTTTTTCCAAAACTACACATACTTTATTTTTTATTCAATAATGTTCGAATTTCTATTTAGATAAACTGCAAAACGGTATCTCTTTTAGAGTTTAAAAGGCAATTTTTAGCTTTTTTGGTAGCTGACGGGCTTGCTTGCATTTGTATGCAAACGGGGTCGACTCGTTAATTCAATACTGCCGGCGTAACTAAGACAAGCTCAAGATTTTGAGCTACGGCACCGAGCTAAACTCGACAAGACGTACTGAAATAAACTGTAAATTTTCAATGGAACATGTACAACAGATTTTCAACGCTGGAAAAGAGCTTAATAATGTCCTCCGTCTAAGTATAGTTGTATACTCATTATTTAAAGTACTACTGATTAAGTGTAAGATGTAAAATTACAATGAATGTTTATAAATAGATACTAAATTTTAGAAAAGATTTAGTAAAGTTTTTAATACAAAATGTATTTTAACATTTTTGTTTCATATTTTAATAAGTAGATACAGTTGAAACTGATAGGACGTGAGTTTTCATTCTATCATATTTTTAAATCATAATTAATTATGTATCACTCAAATATATGTAGATGATTCTCCATAAAAATGCAAATGTGTTCCTCTACTCGTTAAACTGTATCATTTATTAAACAACGGTTACTAGGTTTATTCGATTTTAAATATTTTTTCACTTTTCATACCTATATTTAAAAGCCTGAGAAACTCATGCTTAAAGTAACCCATTCTTAATTTAGTCTCAAATACTAAAGTTCAAAGATGTCTTTAAACAAAATGACTATATAAATTTTAAAATATAAATTTTATTTATTACCATATATAGGTACATCTCTTCTTTTTGATAAACACCGAAACAGTGAATATTTCTCATATTAAAGCTATATTTTAAAGCGTTAATAAGACAATTTAATAATCTATTATAAACTACAATCATCCTACACAAAAATTAGACTCAAACACACCAATTTTTTAAAGAACCACCCCACTAAACCTCATTTAAAACTCCTTTCAGCCTACCCCTCCACCCGATACTCAAATATCTCAAATATTTGATTTAATCCTCGACCTACGCGCATGGCCAATATCTCGGGATTAATTAAAATTCAATTAATCGACGCTAAATTAGATCGGCGCCGGGGCGCTCGGATCTAAATTAAAATCGCTGATACTGAGCGAGAGATACGCAGGGGGGTGACGGCAAAAGTTGCGAGCCTCGCAAGCTTGTTACCCGCGTATGTGTGTGTGTGTATGGGAGTGTGTGTAAGGGGTATAGTGTAGACTGCAAGCTTGCGTCACGCGCGTGACGTAACGATGATGGACTGCGAGAAAATTGGAGATGGGATATCTTCGCGTGCGGGGGGAGACGCGCGACAATGGATGCTTGAATGAAGCTTTTTTCTTTTTGCGAAATTGCGCAATTTTGATGGAGGTGTTTGAGGGTTTATTGTTGCTGGGGGTAGAATTTTTTTGGAAATGAATCTGTAGATTAATGTGATTTTTTAAATGTTTGTAGTGGGATAAGGGTGCTGGGAAATTGATTTTGTTATCTCTGTCGATGTTCAATATTTTTTATCGAATTGAAGATATGTAGGGCAGATTTCAACAGAATTGAACACAGAACGCTTTTGCCGTTGAAACTATTTTATGTTAAAATTCGGTTTCAATATTTAAAGTATTTTGAAAATACTTCTGAAATATTTTATATATCAAGATATTTTTAATTATGAATAATTTCACGAAATCCTTTTGATGTATTTTTAAAACATTTTCTGAAATGATGCGAGACATATTTCTGAAATCACTCCAAAATATTTCTTGAAATATTTTATTGGTGTTCCAGCAGTTTACATAAATGATAAGGATGGTGATTGTCTTAGATTTTAATAATTTTAGAATATTAATTTTGCACAAAATCAGGATTTTTCTTCATGTTTTAAAAACTTTCTGTATAAAATAATACTGTTTTTACAATAATTAAACGTACTTAATTAATGAAATAAAATTCTAATAAAATTCGAATTTTCATTAACCAATGTAAGTCGACGGTTTTTATCTAATATTGTTCGAACGTAAGTACTTTCAAAAGAAATAAGCCGTATGGAAAGCTCAATTGGTACTTTTGAAAAAACCATAAAGCTACTTTTAAATGACAAGTTTGACCGATACATTATATAACACAGATTATAATAAAGTAAATACGTATCATGATATTTACAAAGAAGTACTAAATTATGGATGTAAGTATCCAAATTCGTGATGAAGATAGAAACGCACAAAAAGCCGTATATTTTTATGTTATGCGTCGATCTCTCTGAAACAACGTTTTCAAGCGTCTTTAACAACGAACTTTATTGGAATATACTTAAAAATGCTACTGTCCAATACTGTCAACTATATCCAATCGTAGTGGAATCTCCCTTAAGTCATTTTCTGTAATCATGAATTTGTTAACGTAGCGTTTAAAGGATTTGCATGAATCATTATCATTTGAATTTTATTCTTTATGAAAAACATGAACAAATCATTATTATTCGTTTTACCACTTTACATTTAAAACTAATAGTTTTATATATAATAGTTGATAACTTGAAATTGACTTTTATATTTTTGGATACATTTTGGAATAATGTATGAATAGCAGAAATGAATTCCAAAGTAAAAAGTGTTTAAGCAACTTTATTCATTTTTTTATATCACTTAATGGGATCACACTTAACTTAATAATAAAATAATAATAATGGAAGAGCTCAATAAATATATCCAAAGAAACATCTTCCAAATAAAATGTAATTATAAAGAGAGCCTAGTTATGACTCCAATTAAAATATATAAATATTTTACAACATGTAAAAAGCATCACTGTTATTTCGTCGTATTTATATTTAATAAAAGTTCCAATAAAAAAAATCGCAACAAACGATCGAAGAAAGTCGATAGAAATTTGTTTTCACCTGCGGCAGTTAATTATAGTTTTTAACTTGTTTTTTTTTTGTACACAATTATTCGTCACTATATAACATTTACGTATTCGATCACATAAATCACAAAGTTTGTCTATTCGTTCTTAGTGGCATTGTTACAAAAGAAAAAGGAAATGCTCGCTTCCATATATTCACATAACACAAGATAATAAACTCAAAACGATTAAATCTTAATTGAACAAAACTAAAATCTACGATTTTGTCGGTAATAACGAAATGTTTTTTATTATTCTCTATACATAAAATTTTTTATAACGTCAAGGAAATAAAGTTTATTATAACAATATAATAAGTAAGTCATATATTTACATGATTCACTCAGAAAAATAATATCTTGTCATAGAAGTTAATTGTATAAACAAAAAATCTTTTTTAAATTCGAAACTATATTATATATAAATATATAGATATAATATAGTTTATAATAATCTTAGCAAGCTTATCTTGAATCTAAAATTTCAAGTCATCTACTTTATTATGCAAAATCTACTGAGCACGTATAAAATTGAAGGTTTTGAAAATTAGATGCGTCGGCATTTTCTAATACACGCAAATACTCTGCATCATGAAAAATTATAGTATAACATTATTAATATGAAAATTAAAGTTTTATATTGATAGAAATTAATCCTTCAATGACAAGATATTATATTTAAAAGTGTACGAAAGTATTCATGAAAAGAAATAAAAATCTACACAACGAGATCGCACATTTTTACGGTACAAACGAGTTTGTTATTTTTATTATGCTTTTTCTTTCATTTAATTTTTTAGTATTCTCTATGCATTAGTACGTACATTCATCGTTCTCTTTTTTTCTTGCGCCAGCACAATAATCACGGGGTCATAGTCTTGTGTTGTTTTTCTTCGCTCTCTCGTTTTGCGTCTATTCTGTTTTTGAACGCACACTTTGCCCATTCACAAAATGTAGAAAAATCATGAATGAGACAGAGGGAAAAATTTTTAACTTTCTTCCTCGTTTTTTTGTTTTACCGAGACTAGAGACGCATGTAATGTTTGTGTGTTCCGAAATCTTCTTTGAACTTATCAGATTGTTCAAGAAAAAAAGACACGAATTGCAGTTGCGCGCTTTTATATATTTACATAGGGCAGTGTTATAAAAGAACTTATATATCTTGAGATTTAAGGGGATTCCGGATATTTTTTCCTGTTATGTCTGCTTTGCTGAAGATTTCATTTTTCTTTTTTATTTCTTTAATTCCGTTAATGTTTTAAACACTTTATAGTTAGTTTAAAATGTTTTATCCGTTAATTTTAAGTAAAATAGAATATCAAAAATCAAGACAAATTCAATGCGAAAATTTCGTTAGTCAGACCAAAATTTTAAATAACAAAAAAAATATTGATTTCCGAAATCCGCTTAAAGCTATCGCAGACACTAGAAGATGACTCTTCAAGGCTATTATGTTATTCGCATCATCGTCGCCGAAAAGCAGGAGACAAAAATATCTTTTTTACGATGTTTTTTTTCTCCCACCTTTCACGATTAGCAAAATCCAACAAGTACCTTTTTAAAATGCCCTCGTGATTTGCTGCCTCGATGTTTGTGTACCGCAACTGATCTTACACCGTCAATTTACAAGAAAATTTGTCCACACAGTCGAGCCACTGAAATTTTTTCAATGCACAATTTGTATCCCATGTTTATTAATTATTTTATATGACGAAAAAATAAGTTTTACATTGATCGTCTTGTTGAACATCTGTATTAATTGACCACAAACATTTCGTTCGAAATTTGTGTGACAGAAGTTCAAGAAATTATACGTTCGTTGTTGTTTATTTGCATAGCTCTTCGAAAGATTTTTGTCTGGTGTAATGTTTGATTATGAGTCTGACAAAAGTGAAAATTCGCTTAAGTACCAACTGAATGGTCGAATACCAAGCCATTTTAGGTATTTGAGTTTTTACGAACAAAATATTATTCAATCGAGTATACCTTCAAAATGTTCCAAAAAAATGTATTGAATTAATAAATTTGTAAATTATGAACATTCTTAGTGTTTAACGCAAATCACTGATTGACATAATAGCTTTGACCCGCACGCAAATAGCTATAACTTTTACACAAAAATTACGCACATCAATTGGAGAACGTCATTTTGTGTTTCCAAACTATCAGAGAAATTTCTTATATCAGTGATTACACCATCGAAAATATGTGCATCGGCATTCCTGTTCGATAAATTAACATTAAAGTATTTTTTTAAACAGAATTGAAGAATGACGCTGTCCAATTCATCACTCTAAACTTCCATCTGCGTTTTTACTGCTTACCAAAATCACTCATCTTTCCACTCTTTAAGCTACAAAAATATCTCTTTTTCCTCTCTTCTTATATTCGCGCCGTATCTCACGTACAATTCAGCCATTATTTTCGTTTGCTTGTTTGGCGGGGATGTGAAACTTATCGTGAAAATAATTTACCGACCCTAAGTTTTTGATTACCATTTATTACAGTTATTACAATAATTTTAAAATTCTACTGCCCTCTGCATACTTAATATCGCAAACCCTATGTTATTACACAATGATACAGGTAATTTCGATTGTTTTTTGCTTTATTTTCTTAAATAAACGTGTTTTTACAATTTTTTTAAGTAATTTTCAATAAAAAATATTTTATAGATTACATAGGACAGAAAAATTAAAAATTACAAAATAACCGTCGATTTTCGCGTATCATTTGGTCGATAAACTTTCTTTATCACAATCCCTAGAAATGTGCGGAATGTCCTGTTTTACTGGTGAATAACCTTTTTAGTTTTTTTTTAACAAGATGTGTAGAAGCCTTCTAATGCATCTAATATTATCGACACTTCGCTTTTTATTTAAAAAATATTTTATCAAAGTTAACTTGGAATTAATGAATCATCAGTTTCTTCTTTTATGAATCAACAATAACCAACATTTTTCAAATTATTACATTACCATGATCAATACAACATTTGGAGCACGGTTATAGTCATTTCAGACTAAAACCCAACTTTTGTATTGAAAATATAAATGGAACCGTTTGAATATTTTATTAATTATCGTTTCATGATAAAAGACGAGGTTAGCGGGCCAATTTATTCCAAAAATATTCGTAATCTATTTAAATAAAATCAGATTATCCGGTAAGGATGCATCAAGATCCTTTCCCATCACCTCAAACGTAATAGTTATTTTTTGAAGTGAAATGAAACAAATTTTCTACTCCGTCGGTAAAACAGAACACCCCGCGATCCAAGTCTTATCGAGTCCGTGATGCGCCCCTTTGCTCGCTCGGACGGCATTGTGTAAAAGCGCGCGCCTACGGTGATTATAATCAGCCCTGAAGAATCGATAAAGACGGCCGCCTATGTAAGGTTAATACTTAGAACGTAAGTAAATATCAAAATCACTTGTTTTATCTTCTTTTTTTTTTAATCTTATATTCATCGTCCCGCGCACTCACAACTCCGGCGACACTGTATCTCGGAGGTGCCGCACTGCCGTGCTCGTTCGTTGCGTGCCATCTAGCGTTTAACGCTGGCAAGAGCGACCTCAGGAACGAATGGAAGACTGCTGCTGCTGCTGTTGTTGTTGTTGTGGTTGTTGTTGTTGTTGTTGTTGTTGTTGTTGTTGTTTTTGTTGTTGTTGCTGCTGCTGCTGCTGCGATTGCTGTGATTGCTGTGATTGCTGCTGTTGTTGAGTATTTGTAGACGGCTGCGAGACGTAGCGGTTCAGCTTGCTGTCGATTATGATCTCGTCGCCGCTGCGGATGTTGTACCGGTAGAGCTGCTTGTTCGGGTAGAGCATCTCCTCCGGTCCGTACATGGATCGCAGATCCTGGATTGATAAGAAGCGTATTTTTAGTGCATAACGTACAGCGGTATGCTTATTTGAGATGAACAGGCTGGGCAATAGTGAGTTGAAAATTATTTCTAGCCTTGAATCTTACCGACCGAGAAATTAATAATATTGACTATGATTAAAGAAATAATTTTTTGACAAAACCCAAATTTACTTGATCACGATATTGGAATAAACTATATTACAAAAGCTTAAGCACATATTTAAACGTCATCTTAAAACGGATACGATTTTTACCGCCCGAGAAATTAATAATTGATTGTAATTATAAGAATACTTATGATTAGACTAAATACGGTTTAGCGTAAATCCAAGTTTCAGACTCCCTTAACAACATTTTAAACGAAGTCTAGCGTGACAATGATGAAATGTCGTTTTTTATAAAAGTGCTATTGAAACATGCATTTTTATATTAATGGCGAGTAAATTTAGATTATTGATAAATATAAGCATATGTTTAATTATAATCCATCATTAACTATTTGGTTAATAAAATAGCATTGTAGGTAAAGGTAGAACTTGCATGACTCCTGAAATGAACGTCTTTATCGACGTCCTGTTTTACCGACTATGCAATGAAATGTTTTGATTTACGAAATACCGTAACCAGTTTAGTATATTACTGTAATAAATTTTATACGTACTTGATCAATATAGAATAGCCTCATACGATTCGCAGGAATTTTCACCATTGACTCTAGTTTAGTTTTCAGTTCGAACACTGTTCTGTAAACGTCCACCGACCTCACCTGTAAAAATTTGTTATATAAGTAAAGTCGAAAATAATTAGTCGTAAATAAATAAAAATATTAAATAAAGATTGAGTTAAAAAATTTGAAATTATAATGAATTCGTTTATCTTTAAAATGATTTTTAACCATACAAATTATTTAAGCACGAACTTGTTGCACAAACTATGCAGCTATAAATTGAACTAATCAATAAAGTCCTTTTTTCTTCAATTATAAATAACTGCATTGAACAAAAAAACTTTACCTCGACTAGGTCACCGTAGGTAAATTTGACTTTAACCCTCTTTTCTGGCGTCAAATCTACATGCACAAGTGGATCGAGTTTTCCGTGTATTCCGACCAACTCGTCGTACCTGATGTTTTTGGGAGTAAAGAAAAAAAGTATGATTAAAGGTACAAAACCTAAATTATTCGCTATAAATTTTCAAACAATAAGGGTAATTGATAATTACGAAATTAATGTTCCTAATCATGACATAATATATGATTAAAATTCTATTACGAGTAGATACAACTAAAATATTAAACTAGATTAATACAATTAACTAAGTTTTAATTCATACCAATTAAGGTGAGAGTACAGCGATTTTTCGATTTATTATAACAAAGAGGAAAGTTCTTTTACTGATTTAGTCTTTCTTCAGTATAAAAAATGTATTTTATTAATTGTATGAATGAAATCATCCACCGATAAGTAATTTTACTTTTTTCTTCAATTTAACTAATTTATCAATCCTTCTGTATTCAGTATATGTTAATATTTAGAACTAAAAATTAATTAACAAAATAAAAATAAAGCTATAAGAAACACTTTATAATGTAACATAAAATTCTAAATAAACGACTCAATAAGTTAATACTTATTTATTAAAATATGCTTAAAGTTAATTCAGATTTTTATATTTAATATGAAAGATTTTTAGCACATTTAGAATAGGGTTGATCGATTTGTTTAACTGAGGATCTATTTTGTGCAAAACCAGAATTTCTAAACAATGGAATTCCATCATAGGATGTTTGTTAGAGTTAACATTTCTAGTACATAGAATACTTAATGCTTATTGCAAAAATAACTGAATTTTGTAATAATTCACAAATTTAAATATAAATTAGAAAAAACGTTTTTAATTAGTACCCTTTGAGGATTGAATCATTGTAATAATCAATAGATTCACCTTTCCAATTTAAAAATATCAAGAACAGCTACTGCACCCTTACCTTGAATAGTATTTATTTCATATGAAACATGTTTTCTCAATAACCATAATCTTACTGATAAGAATACTAAACATGTAGAAAAAGGTTTGCAATTATAAAAATTTTGAATGCTATACATTTCAACAAAATAGGGTAATTCAATCAGTGAATGACCACAATAATTAATAAAGTATTAAATACAAACTTATAGCTGAATCTTATAAGCTGTAATTCTAAGTAACGCAGATGAAACGCAGTACTCCTACAAGCATAAAAGAACAGCTTTTGAATAAATCAATCTGCTTTAAGACTTAATTTTTGAACAAATAAAAATGTCACATGCTCGGGTCATTCACCAATTCAGTTACCCTACATAAAAAAGAAACATATCTCAATAGATAAAACCCAAATCCTATAAGACACTTTCCAATTCCCCTCAAGTTTCCTATATCCACTCAATTCCGCAAACGTCAAATTAACAACTACACTTGATCCAAGCCCCACAAAGAAATCGCGAATTCGCACTCGAAACAGACATCCAGAAACTGGTCGCGAGCAGCGCTTCGAATAAGGGAATAGGGCGCTTATAGCTCGCGAAGGCCAGGATACGACATCGTTATATATACCTCTCGGGTCGATCGGCTTCCGGCTTGTCCATATAGTAGCGTATGAAGGCGCGCTCGGCGTCCTCGCGCTCCTGCGACGAGATGACGCCGCCGCCGTTCAAGGTCTCGACGTTCGGCAGCCGGGCTATCAGCAGCTGCCGCCTCTCGTGCTCCGTGTACTCGCGCGGACTCTGCGAAAATTAAGAGGTCTTTTTAATTAAGTTGTTTCTTGGGGAATATTGTTGGCATTGATTGTCGTACTTTTAAGGAGCATGGCTTTACAAAGGGATCGGAGAGAGATTTCGGTTTCTTTTTCGGTGTGATTAATCAAGGAAATTAAACGAATTTGATTCGTGCATTTTTAAACGGTAATCGATACGCGTAGTTGCATTTTTAGGGATTTCTTATAAGTGTATCGTGATGCATCCAGTTGATATTTGAGCCAATCTCTTTCACTTTGATTGCTATACATTTGATAAAAACTATTCACAATATTTATCTTTAAGCATTCATTACTTTGCTTATTTTAATCCTATTTTTCTTACTAATCTCACTCAAATATAATACTTTTTTAGACAATTTCAGATGAATATTCACAGCCTATTAAATATAGCCAAATAATTTAATAGAAATAAATTTTTTAATGCTTTACGTGAAGGACACATATAGCAACCCCATATTTATACTTTCTACATCATTAACAAACGTATATGAGCAAATCCTCGAAATTGGCATTCGTCAAACTAAATTCTGATAATATTTAAATTACTCGATTACTTGTTAATACACATACTTGCCATTTACAGGAGTCCTATTCTATACCAACATCTAATAAAAGTGACATTCCAGACATTATTATTAAAAAGATCATTGTTTTTTTACTACAATATAAGCTGTAAACATAATTTCTTTCATAGAATCTTCTTGCAGCAAATTGAGGATTCGCCCGTATATTCGTACTACCATAAATACCAATCCAATGATTCCCAAACTGCACGACACAATAAAAAAAAGAAAACGAAAATTGAATCAAATCGGCATCGCTCAGAACGGAAAGCAAGTAAACGCCAATCAAGAAACACTCGCGCTCACTCGTTGCACACAACCAAGCGCCATACCTCGAACAACGGGCAGCCTTGGATCCTGAGGGACTTGAGCGCGGGGAAGCTGGCGATCTTCTCGATGTCGTCCCACGTGGCCAGGAGCGTGCCGTTGACGTTGAGAAACCTGAGCAGCCTGAAGGGATCGTGGGCCGAGCGGCGCGCCTTCTTGCCGCCCGACTCGCACTCCGACTCCGTCGTCTTCGTCCGGCAGTAGTTAGGCATCATGTCGTCCTCCTCGAAGTTGCGATTGCCTGGCGGGCGACAAAAATCGCAGAGTTACCGATTGGAAATTGCGAAGAAATGCGCTGGAGGATAGGGAAGGGGAAAGAATGTTGGTCTCTCTGGAGCTTTGGGATGATTTGTATGTACACGAAAAGATAAGGATGCGATTTGGAAGGAGAATAAGAAATTATTATATTAAAAACTTTTTTATGTAAAATTAATCAGTTAGTTCAATAAATGATAATAATTGTGAGATTGGTATCAATATCAAATATAGAATTATTTATGTATTGACTCGTGTACGTGTGTAATTATATCAACTTATAAGTTTTATGTTACAAAAGATTATCAAGTACACGTGAAAAGTGTCACGTGCAAAAAATTTTTTTTTTAAATACTATGTGAGAAGTTTGGTTTCTCATGCTTGGATAGCGTGCGAGTAGTGCATGATCTAATGAAGCGTGCGCGAAGCACTTTGCTGGGTATATGTACAACTTTGTTTTCATCTTGTTTCATACACATATAGCGATATTTGAACCAATAGTTCACTCATCACCTGTTTCGCGCACTAGTTGCACAATCTTCTATATAGACAATATGTTGGTTTATCAAAAAATTAAATTATAGTTCGTTAATCTCAGATGAGTAATCCCCTTAGATAGTCCTAAAATGTTGTGCCTATATCTTATATATAATCTATACAAAGTTCCGATCATACGTAGAGACTATATTTAGTCATCCCGGCGGTCTAAAGGTTAAACGTTAAAAGTGTAATTTTCATGGCGGCCTCTATCATAGAATATATCGCACCCCAGAACAAGCCTATTTTTAGATTTTCGTACAAAAAACAGCTCGACCGAACATAATAATCCTTCATACACTTCGAGTATAAGTTTAAAACAATTGAGAAAGTATATTACAATAATAAAATTCATAAAAAAAATTATTTTATGAAAATATTACGTTACAAGCTTAGTTTTACAAAGCATAAAATTTTAAGTTGTCATAGTCTTGTTCTGGGGGTGAGATATTATATAATTTTAAAGAAAATGTGTGTTTAGTTTAATCAATACCGAGTGAATTCCAAAATATTTTTCTCAAAGAATGTTTTTCTTGGATCTAGATACTATTTACACTAAAATTATGCATAACTTAGTACATATAAGTTTAATTTTTTCTACTATCATCAATGTTCTATTGTTGTTTGATTAATATATTTTAATTTCTATGAAGATATTGTAAAATAATTTAGAGAAGACATGTTTAATTATTTAATATAAAAATATTCAAGCGTTTTTAAATAATTTTATATTAGAATAAGAATGAGGAAATGCAATGTAGATTGCAGTAGATAATGTTCAAGTTAGGTAAGGCGATCAATATTTCAAGCTTTAAATCGCAGCGGACTATTGTGGTGAAAACCAATTGAAAATCTTGTCGATTGAAAGCCCTTTTTGCTACTTACCATTTAACTTTTCAAGTTCTACTTTCATAAAAGTTGGCCTCTTTTCAATTAGTAAACAGTTACTTTTTTTGTTTTACTTAACCAAAAATCAAAAATAGAAGAAGGCAATGTAGACCTTAACCTAGTTTGCAAATCTAAATGTATAGATTATATATTACGGTTTTTAAAATTATTAACTGAAAATGTTAGTACTTTCTTTTATTATAAAGTCTTTTTAGCTGTTTTACTAAATTCTGTTTTCATAAAATGTAACGAGAAAAAAGTCTTCTCCTTATTTCCTTTGACTGCTTTTCTATTAAAAAATTATGTCTTTCAAAACTTCATTTAATAATGTACTATGTTGATGCTCATTATATTACATTTTTTTATGAATGAATCCTTTGCTTTAATTTGTAGCTTTTAAACTGCATAATGCTGCACTCTTGTCCTAAGAGAGTGTTTTCTCACAATATATATTTAGAAGAATTACATTTGTGGATACCAAAAACCCTCTTGCAGAAAAAAACAGTAATTTGAGTAAATATTTCAAATAGAATTCCTTTAGACATCTATTAGACAGAACATATTGTTTTTTCGTTTGCTTTATAGAGATTTCTTAAGTAAAATCAATAAAAGTTATCGGTGTCAGCCTCTATTTTGCATATTGATATTAATTAACATTTCAAGAGTAATGTAAGACATTATTTAATTGTAAATTATTTATTTAAGTTGACTGGAGTTGCACACTCCAAAGTCAAATATGGAAAAAATAATGACTACCATGGTCATCTAAAACAAAAAATTCAAAATAGTTCTTAAATGGTCTTGTAAGAAGAGAGTACGAGGCGTGGGTCATGATTCTTATGAAACATTTAAAAATCATTTACTAGTATCCAGAAATGTAGCCTAGCACCCGTAGTTTGATTGAATAGATATTGTATCACGAGATATAGCTAAAAACATACGATTTTTGTACACTAATACACTATATAGGCAATGTTAGTTTTTACCTACACCTCGTGATATAAGACCTATTCAATCAAACTACGGGTGCTAGGCTTCATTTATAGGTACTAGTAAATGATTCTTAAATGTTTCAAAAATAATCATGAGGGCTATCGTCCCTCCCAGAATTACATTAAATATTTTTATTTTTACAGCCTTCTAAAGATAAAAATTAAAATTTGGAAGTTATGAAACTTATAAATAAAACAAAATTTAATTTTCGCTTTTGTTACAATTTTTAATAGTTCTCTTTTACTCTGGTGATGCAGTAGCCAAATATAGAATAACACTTTGAATTTTCTTTTTATATAAGCACGACAGATCAATGCATGACTTTAGACTGTTCCACTGCAGTTAATCTCAATTATTTCCAATTAAGAGAAGATACTACTGAAAATTGGTGTTTTAGCAGTTATTACTTTTTATGTTTGGATCTGCAAAAAATTGTGCCAAACCCATGCGATAAGTTGTTTAAAATCATATCAGAAACGTGTAGAAAAAGTTCAAACTAAACATAGTAAAAACTAGGAGAAGATAGATTTTTAGCGTATGATTTTTATATTTAAAACATTCTTCAAATATCTATTTTCTCGTATAGTTTCTAATATTTTTAATTGAAACTTTATTTACATGTTTCTTAGATGATTTTAAACAACTTCTCGTAGGGGTTTGACATAATGTTTTTAGATCCAAAGATAAAAAAAGACGCTAAAACACAAATATTCAGTAGTGCCTCCCCGTAAAAGAAAAGTAATTACTCTTAAAACTGTTAACTTCTTTTCAATAATCTGCAAAGAAGAAGTCAACAAAAACTGCCTCTTACAGTAGAATATTAAACCCCCTACACTGAGAGAAAGGATTTGTTATTGATAATAACATTTATTAACTATAATAAATGGTTGGAATATGGCGAAATAAAAGTGCGCGATATAATTAAAAAATTATTTATTTGCTGGCGTTATCATCTAACAATCAATCCTCTCACCTTTGCCCCCGCAGCCGTTCTCCAGATGGATGCCCCCGTTCCTCTCCACAATGTGATTCATGTTCTCCGTGTCCTCGTTTTCCCTGTTCTCCTCCCTCTCCCTCTCCTCCATGTTCATCGACCTGATCGGACACTCGGCCAGGACGAGGCTCTCCAGCGCGGGAAAGACGTAGCCGAGCTTGGCGATCTCGCACCAGAACTCGATGGGATTGCCGGTGAAGTGGAGCTTCTTCAGCGTGTGGTTGCGATTCTCGGGCGTGTCGTGGCCCAGCTCGACCGTCTTGTACTCGTTGAGGGACAGGTGGAGCTCTTCGAGATTGCGCAGGAGACGGACGAGGCCCTGGACCGTCGACCAGGAGACCCGCGTGCCGTTCAGGACGAGATTGCGGAGAGCATCGTATTTGCCGTCTTTTACCTGTGGGTTGAAGGGGGAGAGAGGGGTAAGTATATATGGGGTTGTTGAATAGGAGGAGAGCTGTTGAAAGGACTCTCAATGGATTCCTCCTGGAATCCACCTGGATTTTATTGGATTTTAGTTGAATTTAGCCGGATATATGTAAGTTAATTTTCAGCTAAAAATCCAGGTCTTGTTTCGTGGATTTTGCGTAAAACAGCGATTTTTAGATTATGTAGCATGAAATCTAGCTAAATATTGAATTGGATTTTCGGTTGATAATTTGCCTGGAATTCCAACCAAATCCAGCTGGATTCCAGATAGGATCAAAATTGAATACCAGGTGGATATCGATCTAGAGATTTTCAATATCGAGTGCTCCAGTGTGCCAAACAAATTTTACAGGGGTCTGTATTCTCTAGTTCTTTATTTTAAATAACTATTAGTCATTTAACAATTTATTTGAAAAATCGGCTTACTATGTCCTCTGAATTTGTATAAACATTGACTGATTGAAATATCAAAAAATTCCGTTATAATTTGCAACCGGAAAACAGTTTTAAATTTCTTCCGTGGTAAACAATGCATACAATTCTCTCCTATCCGTTTAAATAATCTATCTCTTAACTAGTTAAACATTTAAAAACTTTTTATTTAAGCGAATGAAAATGTCACGTGGCCTGTTCTATCATTAAAAAAAATGTTCCTAACCTTTTAATATTAGTGACATCAAAAAGTAAAATTAAATAATATTAATTTAATAATATGATCTTTGTGCATACTACACATTGTGATTTTAAGTTATGATATTCTAAATAATGATCATTTGAAAATGTAGATTCAGATTAAATACTCGCCCTTAGTTTATTTTTATATATACTGTTTATTTATATACCTACTATGTAATCTCCAAGATTGATTTATATTGAAAATGTAATTAGAGTAAATAGAACACAAAAGTTCGTGTGACCTAACATCATTTTATCGTGTAGTACTTTATACTCGTGCGCTACATTGTTATAATATTCAATAAAAATAAACTTTATAATCAATAGATTACTTAAAAATAAAAGAGATGATTGATCGCAATTCGTAAAAGCAACTGAACAATTAATAATTGAACAAATTTTGCTGTTTTGTCTTATTGTACCTGGTTGCTACTACTTGATTTATTAAAAAATCGTTTCTTAATCGTAACTTTTTGATGGGGATTTATAAATATTTTGGAGCTCGAATCTATAACTTCTTTAAATAACGACTAAAATCTATTGTTCGTATTTTCGAAACAGCTAAGCTAATATATATAAGATGACAGTAAAATTATACTTGTAAAAAAATTATACGTGCCATAACTCAAATGCAAAAGTATTACAAAAGTATACAAAAGAATACTTTAAAAATTCACTTGTTCATAATTTATTTTAACCACACTGAAATTATCGCTAAAAATATAGGTATGTTAACTTAATTTTGAAAAAATGAACTTAACTTGTTATTCCAGGAAGCCACAAATAAATCAGGCCTTTGAAAAAAGAAATGTTAAGCTTCGAGACGTGCAGTCTAACTATCTATTCAATAAGCAACACTTAAATCATCCTTCACATAATTCACGTAACGTAATTAGATTTAAGAGACGTTGACCAGGTTAAAAAAATATTTGAATTAAGTTGCTGGTACGTGTTGGAAAGCCCGCGCTCACATCGATCTAACGGTATTCAAATAAGCACCCGCGCGAAGTCTTACGAACGTTCGCGCCGAACGTCTTCATTTTACATAAGACGTCTTCCTAGTGTTCGCCTTTTTTGCATCGTGTAACTTTCTCGCGCCTTAAAAAGCTCTGCGCGGGCATTAAAAAGATATTTCGCATTTGTAATTTCTGTTTATTGTGCCTTTTGCGAGTTTTAGGTGGCGTTTGTCTTATAACGACCATAAAGAAAACAAAGAAAACTGTGTCGTTGCAAAACATTTGAACAGACGTATTTTGCAAGAAGTCTTCATGATATTTATAGAATTATGATGACTAAACTTTCATTGGTTAATTTACTATATCTCAAACATTCATAAAAGCAACGATCCTAGTAAAAAATAAATTAACAACTTGTTATTAGCCATGTATTTACATTATTCTTTTTATACAGAGACTTAAAATTAAGATCTTTTAACTCTTTCATTTTCAGTTTTCTTTTGTAATTAAGACTTAGTCTAGCTAGGTGGATATAATAAAGAATAACATCTAAGTGCCCATTTTATAACTATATGTTTAAATTATGCTAAAAATATTGTATCGGTCGTTTTTGTTGATAATTTATATTTTACATTAGTAAGAGAAAATAATTTTGAATTTGATAAAAATACTATTGCTTTCACTACCATGTTTAATTTATAGAATATGGACGAACTACAGCATAATGCAAGTCTGTAAACGAATTTCTCGAATCAGTCGAGGACGGAAACATTAAAATTTCTAAAAGAATGAGGTAACTTGGAGGAAGTAATCTCATTATTGGAAAAATATATTATAGGAATAGGAATAGACACTCAAAATATTGGGAATATTATAAAAACTAGAAAGAAGATATTAAAACAAAAAAATACTTGGAAGAATATTAACTGGAGGGTTAAGGGGAAATCGGAGCGAACTTTACCATTGGGACCTCCACCTCGCGCCGTATTTTTCATTATACGTCTAAAATTCACATAGTAACATCAAAATTGAGGTTGATAATAGTTTGTTATTATGTAAAGAACACCGGACAACAGCAATTTTGTTTATTAGTAGCCTCAAAAGTTTTTTATTATGAAATATTATTACAATTGACGAATGGAAAACGGTAAAAGTGATGGTCATCTTACCGTTTCTTAGCCTTACTGATAGCTTCACCTCGCGCCGTATTTTTCATTATTTTACGAAATTGTACGCAATTATGTACGCTTGAAGCTTTATAAACATTTATTATTATGACAAGAACACCGGATAACCGCATTTTTGTACCATAAATGACCACAAATTTTTATTTTTATGATATTAATTTTTGAGGTTAGGTAAAATCTGCACCAATCAAGATAGCTCCGACCTCCTCTTAAAGGCAGAATGCACAAGAATCTGATGAGCAGTATCAGTTAGGATGAAATGAAAGGTTCCACTCAAAAGAAATGTAGAGTACGTAACAAAGAAAATGAGACTGGAACACAATGCAATTGAAATGATACTGCAGTTAAGCAAGGAAGGAAATATAGGATTAAAACTATAACAAGAGGATCGAGCAAGAAAGTAAACAAATATAAAAGATAGATCACAGAAATGTAATTGTTATTGAAATTGGAAAATTTGTTACAAGGAAAAGTCAACAAATGCACATGCAAATATGTGAGAAGGTTTAAATGGCGAAAAAGCCGACAAGACGAATTTATTTACAAAAGAAAAGGAATAATATTTAGAACTGGGGACTCAAGAAGAGAACTATAAAAAGAAATAGAATAATACGCCGTATTAAACTATATTTCTTTGTAATTTTTTTAATTAACTTTTCAGCTACTTTTTATGAATTAATTTTTATTGTGTTTACTTTGTATAAGTCAAACTTTAACTACTGTTATCTTCAGATCTCTATTTGCTTTCTTATGTACATACTTTGTTCTAAGAAATACTAAAACTATTACTGTAATTGTTTAATATTCTTTAGAATTTAATGGAAAACGATGTATTATGTGACGGGGGGTTAAGTTTATGATGACTATTTATTAAACACAGATCTTACCCAGTAAGACGTAGTTATTAACAGTTAATTAACAGTACTTAAAAACAGTACTACTCAAGACACAGTCCTAGACAGTCAAAACTCAGTCCTTGACAGTCAAGACTTAAATGTCAATGTCGAAGTATTCGATCTTTGTTCACAAACTGGCGACACAACAGTTTACAATTCATCCTCCGCAGTTAAGTTCCCTCGTCAACCACAAATACCACGAATCAAGCACCATCCCAAAAACACCCAAAAATCCTCAACTACAAACTAATGCTATATGTCACGCTCACCTCCAGCTGCTCGGGCAGGCTATTGAAGCTCAAGTTCACAAACTTGATCTTCGGCATGTGGCGCAGTATCCCGAAGACCTCGTCCCACTTGGACAGCTTGTTCTGCGCGAGGTCCAGCTCCTCGACATTGCGACACTTGCTGCGCAGCTTCTCGTCGTCGGCGCCCGCGCACTCGATGTCGCAGTCCTGGAGGACCAGGAGCGCAGGGACCGTGTGCCGAGGCGACTTCTTCGGGATGAAGATGCTGACGGAGAGGGCGACACTGCGGGGCGAGCCGCTCAGCTGACTGGCCGAGGACTCCTGCTCGTCGTCGGTGAGACAGCAGTCCGAGGCGGGCGCCGTGTCGCCGTACTTGAGCTCCAGCGCTTCCAGCAGCGACGGCATCTTCACTGCATTCTGAAACACCGAGGGAGATTTTCAGGTTAGAAGAAGGATTTTGTTGTTTTTTTGTTTAGATTTGGACATGATTCACGTGGGTTGTAGTAGTATCAATATAGCATTCGTATTATATTACGTTATAGAACCCGAGAAAACATCGAAAAATTGAAAAAAAAAAATTTTTTTTTGTACACATGCACGACTTTGCAGCTTTTTTGTGCCTATAAAGTGGACAAAAGTCGCCATTTTCCGACCGTCGACAAAAGAGTTACTACAGCGGGCGGAAAAGTAACCTTCACAAAAAACGTGAAAGTGGCTTCATTAATCAATTTCTTATTTTTTAATAACATTGACGAACTTATCTTATATTTCTTTTACTTGAAAAGCTTTAATATACAATAATAGTTATCTCTATATCAGCATGTATGTATATCTCTCTGCGTGTATATGTATGTGTGTGTATGTGTGTGTGTGTATGTATGTGTGTATGTGTATGTGTGTGTGTGTGTGTGTATGCGTGCGTGCGTGCGTGCGTGCGTGCGTGCGTGCGTGCGTACGTGCGTGCGTGCGCGCGTGTGTGTGTGTAAATCAATGAATGTGTAGATATACATATTTTCATTTCTTAATAGAACAAGACGGAGTTGCACCGTGTCGAAAAACGGCCACATTTTGTTCCGCCCGATAGACACCAAAAAACCGCGAAAATCAATACATGTGTCAAAAGAAATACGGTGTGTAACATGGGCGAGAGGCTTTTTCCATCCTTGTGTGTTTACAGTACTCGTCTCTGGCTCGCAAAACGCACAGCAAACTCAGACACGGGCGGAAAAAGCCTATTTCTCGCCCTTGGTACACAATACATTATTATTGCACTAATCCTATAGTTAAGGTGATGCTAAAGCCACCAGTCACCGACAAATATGAGGAACCACTTTTCTTATTTTATTTTTAATTTTGAGTAAATATCTCTATGAAACGTTATTGTCCTACTCAAAAACAACAAATTTTCAGAGAGATATTTTCTCAAAATTAAATATTGAATGAAAAAATTGGTTCCCCGTATTTTACGGTAACAAGAGGGTTTAGCATCACCTTAAGGGCTAAATCCATTTATAATGAATTTTTTAATTTTTTCTTTCAAGTTTTTAAGTGTCCAAGACTTATTAACAGGCTAATTTTTAGGTAAATGCAAACTTACTTTAAAAACATCAGGTAACATGTCAGGTGATAAACCAGATGTCAATGTCAAAATATAAGGTTTTTGATCAAATGATTGATCAGATGATTTATAACCTGATCTTTTTCAGTGGGGATTAGCTGAAAATTAACTACAAATTATCTAAGTTCTAGCTAATTTCTGGTTGAGAATTTAGCTAAGAGCTCAGTCGATATGATGTAGGCAAGGCAGGGATTTTTCGAAATCGAACTGTTAAACAAAAGAGTTGTTCTTAATTGGTGCTATAACATTTAAAAACTATATTATTTGACTGATTTGCATTCGCATTCGAATCTAATGACTGCTACAGAGTGATTTATTCATAAACATTATTGATTTACGTAACCATAATTTTACGTAAAATAATTTATCTTTTTACTTTTCGATAATAGCTAGAATTTTTCTAGAATAATAAGTTTCTATAAAATTTCTATCTAAAAAATAGGTCAGGTTTAATTTTCTCGGTATTCTATTAGGCATTTTTAGCGGAGATCTAAATTTAAAAATGCTGAAGGGTAAAACAAACTTTTTCAGATCTAGTAAATAGAAAATACCTAGAAAATACCTCATAGGAGAAGCGATGGGAGAATATCCGAGTATGTTTATCTAGTAACGAATCTACATAAAAACGTATCTTTATTACAAAATATCTCTACAGCATGAGGAAACACGGCACATACATATATAAAATAAGTAACATTTTAAGAATCACCTTTATAGACTTGATTTTTAGTTCAACGAAACTAAATAATTCACTCATTTCACTTTTATATTCTTTAGCCAACACTCATACATCGTGATTCAAAGATAATGTACAATATAAACTATTAAAATTTTCGACTTTCACTGTTTTCTCTGGTTAAATTAGAAAGTATCTTGATTTAAAAATATTTTCAAATTGATATTCAAGTTCAATACCAAACAATATCTAAAATAGTACACTGGGAGCCAACGGTAACTAGCATAATTCTAGGGCTGCTCGTAAATACATGTACTTAAAGAGTTCACGGCAATTACTGATTCGAAAATGCTAAGACCACAACCACAACCACAAACTGGCAGACACTCTGGAGAAAATATTACTTGATGCCAAAAAGATACTTAGATAATTACTGTTATTGATTTTTTTAACAATATAACATTGTTTTCTATTTAATTAATAGTTATTCCATACATGTTTATTATAATTATTTTTATACTAAGGAAGTTGGTTTATACAAGGAATCAAACTAGATTTATTCTAACAATGCTGTTGATATCTACATTTCGTGATACGCGAATCTCCTTTATTTTGTTTTGCAGGATAATGCTTTAAAATAACACTTTACAAATATATAATCTCACGATCGCAGTCATAATCATAATTTTTGTATAAGTATTCCTGTATTATTCGAGATCGCAATTGGATATACGCCTCGTATTAAGATAAAATCGAAAAAGACGGAACTGGCGCCTTCTTAAATGCTTTAAGGAAAAGGTTCTTCATAATAGTTATTATCAATGAAAGAGATGCATGACATTATTCTAATGTTTGCAGAGAATGCAACGTTTTATATTTACCTGTGATTCCATGGTGGAAATATACCTAGATATCTTTTTCATTCATTCATTTTATAAACGCATAGTAGAAGAAATTACTCATTCTTCTTGATCATAAAATCTCATACCAGCAATTATATTTTCTTTGAAGAAAAATGTAAAATACGCTTTGATAAATTATATAGCAAGATTTACTATTTCTATAGTAAAAATTGTCTCACAGATATATATTTTTAATACTTTTGTTTGCATAATAAGAACATACTCGATTTTTTATAAAATCTACCATTCTTTCATAGTAAAAATTACCAAACTAATATTAACTTTTACCATAATGAATTATGCACTTGCATTATAAATATGATAATTAACCCATTTTTATAGTAATTAAGAATTTAAAGTATGTCCCCTAAATTATGCTATATAATTTGTCATCATTGCCATATAATTTTTCTAAATATTTAATATATTTTATTTTCAATAAAGAAAAAAGGAGAGTAAAAATCTTCATCCTAATAACTATATTACTGCACAATTTCAATCAATCCACCATTAGCCTTCATCTAGCAAACAATGCATCGAAAAACTTATGTATACAACGAAACACTCTCGAATAAGAAGAGCATTAGCATCATTGCATAAAGATTGAATAATCCATCGAATCGCGCGCGCGCTGGCAAATGTCTATCGCAGCGTAGCGCGTATTATCGAATGATCCTGGCGTAATTCTTTTTTTTTCTCGTGATTCACCGGAGCGCCGCCGCTGCTGTGCGAAAATCAATCGTGAATGCATAGACCAAAGCGATTCGCAGATGAATCGCGTGACGTCAAACAATAATATAGGCAGTGTAAAGCGCATTTTATTTATCGAAGATGGTTTCGCGCGGAGGTGGATTTTTCAATGTGACCTTGGGAATCTGTCTGTCGAACTGATTGTGGTGCAAAATGTTTGGATAGTCGTTAAATGAATAAATAATAATAATTATATAAAAGTTTGGTAATTAAAAGTGAGTTAGAAATAATTTTGAAATACTAATCAAATTGGATCTCATTTAAGTTTTGGCCTTAGAAATTAATTTTCTTATAAAATTTTGATAAATTTCACATTTTATATATCTAAAATTCGCGACAAAAATTACATTATTTGTATTTCATCTTAAAATTCATAAATTAGTGAAAACTTGAGGTACTTTTAAATTATTAAAAAGTGAATTAATGACATATCATTTATATAATATCATTATTTTATAAAACGTTTAAAAACCCACAAAAGTAGCCAATTAATACTACTTTTTTAATTATTTCCGTAATTAGTAAAATGTACACTTCTTATTGTTATAAAGATTTTTGTAGGTCAATTTATGAGCTCAAGTTCACTTTTTTCAAGATCAGAGCAATCATTAAGTGTAGACTCTACCATCTACGTATTAGTCAAGGATTTGTACAATACTTTACTTTCTATTATGGAAAATGATCAATCATTTTGCTAATAAGTCAATGCATTGAATATTTTTCACATTTTTCACAAAGTGATAAGTTTATGTCTAAATAATGTGGAATGAAAAAATTTGTATGCTCTGGGTAGTGCAAAATAATTTTTTTAAATTTAATATTGAAAAATATAAAAATGTCACAATTTAAAAGAGTGGTATAAACAGTGTAAGAAAAATCAATGTAAGTTATTGGCATCAGCCATTGCCCTACGTTTTCATTAACATTTTAAGAATAATTAAAAATTTTCAATTAATTGGATATAATTGGCTGTTACGTTTATCTCCAACAAAGAATCAAAACGATACCTAATTAGTGTGAGTTACCAGAACAAGAGAGTGAATGTGAAACTATAAAAATGAGGACATTTTAAAAATTAGGATTAGATTTATGATTCTTTTATATTCAAATGATTATAACAATTAAAACAGTATATTTTAACGTAATTCTGATAACAATAACCAAAGTCATACTAATTATATATCATTTTGAATTTTTTCTTGTAGATAAGATCTACTGACAAAACTATGAATATTGGAATGCTTTTCTTACATGTTTTCAGAGTACTCTCCAGAATTTAAAAAAATTGTACTTATTTTTGTAATGTTATTAAATATAAAGAAAAACACTGATTCCATAAATATTCATCTGTTTTTCTTAAGAAATACGAAGCAATTAGAAAGAAAATGCCTTCTCCATGATAATATCCCACTAAAAACAATAAACCTCACATCTCTCATTTTCAAGCCAATTCCACAGAAATCTCACCAATTAACAAACAAATCACCCGCTCCTCCCCTGCAATCTCACAAAAATCCCACCTCCAAAACTTGGCGCTCTTAAACTCTCGTTCCGCGAATTTTTCCATCGCCAACCGACAAAACACTTCCATCATCTCGCGAACCCGCACATTTTCCGTTTTCCATTTCTCTTGCGACGATTCCGAGAAAGAAAACTCGCGTCGAGGAAAGAAACTTTGATACGTCGTCGCTGTGAGCGTCAGACAAACAATATTACAAATTGCCGACTGCTGCTACTGCTGCAGCGTTCTCTTTTTCCTTTCGGTTCCTTTGTTCCTGTCTTGGGTCTTGTTCGACGGGGTGCCCGCATGATTCGTGAATGAAGTTTTGCACTTTTGCGAAGATTTGCGTGATATCTGTGTGAATCGAAGAAAGCGAAAAAAAGATGATTTTTTTATCATTTTAGAAGTTAAGCTTTTTTTTATTCATAACGATTGGTATGTATTTATGGATATATATGGGGAAATCTCCCAAACCTTTAACCTATATGACTCGACGTTTCAATCAGTGTTTCCTTATATTTTAACTGTATTAAACTGTTTCACATAGGCTTGTGTTATTGTAAGAAATAATCAAAGAATAAGATAATATTGATAATATTTTCATTTTATTCATAAAATCGGAGTTCAGTACATTTGAAAGTTGTCGTAGGTTTTTGGTGTCGCATCCACAACACCAAGAATAACTCAATAAATAGTAATTTAATTATCTTAAAAAGTATTTAATATGGGTGAAATACATCAACAGTATTATGTTGTATTATAATCCCTTTTTGTTATTTTAGTAAACATAATACCCAAAATTTAAATAACACCTAAGTGAGCCGATTAAAAAACGAACAAAAAAAATGTCGCGTCCACAACGCACGTTTGTGCTATAAATATTAATTAAAATCGATGAAATAAATGACCAAAATATAGTATTTGATAAACTATTGAGAAAAAGCTTTGCATTATACCTAAAAAACTAATATGTATTAATAAAATAGCAAATTTACATCGACTTGTCGCATCCACAACGCGCCGTCCGCAACGCGCGTTTGTTTAAACATCATAACCTCTTATTGCAACTAGCAAAACTGAATAATACAAATACGAGAAGAAGTTTCTTTGCATTTTACAATCATGAGTTCAATTTTGAGTGAAGTAAAAGTGAGAAAGAAGAAAGAGTACTTAAAGCACAAACGAATTGAAGAGTTAAAAGAACGGAAAAAAGGAGTGAACTGAGAAAGAAATATAATTAAAAGAAAGTGTTTTCGTCGTCTAAGAGGTAAAATTAGTCAATTTAAACGTTTAAATTGTTAATTTCAATAAGCCAAATTTATAATTTAAATTTAATCAATGCATAAAAAGTTGAATTTGTATTAAAATAATATTACACTTCCGGTCTTTTTATTCTATAAACGAACTATAATAAAATCCTTCAATTAAAGCATACAATTTTTGTTGTCTTTTAAGGAAATGTAATTCTTTGACCTGATTTGAATCCTCATCCTCCTCAAAGGATCTCTCGCAGTCAGAAATGAGTAGTCACGCATCCTAATCTTTCGTTGTACCTTCTACCGAACCATTACCCATTAAGATCAACGTAATTTGTAAAATGACATTAACGCAATACAAATGTTTGATTTAAGTATCAAAAATAAAAATTAAAATAGCTGTACAAATATTTTAGAACTATTTTCAAGAAAAAATATATACATGGAAATTCTAACTTGCCGTATTTGATAAATCATTTTAGATTCGGTAGGCATTTGTTTCGGGCTTGTTCATGGGCAAATATTAATTGTTTATAGTCTCGAGAAGTTGTATGAAAAAAACTAGAGCTGTGCTCCTAAGTTAAGTTGACCTCATTTTCAACATTTGAAAGTTAAAAGTTCTGGAGATTTCCCCATATCTGTGGCGAACCGGAAAAAGGACTTAAGTCCACTTTTTTCAATTTCGAGTTTACGCTAGATTTCACCATTATAAGGAGCCCCCTTTCACGTGAAACTAGTAAAATTTACCGTAGCATAGCTATCATAGCCGAAAATAGCACCTTACATAACGACTTAAGTCCATTTAATAAAATCTTTGACCGACATACGACTTAAGTCCATCTGTATATGGATCGATCAAAGCGTGTATCAGTGATTTTATTTAATTTTACTTAAGTCCATTTTTTTAATATGGGCTAATTTACGTTAGATTTCATCATTATAAATACTCCTTCTTCTCGTAAAAATACCAAAATTTGCCAAAGTATAGTTATACATGCAGTCCAAAACTGCACAATGCATAATGATTTAAGTCGATTTAATAAAATCTTTGCTTAAAATACGATTTAAATTCATTTTTACATGGATCAGAGTGCTTATAGTTGATTTTATTTCTTCTACGTTAATCAATTTACTATACCGTGCATACTTAAATAGCATTTGCTTTTCATAATGTTTGAACTGTTTCTATTAGTTACTTATATGTCACAATCATCGGTCAGCTACTTTTATTTTGCATAAGTATTTATTGATCTTTTTTATACAAAAACAGTATAAGAGCATAAAGTAATGATCGATATCTAATAACCTAACGCCACTTACACGCCACCCAGTACAAGATATTCAAATTATGCTTATTACAACTCGCTACGACAGTTGCCCGCGTATTTTCTATTGGTAAGGAACGAGGGGACAGAGAGAGAGTTAAAAATTGTTTTTTATACTGTTACTAATAGATATGATGTTGCAGTATATTTCTAATCGTATATAAAAAATTAAATTTAAAAAATCCCATACCGACTTAAGTCCACATTTCCCGGAAAACGACTTAACTCAACTCTTTTGTAAAGTTACTGGAAAAATAAAAAATATTTCTTATGTATAATTACTATGATTAGAGTAATATTTGACACTTTATTTAACAAATATAATTCGGCTGCATATCTCATATATTTCAATCTGACATATCAGTGTAAACGTTAAAACGTTAATATCTCGAAAATGTAAAAATGGACTTAAGTTGTTTTTCCGGTTCGCCATATATATATATATATATCTGTTAATTTGAAATATGATCTTGTATTTATGAGAGGACTGTGAAGAAATTGCCAACACAATATTTTGTTCGAATAGTAATTTAAGTTTATTTAAATAATCAAATGAACACAAACGTAACAATCTTTACAATAGACTGTTCGATTTTACTTAAGTGGTGTAATAAAAAGTCTGGTCACTACAATAAACATGAAAAATAGTTTTATATGAATATAATACTTATAAACATTTATTTCTTAATGTAACATTGAATTATTTTTTAAAAGTTATCTGAAAGCGCGTAAAGACATGGCGCCGAAGTTAGTTTTCTAACCTCACCTAAAAGTATATATATATTCTATATCGAAAATAGACTAAACATGTCGTCTGGTAAGGTTATGTACAGTTAGCTATCCTTATCTTACTCCAAAGTTTTACATAAGTCTATCTTTGTCACTTTTCCACTCATATCCTAATGTATATTAACAAGCCTATTCTCAAAGTGTGAACACTGATGTAATTATATATATATAATTAACTTATAATTAACGTTTTTGTAGGTATTATGGTGATGATACAAGCATGACTACAGCTGATATAGAGATTATGATGTGCTCCTGCAGGCTCTATTACTGTTAACCACTACTATTTGGTCAATATAATAATAATAATAATAATAATAATAATTAATTTACGAGAAACAAACTTAAAAATATTTCAAAAAAAATTTTTTATAAATGCAAAAACCTAATTGTTGTGGCATAGAGCGTTTCTTACATATAAGAATTATACACGTAATTATTGTACACAATTTAGCATTGGTCAAATTATATATAGATATATTTGACCAATGCTAAATTGTGCATAATAATTATGTGTAAGAAACGCACTATGCCATTGTTGTTGGCACTCTATAACAAATCCCTTACAGAAAAAATATGCAAAATAATCTGCATGATGCAATTAGTGGTTTTACGCCGAATTTCATTTTAAGACAACCTTGCAGACAAAAGCTTTGCAAAATAACCTGCCACAAAATCTGCAGAAAATTCTGTAGGTTCTGAAAACCTGCATGAAAGTCTGCAGATTTTTTCTGTAAGGGGTACATAAAATAAATATGTCGAAAACTCTTGCTTTTGTAAATGCTTCAAAAAATGTAATACTATATGAAAAACGAAAACAAAAAGTTCATAATTTCATTTCGTTACACCTCCAATCTTAGAGAGTTAGTTGTTTCTGATGAATTTAAGTGATGCCTTTATGAAGCAAGAGTCTCGATTAGGATTACAATCGAAATGAGGTGACGTATAGTAAGAGTAGTAAAGATTTTTGGAAGCGCAACTTCCATTACATAAGTCGAATATTAATCTCAGCTTTAGAATAACGGAGTAGTTTTAAAACGGAAAAACTTAAAATGTCATAAAAATAGAACGAATTTATCTGGTAAAATAAACTTGCTATTATTGGAATTTTAAAAAGGAAAATGTTATTTTTGCATAGATTCAATTTTTATTTACATTAGTTTGAGGCTACCTAATTTTTATAACAGTTATATGTTTTAGTCAAAACTAGGTTTCATAGTAGGTTTGATAATTCGATTATAGATGTATATTTATAGGTCATACACATAGTTAACTAATCTTGATGTTATCTGCATCGCCTAACCATCTTCTTTTTTCGCATATGATATAATGTGTTGGGCTAAACGGTGAAAACAGTTCCTTGCTGGTCATATCTTAAGTACTCTTATGGCATGATCCATATTCAGTATTAAATCAAAAATAGGCTAATTGAGAGATTCATCCTCTTCGTTTGATTTGTTTGCACCTCCAAAACCGTGGTAGCAGCGATCTTTCTTCAAAACTTCATTTGAACGTAATCCGAATCTTCAATGGATTTAAGTGATGCCTATCTAACTTCCGCAGTTGGCCAACGGATGGTGAATTTTGAAAATCACAATAGAAGCAATTTTAATATAACTTACTATTCAAATAGCTTATTTAACATTGCACTATCAATAAATCATCGCTATATGACATAAATAATATAGTTTACTTTATAAAATAAGATTTAAAATAAATATACTTTATGTCAGATTTTGAGGTTGTCCGCGTTGTTGATACGCACTAGCTATCTACCTCGCGCATGCGCAAGGTGATCAGTCACTGACCAACCGATGCCCAACTGAGTTAGCTAACGAAAATTGGTCAAGATTTGACGAATAGGCCATTCCGGTTGGGCTATTTTCTACCAGGGTAAATTTTTAAAGAATTGGTTAAAGAATTTATATCAGTTTATTGTGATAACCCGGCTAAAAATGAACTCGTATATGGTCATAAATGATTATATATGATCATATATGATAATATACAAAAATTTAGTATGAACATGTATGATCACATATAATCATATAAAATCATGTATAATCATATATGGTAATATACAAAAATTTAGTATGAACATGTATGATCACATATAATCATATAAAATCATGTATAATCATATATGATCATATATACGCAAATTCGAAATTTGAGAACGTATGATCATATATGGATGATATATGAAAATACTAACTATTGTTTAAATTAAGTTTATCCCCCCCCCCCAGTTTGAGTGTTATCATCCGCATGATACATAAATATGCAACTATATCTATAATAACAATATATGAGAATGAAAATTCCAGACAAAAATTCATGTAGGTCGCATCTATTACATATAATCATATATGATCATATATGATCATATATACGCATATCCGACTTTGAGTACATATTATTATACTATATGAATATATATGATTTATGTTTAGCCGGAAAGTAACATGACAATACTATTTTATAGTTATTTTATATTTAAACGAGTTGGCTAAATGGTACAGTAATACGTATCTTAGTGTCTTGTACATAATTATACGATTAAATCAATAATTATAATATAAATTTTTCATAGAAAATAAAACACAATAGATAAAAAAATTGGATATCGAAGATATTTTATCGTGTTTAATACCTAGATTTATAAACTAAAATAACTTAAAAATTAAAAATTACATTCGAAGAATCATTTAAAGTTTTTAATAAATGTTTATACAATTAAGGAACCATGTACAAGTTACGTAAGGGCTATTTTCCGTACTTTTAACTTTTTTCTATTGCCCCCCACTTAAATAAGATTTGGTGACCCTTACCCTTACGTAAGATTTACTTGTTCAAAGAGGGGTAAAAACTTACTATATCAAAAGAATTTAAGTTTCCCGTAACAAATTATTTCTCAATTTTATTTTAACCCTTAATTTTAACCCTTAATTTTATTTTAATGAATAATATATTAATTGAAAGTTTATTATTAATAAATAAGTTATTAAACCATATATAATTAAGTAATTTGAAACATTTTTTGTTAACTATTATTATTTCAAAATTTGATATAAAATTAATTACAACGTTTAACGTTCTAATGTTAACTATTCGATTTTACTTCAAAGTTATCTTAACATTTTCTCAGCAGCTAATGTATAAGCCTATTTTTAAAATTTTTCAAGAATGAATAAAAATAGATAAGTTTTAGAAAAAGTGCCATGGCACTGTCATAAAAATCGCCTAAGAAAATTATTTAGAAAAATTTTGTTTTTGTAATAACATAAAACAAAATTTTCATTAATTCGGGACCCGTATACGGATAATGCCCCCGTGAAATTGTTAATACGGTATCATAACATGATAAATGAAGGAAGTATAATAATAATAATTATGATAAGATGTATAATAAGATAGATAGATATATATATATAAGAAATTTATATATATATATATATATATATATATATATATATATATATATATATATATATATATATATATATATATATATATATATATATATATATATATATATAAATTTCTTCATTTATCATGTTATGATACCATATTAACACTTTCACGGTGGCATTACCCTTATACTAATATATATATAATATATATATAACATATTTAATTTTCATTTGTCGAAAAAAGATTAGTTCGCCATTCATATGCTGACCTTATTACAGATTTGCAAATTGCGTCGCACTTCTTTTCATTAAACAAACCTTCAAAGAGCATCACTTCTTTAGAAAATGATATCGAAATAAATAGCCTTACGTAAGGATATGTATAGCCTCCTCCCCCCCCCCCCGCCCCCTTTGCAATTAAGTATTTATGACCCCTACAGAATTTGTACCAGGTCCCTAATACGGTTATTGTAATTAATATTATTTATCTATTTATTTATGATATTTTAACGGCTAAAAGCCCTTTACATAGTAATATAAAAGTAGCAATAATATAAGGTAAAAGCTTGAGTATGTAGATTCACAAAGTACAAATCGCATAATAAAAATATAAAATTATATAAATAACCGTTAATAATAAATGTCGCTATTAAACAAGTAGTTCGTAAGAGTTATTATTTAAACTGTAATTTGATAATACACCATCAAAGGCTGAATAAGATTTTTTATATAAAAATCATACTAATTATCGTAATTATTTTATTAGTAGATAAATAGATGACTTGTATTGCAGTCAATCTTTCACTTTTACGAAATTCCGGAAGTTGCACTTTTTGATTGATTTATTGAGTCTCGCTTAAATTTATATCAGATACTCAGATACGAATTACTGATCAGTCTTGAAACTTGATGTTGGATACTTTTCTGGATACATCATAATGTGATTCTCCATTGCGTTCATTTGCTTTTTGATATGATTAGGCATTTCATAATACACATCGGAAAACAAATCCGTCCAACGTGGTTTTATTATTTTTTCTGCTTCAGCAATAGCATCTATAATTGACTTTTTACTGGAATTAACAAATTCGTTTTCTTTTTCCTGATTCCATAGACCAAAATGTTCCAAATATTGTTTTAGTCGTAAAATCGGCGATTCGGTTGTATGTGCATTAATTTCCTGACTGGATCTATAGGCTGTACTGTCGTCAGATGTGCTATGGTGGCCAATGCGATATGTCATTGCTTCAATTAATACTGGTTTTTTACTTTTAGTAGCGTACGCTCGAGCATATTGCGTAGCTAAGTACATTGCAACTGCATCGTTGCCGTCAACTCGAATCGTATTAATTCCGTAAGCCGGTCCTTTGGCTGCTATCCCATCGCCATTGTACTGCTGATGAGCTGGAGTTGAAATGGCATATCCATTATTACGGCATATAAATATTACCGGACACGCTAGAGTGGCTGCAAAATTAAAAGCAGCATGAGCATCTCCTTCGCTGGCTGCGCCTTCTCCAAAATAACAAGCTACGCATGCGTCTTCACGCCACTGTTTCAATCCATAAGCGGCGCCAACAGCTTGTGGTAGTTGCGTTGTTAATGGCGATGAAATCGTCATGAAATTCAATTTTTTCGATCCATAGTGCACTGGCATTTGTCGTCCTTTATTTTGGTCTTCACAATTTCCATAACACTGATTCACAAAGTCCAAAAAATTAAAACCTCTCCACAGCAATATACCACTTTCTCTGTATTGAGCGTACACCAGATCATCTGCAAGTAATGCTGCGGCTGAACCAATTTGCACTGCTTCTTCTCCGAAATTAGTCATGTAAAAAGATATTCGACCTTGGCGTTGAGATTCATACAAAACTGTATCCATAGTATTTAGCGAGACCATAGTTGTATACATTTTTATTAGTGTATCTGCGTCCATTTTTAAGTCTTCGGGGCTTGCGAACTGTTGTGTACATTCATTATTTGTAACTCTATATGTTGGAATCGAACTAGTGTTTGTATCATTAATGAAAGATAATTTGCTGGTATAAATAGCATTTGATTCTGCATAAGTTTGACATCCACGGCGCATAACGCGAAGACTAGACACAAAATTCACTGGCACTTTTCGAAACATTCTGAGTAAGTACATGATTTTTAGAAGTAGCAACTCAAGCAGAACAGAACAAAACTTAGCACAATTAGATTGATATTTATTTATTTATCGAATATTTATTCCGCGTATAGTAACTATGTCGTATAGACGTTGTAAATTGACAAACTTTGATGGAAAACACGAAAACTTAAGCGTTATAAAAGCGTTATTTAAAGTATTAAAGATAACAAATGCGGGTCTGCGAGCCGGCAGAGCTTCCGCGCTATACAAAATTGCGAGACACACTGTTGATTACGTGATCGACACGGCTCTATTTATACTACCGAAATGGCGTCAGAGTTGATATATTCTTTTCGATTTTGTTTTCCTCTTATCTGCTTGAATTAATCGTCACGCGTTATCAGAACAGCGCGGCGTGCTGTCTAAACGAACCATCGCAAGCAATTGTTTGTCGGCACTCGGATTATATAATTAGATGAATTTAAGAAAGTGGACATATGTTTAACAATATAATAAATCGATTTAAACGAATTTACAAGATGTATAAAATACTTGTTTATACTTATGAAGTCGTCAATGTTTTGAAATTTCAAAGATGCTTCATCTTAGGTGTGATTAGCGATTCACTGCATGTGACCTGTGTATTTGATAGATTAATATACCTCCAAATGTCTAACCTCTCGTAATCTCAGTTAATGCAATGTAAAGCGCCTCGACATATTCAAAGTTACTTTTACCGTTCAGTGTACAATGACCCGATGCATTAAATAACAGATTGTTCTTTGTGCGCTCGATGAACCGGATATTTATAACATCAAGATTGCACGAAATTCTTATTCGCATAACAACAGTATTTTTACAAAAACTTTTTTTAACAGTGAATTAACAGTTAATAAACATTTTAATTAACACATTAATAAATTACTTAATTAATTTTCCCATAACTATTACAGTTTTAGACATTTTATGACACTTACAAAAAAAAATATCTGAATTTTGTATGTGTGTATAATTATAATAATAAAATTTACTCAAGCAATCATGCTAAGGAGTTAAATTAGTTATCTCTCATCAAATATAAGAGTTTAATCATCAATTTTTTTATTTAATTATTTTATAATGTTCTAATGCAACCTTAAATATTTGTTAACGTTAATAAAACCTTGCCGCATGTTAAAATGGTGAACGCTATATCAGTGTCTTTATAAAATAGCAATCAACGTTTAATGATGCTAATAATTATTTAAATTAACCCCAAAGTGACTTGAATTCTTTTATCATTATCCCTTGGGTTTTGTTCAGTCTCGAAACCCCATTCCTCAATTTGTTTCTATACTCATGCACGAAACATTCCCAAATTCTCGGGGAAATCCCAAACCTGTCATGAAACAAACCTTTGACTACATTTTGTACTTTCACGAAGTACCTTACTTATACTACATGCATTTTATATTAATGAAACTACAGGGGTATGCCAAACGTGCATCTCTTTTTTTATTGTTTTATACCTGCAAGAACTTTTTCTTCTCTCTGCTCCTAGAAGCCAGTCGCTAACGAGATACGAACATAAGCACATCAAAGCTCTGATTAATCAAAATAACGCACGGCTCATAAAACTTTACAATACTTTACCCCTACACTACAATTTTGTTTTTACTTATATAAATTGACTATTTGTAATATATGTACCTATTAAATAAATTTATTGTTCTTAAGCAAACTCAATCTTCATTTATTTACGCTATATTAATTTGGCGCGTAAAGTTTCGTGCTTCCACTATAAAGAAATTACGAGACAAAACAGATTTGGTGCGTCTAATTTGTTTCAAAATGTATGTTGATTGATCTAAACAATTACATATAACTTAAACAGATCGCATATAGTAACATATTTCAACGTATATGCCTGTTGGTATTGTTCTTGGTCCAAAAGTGATTCCAACTTTATGTCGAAGAAAATGTGTAAGTTTTCAAAGATATCCGCATGATACTGTTTTAGACGAATTGTAAATCAGTTTCCAAATGTAGATAATTTTGTCATATAAATCACTATTACGAAAACTTGATATTATTTTTTTTTATTTTGAAAGTAAATATTCATAGTTTAAGCTACATTGGATTCTTCAGTTAAAAATGATAACATAATTTTTACTGATCATAATTTAACGATCCATAACTGCCCGAGTGCTTTGTTTATGAATTCACAATTAGGTCCGTGACAATATTGTAATTATTTTGAATTTTATATGAAAAACATAATATTTATGTGAAAATTAACCATATACGATTATTTACAATAATATCTAACTGATCTTTAACCTTTTTGAATCACTTCAAGTCCATTCACCAATTTCTTAACAAAATCTTAAATCTAACGCTCTCTACTCATCCATCCATTTCATCCAAAACAGTTACCCATAAACCATCCCAGTCATCCCACAAACACAATTCTCCCTCTCCCAATAAAAATGAAAATTCCACACCTCCAAGCTCACAAGCCTCTCCAAGTGAAAAACCTCTCTCCAGCCGCAAATGCACACGTACAATATTGTCGACGTCGTCGGTTGTACATACATGCGCACGCGCGTGGGCGAGGCGACTAGTCGCTAGTAGAGAAAGAAGCCCGCAGCAAACGCGTATACGTACGACCGGTTCCCAGCTGCAGCGCGCCGCGCAAAAAAGACAATGGCGCGACCTTACCGGCGAATATGGTCAGACCAGATTCTGTATAACCAGCGGAGAGACCGAGCGTGCATCTGTTATTTCGCTGCGCACTGGCGATCGCGAGCAGAGGATTGATTTTTCTCAGGGAGAGGGAGAGAGAGAGAGAAAGAGATGGATAAATGCTTTACTTCTGTTTACACGAGAGAGTTGTGAGAAAATGGTAAATTTTATAGCACATAGGGTTTCTTACATATTGGTGATTTTATGGAGATGGTACCTTTTTAGTGTCGTTGTCTTTTACATGTATAATATTCCTAACATCAAAAGAACAAAAGACTTGTTAAAGAGTTTAGAGAGGAATTCTAGTGTCAGTGGCATTCGTGAACTCGTTAAGAACTCTTTAAAAAGTCCTCTTGAATAATGGTACTGTTTGGACTACAGTTAACTAGTTAATTTGAATTAAGCTTTAATAATTTGTTTTCCTTTTGTATATATAGAATATACTTTCGCTCCTTATAGTATGTATATTTTTAAGATCTAAAATAAATTATAGTATCATATCTGTAAATTGAAAATATAGAAGACTTAGATATTATTTCAGTACTTAAAGCATTAAAAATTGCACATGTCATCTTTCTTTTTCACATCAATTAGATCTAACATTATTTACAACATTTACAGTATTTCACAGGTCTATGCTTATTATACATTATAAACGTATTCATTCTTATCATACGAAAACCTTAACTATAACATAATTTAGAACGTAACAACAATTCAGTCAAGATCTGCAAAGTGTTTCTTGGCCGCCACCTTAAGTGCTTTCAAGTATGGTAGTGTACGTACGTAGGTATCTCAAAAGGGATTCAAGAAAGAGAAAAAGAAAGAGAGAGATTCTTTACCCCATGGAGTCGACGAAGAAGGTTAACTGAGATTGATGCGAGCGAGGACCTTTTAGGATATATATCATATGCACTGGTGGCTTGTTCTCTTTGTGAGAAATCGCGTGGGAGGTTTTTAGGGAGATTTAGGGGGATTATGCTAATGAGCGACGAGAGAAAATGTGTCTCGTATGCTGGACAAAGGACCGCAAGGGAGTTTTCATATTGTGTTGTTGTCTTGATGGGGAGAGGTATTTGTTTGGGTTTAATAAAAGGTTTTCCAGTTCGGAGCATTGTGGATAATGTGGTTCGATGCATATAAGAAGCTAGTTACGTGTAATAATGCTGTTTATGTTAGAATGTATTGGAATATATCAATAAATAATGGTTTTTGATTATAGATAGATGATTTTCTTTCAAGTTTTTGTATCTAGAAAGTATAAGAGAGGATAAAAGAATTTATCATAAATATTTTCTGTATAAAATCTTAAAACTTGTTTACAACTTGAACGAATTTCTTAGATAAAGTGAATTTTAAAGAACAACAAATAAGAAATATATCCATGCAAATTATAATACAAAAATGTTCATAGTTAAGATAAAGTGTATTAAATATGTGATATATATATATATATATATATATATATATATATATATATATATAATACGATCTTTAATAAAAAAAATCTAACAAAATAATTAAATATAACAATTTGTTTAACGTAATAAATAATTTAATACGTGTAAATATTTATTTAAAAAATTGATTTTTTCTCATTTTTTACAGCATAATTATTATTTATATAAGTTAACCTAAAATTATTCTAAAATCAAGCAAATTACAGTGCAGGTAGGATCGATTAAAAAAATTAGTTACAAAAAGTGATGGAAAGTCTGAAGAAGTCGAATAACTTTATCACCATACAAATCTACCAACTGTGTCTAAATAATACATATTTAAATACCACAAATATCTCCTAAACACACATATAATTTCAACAAAATAATACATCGTCCCACTTAATATCTCCCAATCCCAATCCTCACCCAGAGCCACGTAGAAAGCCCAAGCCTTGCACGTAAAAGGGCCAACGGTCCGATAACCCTGTCGAAGAAAACGAAAGACTTAGACAGGGGGAAAGAGTGCCACGGCGCGCGTCGCGGTGAAAATATCGCTCGGCGAGATAAGTCGCGCGGGCAACTGATTAGGTCCGCGTGGGGCAAGCTGCATAAGTGCTGCCAGCGGCGAAGACCCAGATAGGCGCGAGTCGTTGTGGAATTCGCTGCTCGGCACTCTGTGGTGTCTACGATGAACAAATGGAAATGAAAGAGAGAGAGAAAGAGGAGAGGAGATTTATTTGTGTTGCCGGCGGGGGTTTTCTGGTTTACCGACGATTGTTTTTTCAGGTTAAGTGAAATTTAGTTGGGTGTTTATATTGTTGTTTAGGAAAATATTGTAAGTGTTTGTTAAGGTTGGGAATTGTGATTTAAGTGACATTAAGCTTTTTTTGCATTACAAGAGATTGAACTATTAAGGTAATTTAGAATAGAACCTCAACGTTTACGATCATGCTACAGGAAATCATTGCGATTATCATATATAAGAATTATAAATAAAGAAATATATATTCTACGGAAAATATATTGATTGATTTGCTGCTCGTCTTTCTGTATCTACAATGAAAATGAAAGAGAAAGACAGAGAAGCCTTTTGTGTTACCGATGGGGTTATTTGATTTACCAACGATTGTTTCTGAGGATAATTGAAATTCAGTTATCGTGGTTGAAATTGCAGTTTGAATAATTATTTTCAAAGGCTCGATAAATTAAGAACATTTTGAGCATAACCCCAACATTTACGATTTTGATGTACGCAACCTCCTATATAAAAATTCTTATAAACTAATGGGAATAAGAGAGAATCGAGTGTTCTTACCGATTTTAACAATAGAAATCATATATAAATATTCAAATATTAAAAAAAGAATAAAGTTACGGGTTAAATTATACACAAAAGTGAAAAGACTAGAATTTTTACTGCAATTTTTTATGAGTAGGAATCTTTAGAAATGTGTTATTGCTTCTTATGGTAACAATACAATACATAATGTTAGGTGGGTGTTGTTTCGGACGCCATATTGTGCGCTACATTTTAAATGCTACTTGAATTTTAACATTTTTAAATAATTAATATTAAAACATAGAGGCATTAAATAATTCAAAAAGTGACATAAACGTATTCCTAAATTATTTTCTATCGTAGAACAAAAATTAAGTCTCATTACGATAACATGTATGTACCCTCTTGTGTTACCGATGGGAGCTTATCGTGATATGATGATTCTTTGAGCTCGCTTCCACGCAATCTATTTATTTAAAACTGTTTATAATTTGTTCAATGAGAAAAATAGGTTGGTTCTTGCCATACTATGGAACAAAGAAACTGTTTGATATATTCGTTTACTATGTACACTAGTTGACTATGTTTATACTAATGTAGATCCTTAACATTTACAATTTCATTATATAATGATATAACTTCAAAAATTATATTCATATACATGAAAGATCATAACGAAACTAATGTAAAATTTAGGAAAAATATTCATTGAATGCATTGGTAAGCAATCCATTTTAAACTCGGTTACTGGTTAACTTTGAAATAAATCAATATATTGAATTTCACGACCTTATAAATGGAAACTAACACTTTCGCGATTTATTTTCTGTTTGAAAGCTTCCCTAAGGCAGTTGCTTTCTGAGTTACTCGTAGCCAGCAGTAGTCACTATCGATACTTATTTTAAGCCTTCCAAAACTATTACTCAAATGGCTATGTTATCACATAAGAGCCAGGATCTATCGTAAATCAAATAGCTACGCTACACGAGTTTTATGATTTTGCCTACGAAATGCTTGATTGAAATCAAAAACCAAATTGATTTATAGCATAGCATAAAACGACTAATTTTAGAGTTTCGAGTCAAGGATTTTTCTTTTGCATTTCGAAATGTGGTGCAAATGAAGCACAGATTTGTAAAAGCATCCAAATGATTCTTAACGACACCAAAAAGAAAAAGTATACGAATAATACATTTATCAATATTGAAACTCCATTTATAATCCATTACAAACTGAAAACCTTACATGTTTACTCTCTCATAACACATACAATCCACATCGATTTTCTACAAACACAACCAACATTCTTAAAATACTTATACATTTCCGCGCGACACCGCCTCCTTCTACCAGCCAAAACTTTCGCTCCAAATATTCGACAATCCTTAACCGAGTAAATCACCGATACAACCGCGAAGACAAGCATCAGGACATCCCGAGTCTCTACACACACAGACATGCACACATTGTTTACACAAGATTCCAGCTTCGAAATCCTCCGCGGCGATGTCTGGAGTCTGGACTTCGTTCGCCGCGCGGAGTTACAGAGCCGCTGGAGACCCAGATAACTCGGTGATCTGTGTGCTCGGGTGTGCACACATAGTCTATACTGCAAATCCCGGCTGCCCGTTGGGCGTATACGGAGCGCTCCGCGGTGCACTGATTTAGCAGTGAAATTTGTGGCTGTGGCGCGTTGAGCGAATTATCGATGTGTTTACGGTTGGGTGGGAAGATTATGGGGTTGATCGCTTCGGTGATTTTCGATTGAGAAATTTGGGTGGTACTGCTACTAAAATGTTTCTGTGTAATCTCTTAGCGTAACATTGTTTATAATTGATAGTTTTAATTTAAAGATGTAATTCATGAAATGTTGAATTTACTTATTAAATTGCTGTAATGAAGTATCGTATTTGCGAGAAGCATTTGTTCAACATTGCAATGAATTTGGAGATTTTACATAAAAATCAGGTAAACTCCAATAAATTTTGTTTCAGGAAAGTTTAGTGTTTAGTAACTATCAGTATTTTCTTAGTGTTGTACTGGAAATACGTATTATAGTGTACAGCCACAAGACAGTATTCAGGTATATAGTAAGGTCTATAGTAATGAATATAGTAAGGTCTATAGTAATGAATATAGTAAGGTCTATAGTAATGAATATAGTAAGGTCTATAGTAATGAATATAGTAAGGTCTATAGTAATGAATATAGTAAGGTCTATAGTAATGAATATCAAAAAATCATTTGCCCATCAATAACAAGTTCTGAAAGTATATTACTTTCGAATTAGTCTCGAAGAGTTTGAAGTTACTTACAGTGAACATTCAAAGACGTATCCAGACTCTAATAAAACAAATTTTAATTAGGTGTTCATTTGAAGCTTTAACATCTTTTTCTCGAAATAAGAATTTCAAAGTTAGTAAGCAAAATATTTGAAATAAAAGTGCTCTAAAGCGTAATAGAGATCTGACTATTGGTGAGAGAAAAGGCCATTCTTACGACAATTACTAAATAATGGCTAGTAATTAGTTAATAAAATTGTCATTACTCTGCTACGTTCCTATAGCATTATTGACCAGATAATTTCCAAAAAATGTATCTAATAAAATTCAAAAAACAAGAATACCTATTTAACACTAAAAAAATTATACATAAAAAAAATTTCTCCTATAAATATTACCCTAATATATCCACATAACACAATATAAAATGCTTTTATCAATTTTCCCTACAAACACAAAAACATCGTAATTCCTACAAAAAATCGAGTACACCCTTAACCTACAAACGTATACTACAATTAGCCGCACAACTATCCTTTGAAACTCAATTAAGAAAAAAAATCTAATCCAAAACCCAAATTCATCCATCCATCATTTATCCATATCAAATCCACACGACACCAAACCCGCGCGCTCCATCCTTATCCCCGTCTTCGCTATACCACCCAAAGCCTCACCTCTCTCTCTCTCTCTCCGCTACACATTCACATGCACTCACGTGTACGTGTACGTATAGGTGCGCGAGCCGTATTATACGCTGGTCTGGCAGCGCCGCGGCCGCGGCGGCAGCTCTCCTACGTAATCGCGATCGGTTCAACGGCCATGCGAAATTAACTTTCTCTAGCCGAGCAGTGTTGTACACTTCTGCTGCTGTGCACTGGTGTACTGATGTTGCTGCTGCTGCTGCTGCTGCTGCTGCACAGCGGATTCTAGCCGAGCGGTGCAGCGCGAAAGTCGCATCGCCCTCGCTTGTGCGAATGTGTGTGTGCGTGTATGTGTGGTTTATTATAAAGAATAAAATGGGGAGTATGCTGGATCCTATGTGACCGTTTCATTTTTTAACGAGATTTTAGGAATAGGAAACTATTAACATTTGCTTAGTGAAGACTGTTAATATTTCAAATTTTTGCTTCCTCAAAAAGGTAGCTTTGTAATAATAAAAAAGTTTTTAACAAAACATTTTAAAAATACTTGGATATTTGGAATGAACAGACATTATTTTTAGAAAATGTTCATATGGATGTTTGTTTGTGTGTGTGTGCGTTTAGTGTGTGTGTTTGCGTGTGTGTGTATGTGCCTGTGTGTGTGTTTGAGTATATGTTATGTTTGATAGTATGTGTGAGTATGTGTATATGTTTAAGTGTATGTGTGGGTCTGAGTATGTATTGTATGTATGTGTATGTATGTTAATTTGTTTGTATTTACTTTAAATGTACCAAAAATAATCTATTTTGTTGCAATTGTATTTTATTGCATTTTATTTCTCTGGGCAGTAGAAACCTCCCTGAACAAATCAAGCAAAGTTTCGCATCATAAGAATTCTGTCAAAGCTAATCAGTCAACGGATTAAAGGCTTGTTGGTGGTACATTAGAAGTCTAGTTCAAATAAAGCAATTGTCAAAGGTATTTTATAATAATTGAATGATATTGGAGCCCTTTAAAATCTTTATTTTTATATATGCAATTTGTAATAACTATTTAATGCAGTTTGAAAATTTACCGAATAATTACTATAACTATGGAACTAACAAGGAGAGCATCAACTCTGCGGAATTCGAATTATGAAAAGGTTCAGGTCAATCTACAGATGCTGGGCTTCAGTATTAAGTGCGAGAAAGCATCATGTTGGACAATTTTTACTAAGAAACCTAGATTAGCAAAAGCCTCTTTTTGTAAAGAAGTTATATTGTTACATCCGGTTTCATTATGGAGTTATGAATAGATTTTTCCTAATTTATAAAACTAAAATTAACCATTATTAACCGTATTTTCGGAGCCCTTCTGAAAGAAACAAGACATAATTGATAAACGATATCAAATTTAAGGCTTATACAATTTATGACTCTTTTAACCTACAGTCTCAACATATTTTTTTCACATAAAACAGGATTTTTTCAAACTATTTTAAGAGACGTATAAACTTTCGCGTCAAAATTCGAGCAGTGCTTAAAACTTGAGAAAAATTTCTAGAATATAATAATTTTGTAATTAAGCGAAGAAAAAAGTTGTTTGCTTCTGCGTTAAAAAACGGTATCTATTATACAGAATTTTACAGATTTAACAAGTTATTTGGATATAAAAACTGTAAGAAATCGTCAATAACCTATGCTGAAAATCTTCTCATGCAACCTCAAAATAGATACCACAGCTATTAATACTTTACAAAAGTCCTTGATAATTTCATAAAAACTTGATTCTTCCCTCAAAGGTATATGAACCAATAAAGTCGTTTCTTCTTCGATATTCCCATATGGGAATGCTATAAGACGAATGGGTATTCAATGCGTGTTGTCTGCGCTGCGAGCGAGGGGTAAACGAACGAGCGAACGGCCGATTAAGGATGACGATTTTTTGTCCGTTGAAGAAAGTGCACATTTGCTTTTGTTTTTATCGAAAGTCGGCAGACAGTTCGGTAAATAATTACATTTCGAGTCATTCTCATGTTAATGCCCTGAGAAAGCAATAAAGGAGTACGAGTATGTAGCTGCAATTGCTCGTAATATCCTGTTTAATTAAAATTCCACTTTTCTAATTCTAAATATCAAATTGTAAACAAAATATTTAATTCACATTTATGAGAAGATAATGGAAGAGGAAAAATATATGCTTATGTATTGTATTGTATATTTAACAATAGTTACAATTTATAAAGTAACTGCCAAGAAGTTCCGAATATTTATAGTATACCGAATTCATGAAGAACTACTTTTATAAGTAGCTATGTATCTTCTATCTACTCACAATTTGTAATAAATTCTATTTACATTATTTGTTGCGTTTTAATTTGCAAATACGTTAAAAGCGAAAAAAGTATTAGCTGTAAAATATTAAAATATTAAAAGAGTAAAATATTACCTAGATTGTGTGAGATTTCCTGTAGGTATATATCGAAAAGATACAATTATAGTGTTATTTTTCGTAAATAGAATTAGGAACACTTAGTGTTTGTTGTTTTCTAATCTATTTCTTCATACTTTATCAATTTTTGTATATTAATTAATTTGATATTAGAATTTTAATTTTAATATTCAAAGTTACTTGCGTCTCAATAAATATTTAAATAATTTTTATAAAATAATCTATAGCAACTTAAAAATCGGAACACTTGTCTTACATATATTTATGTAGAAAAGGCAAGTTTTTCAAAAGTAAAAGTCAATTTTTGAAACTGCTTGTGAACACTTTCATCATTTTCAATATTAATTGGTAATAAGCAGTTTCCTTCTTTGCCGAATCCAACTATATTTACGACGAACACAAACGTTTGTACACGGTACAATCAAGTTACAAAACGAATCGCTCGAGCTAATTCCCTTGTATCTCACCAACAACCGACCAAATCGCATTCGTCACACGTTAAAAGCCCATTCAAACTTTACATAACTCCAACACCAGAAATAAAACCAATCCATTAGAGCCCCTACATTCTTCAGGTCGATAGCAGCAAATGAAGTAGATACGAAAGAACCTAAAGAACATCAGCTGATGTGGTAAATGGCCCGATTACTGTAAGCTGTCGAAATATCTAATTACTATCACGTTTTTAACTTACAATAAGTGTATAATAAACTATCTTCTTAATTACTTTTATACAACTGCTTTATATAATTCTTAAAATAGATTTCTGGGCGTTTTGACCAATATTTTAAATAATGCTCTATTTCTATAATAATTAAAATTAAAATTTCATAATATTCACAGAATTTCATTCTGGCAACGTATCTGTAACGTGCAAAAGTAATCCAAGCAAATTATTATTACGTTGACGTTCTAAAAAGATTCTAAGTACGTTTTTAATGTCGCATTCTTACAACGTTGTTAGAACGTTGTTAGAACGTTGTTGTTACGTTCTGACAATGTTCCATTAATGCTCCCAACTTCACAACAACATCCCTAGAACCTTTATTAACAATATTAACAATCGTTCCATGGCTGATAATAGTGAGTTCATGAAATAACTAGTAGTTATTATATAAATTAACTGTAATATACGCCCAAAATCATATTTCGTAAAGATTTTGAAACTCTGATTTGAATGACACAAACAGAGAACGTCATTTTAAAAATATTGAAAAAGAAATTACCACAAATCAATCTCGAGTTTAAATCCTTTTTATCCAGGTATAAAAAGCTCAAAAAGGAATCCAATCGAGCCCTCGCCCATCCCAAATCTCATCACACGCGAAAATGAAAACGGCGCTGACTGCCACACACCAACCAACCGAACGCGCCGCCGCCGCTTAATTAATGGGACCAGAGGCGCGCGGGTCTAAATCCAGAGAGTCGCGTCGCGGCCTTGACCCTGCGCCAGAACGGGATTGACACGAATATAGGTACGTTGTGCACATGGAACCGGAGCCGCTGTCTCTCCGCGTGTGTGACCTAGAATCCAATTGCACGCGCGGGAAATATTTTGGACCGGAAGAGAGCGAGCTATAACGTTACGTCGCATTTTTCTTTTTTTCTTCTATTGAGTGTATATAGTAGAAGATGACTCGGTTGGAGGTTCACCCTAATGCTAATTTATATATAGAAAAGAAGGAGGAGATGGAGAGGAGCGTGAGTTGAGTTTTTCTTTTAGTGTTGGAATGTTTATTTAGTTTAGCACGCTTTAGCCGATGACCTATTAAGCGAGCGGATGGAAAAGTTGACAGTTGAGGTTATGTAGAGCGATTTTTAGGTTAGTAGGTATATGTTAAATTGCTTTATTTTCGTTAAGACATTATTTACTAAATAGAGACATTTTTAATGTCATTTTCTGACTTGTGTATGTTTTGGAGAATATCAGAATAGGTCATTTGTATATGGGTTTGAGATCATTATTTTAGATGGTTTAACCGGAATTGAACGGAACAGAAATACTATTATAAAACATTTTATAATTGCTGAAAATAAAAAAATGTATCTTGTTTAAAATGTTTTTACCGAACTATAAGTATAGAATGTCCAAATCACAGAAAATACAGTCTACTCATTTTTATCTATGCAAACTAAGCGCTTTTGTACAATCTTTATGTTTGAACGACCATTTCGAAAAGCCATTTTGAACTTTAGAAAATAAAAATTCGCACTTCCTAATGTTTAATTATTCATGTTTTATATATTTGTAATAATAATTAAAGTTAGACGATGCGTTCTGTAGTTTGAGTATTATTAGCTACCATTTCCAATCTATTATACTATAATGCACTAAAGCTAGGATGTTATTATGCTTACAAAAATACTTATTACATAACCGGTTTGGTACCCTTCTCATTAAAATAGACCTCTTATTCGATTTTCACATTTTGACCTCCATTTTGGTGGACTCAACTTAAATTTGAACAAGATAATTATTAATATCTTTGAGTAAAAACTTATTGCGTACAATATATTATTCTTATTTTAACATATATAACATTTTTATATTTTGGTATAGTTCAATTCTGGTTACAATATCTAAAAGATCGACCTCAAAATCATAATGAAAAAGAAAATAACAATAAAAAAGTGTATATATATATATATAAGAAACTGTATAGATTATTTAAAAAAAAGACAGATTTAGTGATGCCTGATTTTCTTTATTAAGAAACTATAATTTTAATTTTATACCTTGACTTGTGCAGAAATGTTCGTACCAGACAAGCAAAACGTGCTCAAGGCAATTTATTTCGATCGAATACGGAAATGTAGACTTCTACAGCAGTAGATAATGTCAGAGATTGGTAAGACGTGCATAATTTATTGTACCCGAGACTTTTACGCGTAATAGAGTTCAAAACTGTGCTCAATCTCTTTTAAATCTAGATACGAGAGTGTTAAAACGCTTTTAATCGGATTATTTCTATATAGAACTGCAGCCCGAGGATCAGTTTGAAATTAGGTTACGCTAATAAGAAGAAAAGTGGACCCATGAAATTATTCGCACTTTTCGTTTTAGCAGTCACAAATTCAAATAACAAAATATTCACAAACAGTGATACTAATTTTTTCATCTAACGTTGATTAAACTGATTACTGAATTCATGAATATTTATCACTTTTCATCTTTCTGAAAATCACATTTAAAACTTTCCCCCATATATATATATATTTGATTAAATCTCTTAGTTATACTTCAACGGCTTCATCCAGACGAAATTGATTATAGACATGAAATTTGAAAGTGTATTCTGATTCGAACGTAAAACTGATTTTATACATACAAATTTCATTATCATTTTGCAATAATTAAAGAATCTCACGATATACATTTAAGCCGAGCTATTTGTTATAAGCAATAAAAACGAAAAGCGATGTTACGCAAAATTAAAATATAAATTATATACTGAATCCAATCGGCTTATGTATTTTTAATGCCCGAGTAAAATGTACCATTTTCTAACATACAGAAGTGAGAGAGGCTATCGTACGCTTGAATATAGTAAAAGTGAACGTTTCAATGACTGAGCATTCGAGCGTATATATATACGTTTATACGTATTATTGTTTGGCGTACACGGACGTAAAATCACATTTACATCTCTCTTGCGCCCATTGAAATTCTTATTGCGCACTCGATATATATCGCCGCTCTAAATCCACCGTATACTTGTATTTATACATTTATGTATTTATATACTCATAAGTATACAAGATCTTCTTAAGGATTTTACACTACAGCATATAAAATTCATTATTTATTGTATTGAAATTAATTTTTATTAAAATGTATAATGTACTGCAAAGAGAAACGTTTTTGCAAACTTATACAAGAATTTATTGTCAGGTACTTAAGGAATCAATTTAGTTCCTTGTAGTAATAAAAAGTTAATCTACTTAGTCACAAACTAAAATAAAGGTCTCTGTAAATCATAACAGCTTTAAAATAAGACTTCTAATTGACGTTTTGAGGTTAAGTTTGGCTCGTGTTCTCGAAATACAAGAGTATTAACGCATCTAAAAAGCGGATTCAATATCTTTATTTCTTATCGTATGAACAAAAAACAGTCCATTTTGACGATTATTGATTAATAATGGTTAATTTCGAGTTTAAAAATGAGTTCACAGAACCCAAAAGCATCAAATTCATATACGGACAAGACATAAATATCTAAGTTTATATTAGTAAAAAATTTCATTTTTTATAAGCCTGTGAAATACTTGAAACGTAAGTAAATTGGACCTCATAAAACACAACCTAACCTAAAAAAACAATATTGCCATGGTATAGATAAAACATGTAAGCTCAGTAGGGTTTTCATCCAGTTCACATAATTCTGTCATGTCGTACGATTTCTATATTATATCCTAAGTCAGTTCATTATTTAAAACGCTTTTTAGGCTAGAATAAGAAAATCAATAATAAATGGCTAATTACTAGTCTAAAAATCATTCCACCTAACTTCACAATGGTGACTTTTCTACCATAGAATCTAGATATGTTTATGTTCAAATTTACAATGCAAAAAATTCGCATTCTATGTTATCGTCGTGTTGTATAAAATCGTGTAAACGAAAAGTATCGTATTTTTTCGTCAAGGTTATGATTATCTATTGCCTTACTGTTAACGTAATTTAGTCATTCAAATGCAGCACCTCTTTCAGGGCCGTTCTCCAATCGTCCGTATCGTGCTAATAACATTTCCTCTACTGTCATCATCAACAAACCCACAATAAAACTCGCGTCTTCGCGCTTTCCTGCCTCGATTCTCCCTCGCACTCTCGTTTTTCACCCATCTCATCGGATCCGAGCTAACGTCTTAATTGGGATTTTTCATGCAGTACTTATATATATATCCGGCGCCGCTTGCCGTCGCTCTCTCGAGGCCAGGCTCCGCAGCGCTGTATAATAAAACGCGCGAGTGATAAAATGGGAAAAGTCCTTTCGAATTTCACGCTCGAGTTGCGTCACGCGCGCTCGGTACGTTGCCACCACTGCCGCAGTGGCTCGCTGGTTTTATATTTGCCAGAGTGCGATCGCGTCTCGTTCGCGTCTGGCTTTTGCACTTGCAGGTGCAGCTGCGTGGATCACGCGTTCATTTTTTGTTTTTTTTTGCCTGCACTAGATGGTTTTATGCATGCGTTGCGTTTCGCGCGTGAGCGACAGATGGGACTTTCCTGTTTTGGACGTTCCAGGCGGAAATGGGGCAATTTGTAATGTTTGTCTGTGGGCTTTTTATGTTTGAACGTTTGAAGGTTGCTTTTATGGTTATTGGCAGCGTGGTAACGATTGGAGGTGAAAAAATTTCGCAGTAAATGATTAATCTATGTGTATTTCATCACTATAATAAGAAGAATAGTTTTAAGCCATCTAAAAACCCTTTTTAAGTAATTTTAGTAATATAAGTAATGAAACGTATATTTATTTAATTGCTTAGAATGATAGAAAGAGCAATTGTTGATATATTTTAACATAAAATAAACGATTAGGGGAATAACAATATTGTTAAACTGTCAAAAAAGTCAGAAGCCTGTAAAAGTAATGATAGAGTGAATTTTTTTATATTTGTGCCCTTCAGGGTTACTTTTATGATTATTAGTATCTTAGTAACGATTACAAGTGAAAAATTTTTGCAGAAAATCGTGAGTTACTATGTTGCCAATATACTAAGAAACATTGCTTTAAAGTAGCTAGAAATTATTCTTTAATAAAATGTTATGTACTAAATTAATTGCTTAGCGTTAAAGGAGCGAGAATTGTTGATAGATACTAAAATTTAATCAAAGATTAGAAAAATAAGAAATATTTGAAATTATCAAGATAATGCCTAGAATCTCTTTTTATAAAAGTTATGACAAAGAAGTTAGGTTTAGTTACACCCATTCGTACGGTTAACTGTGTATGATTTTTAAGTTTGTTCGTTTGGCGGTTATTTTTATAGTTATCCGTAGCATAATAATGATTGCATTTAGACAAAATTTTCAGGAAATTAATTTAGATAAGTGTATTTTAATTTTGTATATCTATTTTATGAATACTCAAAATGGCTTGAAACTGACTAAAAACTATTTTAAATGAATTCATGACTGATAAAACTGTTGAAACGTTTAGCGATAGCTTACAAAATTAAGGAACAAAATTTTTTTAGATTCTACAATGTAATCAAAATATTGGATAAATAACAAAGAAAATACTAAGAAAAGGATCAGAAACTCGTCAGGAATTACCTAATTATAATGCTAGAGAGATTAGACTAGATAATATAAATTTCAGCAACATTATCAGTTCTACTTCTCATTTCCTAAAAAAAAAAGCTTCCGTAAACAGCTTCCTTCTGGATAACATTACTGTATCGATCCATAAATCAGCTCTTGATTCATTATACATAAAGCAACAACGAAATTAATAATTTCTCCAGTCTAAAATGTATTCTGCCTCCGGGGCACTGCCTTATATTGTACGTATATACATTTTCTTCAGCCGGGGAAGTTTCTCTCCGGCAAAAAGATCCTTGCAATAAACGCAAAATAATGATCCTTTTTCCGCCGACGGAAGATTTTTAACGATCGCGCCTCGCTAGCCACGCTCGCGCTCTCAATGTTTCATTGACGATATAATCAAACTATGAGGCGGTTGATTCAGAGTCGAGCGAGCTATTGAACGAAAAGTTTTGTATGCGCGTGCTCCATTTTCCGTGGAGTGCGAAAAAGTCCGAAATCTAATTGCACGCTCTGAAGTTGTTCACTTGGCCGATACGACGAAAAGTGAAAACGTTTTTTAAACGATTTATAGGTTTTTACTGTATAAACGTCGTTGCACGTATATATCTTATCCGTTGAAATTATGGGAAATAATCAAGTAACTTGTTAAGTTTATCGTTGCGTTATCGCAATTGAATCGAAGTTTAATTTTATTTATAATTTGTTTTTGTGATAAAAATAGATTTAATGAATCGTTATAAAGTACCTGATGATAAAGACATACATAGTCTTATCAGAGATTATTTTAAATAACCGACACAGAATTATCTTTCTTATTTTCATCTGAGTTAAATTTATGTCTCAACGATTGATTGTTATAAAAATTTTAATTAATAATATATTTGTTAATAATTAAATAGTAGTTGAATATTTTTTTATATCTTTTATAATTATACTATACTTATAGAGAATAATTATCAATATCCGTAGAAAATTCACAATCAATGAATGTATACTTTCACTACTTATCCTATATCCTTAAATACACTTTATACTTTAATACAACGTCATAAAAGAATTCATAAAATACGATATTTCAATACATTTTTTTACCATAATAAAAAATATTAAACTTTAAAAATTCATAAACTTTCTTCATAAATGAAAATATGTGATTTTAATGTAGTCTTTAAAATTTACATTAATTCATTTATACTCGATATTTAGCGTTCTTAAAGAATTCATACAATACATATAACTTTCATATATCTTTACCATAAAAATATTCGATTAAAAAAGCTGTATTTTAGTTTAATTTTAATTTTATAATTTATACAAAAATATAATATTTCAATACATTTCTTTCAACCCCATCAAACATACTCAATTAAAAAAATTATCTAAGAACTCTACAAACAATAAAAATTCTACTTTCTTCACAAATGACAAATTCAAATTCCATCTTTACCATTCATTTACCCTAAAAAGCCCCCCTCGACGACAATAAAAAACGCCGTCACAAAAGAAACTACACGGCCGAGTTCAAAGTTGCTCAACAACGCGGCGCGTCGCGCGAGCTCTAACCGACAAAAAGATAAGATTTTTCCAAAGCCATCGTCGTGCAGGCGCGCACCAGGCTCTCAGGGAGATTTCTCCTCTTTCTCATCTTTCTTGCGGGGCCCGCGAGCCGCTTAACCGCAGGTACTTGAAATTGTATCGGGGCTTCATTTCTAAATTATCAACGGCGACGCTTTGAATTTATTTATTATTTTAGGTTTCAAAACGATTATTACAGACAAAATTGTAGTCTATTGAGTTTTTAAAAATTATGTTTTGTTTCTTTTTTGTAATGCATAGAGGAAAATTATATTGATTTTGTGTATTATTTATGCTATAAAAATAATTAATACACAAAATTGTAAAATGTACCCAATTTATATTTTCGAGTCTTTTTATCTTGCAATATATAAAAGAAAGTTATATTGGTCCTTTAATCTCTGCGTAGCTGCTTATTTTTAATTTTGAAAATTTAACGTGATAACTAGTTACTCAATAGAAAGTGTATACTTTAGCTAGTTCAAAAATGGCCTTAACGACGTGTAATTTGTGTTGGCATTATTAACTAAGATAATACATCAAAGTTCTAATCACTAGTCACGAAACTAATTTAGCCTAGCGTTCTAATATATTAAAAACGCATATAAGTGTTGACAGAATGTAAAAATAACTCAAGAAAAAAAGCATTATCTATATATTACCTAATGCGTACGTTTACATCTCAACTTACTATTTCTTACGCCATTAAAGTTAAACGATTTGATGTACCTGCAATATTTTCAAAATAAACTTACTCACATCTGAACAATGCAATTTTAATTAATACTAAAAATTTTCAATTCCCTGGTGGATATGAAAGCATTAAAAATGGCCAAGAAAGTAGTATACAGCTAGAGAAAAATAGTTGGTATCTGGATAGTAGTGAAACGTATTTTCGAGTAGTTTCAGGAATTTCTTGCTGTAACTCAAAAATCCTCTCTAACCTCAAAATTTGTCTACTTGACTTCTATCATTTATGAACTAATAAGTAAAAAGTTTATAACTACAATATTATGATTCAAATTGCTTTTAAAAATAACAACTTTCTTATATTAATATTTTCAAGTTTCATGCAGTATTCTACTCATTCTTCGATTTTTTAAAGATATTCCTAAGTGTATTCATTAAGTGTATTCATCAAGTGTATCAAGTATATTCATTTTTGATCGGTAGTTCTTGGTTTGCAACTAGAAACATTTTGATTAATCCCTTGACAACCAATGATGAAAAAATCCGGAAAATAGAAAGTGACCAAAAGAGATTTATGACCGAAAAATCCGCACATTGCATATTAACGCTAACAAAATATTGTATCGGGGCAGCAATTGAATTTTCAATAGGTACTTTTATATTTTTGGGGTAGCTGAACGCGAATTTTATCAATATGGTTGATCCAGTATGAAGGATGAAATATCTAATTTCTTTCTACAAGAGCATTTTTAGCACACCAGTGTTTTTACTATCTGACAGTCAAGGGATTCATAAGCATTAAATAATTTCTTAATTCCTCTCTACCCTACAAGGTGAGTCTCAATATGATTTATAACAAAAGTGCTTGTACTGTAAATTCTCTTTTTGATTGCGAATCTGCATTGATTCTAGGTTATTTGCCAACCAAAATATTTTGTGGAGCCATTTTTAACCCTCTTTCACCAAGTGGGGATCCGAAGGATGAGATAAACCTGTGTAAATTCAACAATACTTGAAATTTTGCAACAAAAATGGGTGAACAATGGTTTTAAGACTCGCTAATAACGAATTAGTTGTCCAAATTTAAATTTTTTAAAACGGGTTTGAGTTAACGAAGATTTTTCTATGGTTTGGGACCCCACTTGGTAAAGCGAGAGTTAAGAAGTGTCTCTTTTGTTCGTCATAAAACACTCATATATCAATTTTCATGAAAAACGGACAGTTAAAAAAATTTGTGATTCAAAGGATTAAGCTTAAGAAGCAATTTTTGTTGTTTGATCCTTTAACGATCCTTTGGCAATATGGCGAACAAAAGTGACATTTCATAAAAAACGGCTCCACTAAATATTTTCATTTGTAAATCCATTCATTTATATATAGTTCTATATAATTATTTATATAATGATATATAAAATCATATTTTACATATAGTTATATATAATATCATGTACAATTATATACAAATATATATGATTATATATCAATTTCGTCTTTATATACACATATATAAGTATATATATATATATATATATATATATATATATATATATATATATATATATATATATATATATATATATATATATATATATATAACCATGTACATATATAACTACATGTACATTGAATTCATCTTTACCTAGGAAAGAAAGTTTGCACTGCAAACACCTTTCTCAAAAATCACATTAACCCCTCTCTCCCCCAACTAAAACACCAACCGTAGCACCTCGCCCCCGCCACAATCCTCCGATCTGCAAAGCGGAACCCAATACACGCCCAAAACCACGATCCGATCGCGCAATGCTCTCTTTCTCTGGTCCCGTCGGCGACGCATCGGCCACGCTCTCTTTAAAATTAAATCCCACTAGACTCGCAGAGATGAAAGGCCGGCCGGCCAGCGCAGCACAGTCGCCTTCGTCATTCGATCCCGGCAGTTTCGTCGATCGCGTCATAAAAGTGGCTCTCGGAGGCCGCACCGACGCTAAATATACGGACGCGCCTGCGCCACGCTAGCCGGTGGTCGGCGAAAGCGAGAGCTTGCGCAAACGGTGCGGATAGGCACTGCACGAGTGCAGAATCGCGGAGTTGCACACGTGCGCTTGGATGCTGGGGTTTGGGTTCCTTTTTTTTTGTACGGAGGGTGATCTAGATTTTGAGAGAGAGCAGCTTGAATTTTGGGATCGAGATGCAAAGACTTTTGTGTGTATCGTGAATTGAAATATGGTATTTGCAGGTGTATTGGATAAATGGGAGATGTGTATTTTTTCTTTTACTTTCATTATTATTTTTAATAGTCCTGTGTCTTTTTATTATTATTTCACTGAGAGGTCATTTAGTAAAATCAAGCAAAGGTCCACGTGAAATTATTTTCTTGCAATTAATGATCATTTATTGATTTTAAGAAATGATTTTCTTATTGACGTAAAATTTTACTAAAATGAAGTAAATATATTCAAGGTAAAGTGCTCGAATGTAGGTCAACATTTTTAAAATTGGCTTTAGAATCTGCAATGTTTGTGCAAAATTCTCCTACTGAGCAAACCCTCGTATAAGCAATCCGTCTCATTCATAGTCAGTAATCGGTCATTTATGGCCACTTATGTCTTGTAATGGACTAATACTGGATATGAATGAGATTGATTTGTATTGAGTTGTTGACTATACTATTCAAGAATATATTTTTAAAAATGCAAAGGCTTAGATTTATAGTGGAAACCCGTACAGATAAAATACGCAATTATTGAGTGTTTACACTCAAGTTGAGTGTAATTTGTCACTTTCTGTATTGTAAGTTATTGACAATAGTAGGTTTATTTTAAGTAAAATTAGGCTGTACGGTTAAAAGTTGTTGGCGTACACCACAATGACATTTATAAACCAAGAAATTTAATAGTGTTTTTGACAGTAAAATAAAAATAAATTAGCTGAAACTATTAATTTTTACTCAACTATGCGTTTTTTGAAAATAATACATGTTTATTGTTTAAAAATTGTTAAAAACAGTGCATATTTGTTAATAGAATCATTTAACATGAGCTTTGTCGTGGATATTTACAAAATATTTCAGCTAACTAATGTTGAGTATGCTTCAAAGAACGTATCCTAAAAGTTTCAACAAGATTGATTATTTTGGTATGCGCCAACAAGATTTTGAAGTTTGAAAACTTAAATAACGAGAAATCAACAATTGATGAACAAAATGAAAAATGTAGCTTTATTTTATAATACGTTAATACAAATTTGCCAAACTTTATTCTATTTATAAAAATAAATAAAAAGCTTTTAAAAGAAAGTATAGATCATTTGTAACCTAAAAAAAACAAAAAAAGACTTTCTTTTATTTAATTTTCACAGCCTTTCAACGATCGAAATTAGGCAAAATAACGTGTAATTGCGATAAATAGCTTTGACTAAGCTATGCAATTTTTTAGCTTAAAATGTAAAATATCATTATATTGCTGTTTCTACTTGTTAAGGAATAGTTGAACCAATTTTTAAAATATTAAAAAAATTTCGAAATTTTGCGAAAAAGTCACCGGAGAGCCACCTTAAGGACATCTTTATATAAGACTCACTACAAGTGGTATTATATATATTATAGCTCAAAAATGCAACCGATTATTTGAACACTGACCGAAATTTAATCACCATAGATTATGTGCTCCAAACAAATGCTTTTTTAAGCAGTATTAGAATAAATGTTTATTTAAATTCAGTAATTTTTTGCTGTACATATTGTAATTGATTTCAATACTTATGAGTAAAAAGTGTTTAATTTAAAGAACTGTAACAAATTGCTTTCATTTAAATTTAATTGTACACTTTAATCGTAATGTCGGAATGTACGGATATTCTTTCATTTTCTTATATTATACGTGCACTATTATAGTAATCTCTGTACTCCTTTGTGTTATACATAAATGTTTCTTTTGAGGTATGCGTTGCATGTCTCATTTCAACTGTTATATTTAGTTTTCATTTCTTCGTTTTATACTCTCGACTTTAAAAAGAATGTAATCTTGTAAAGATAACAGTAAAGTTTGTCAATTATAAAACAATATATGAACCAATTCACAATAATCCAGTTATAAATTTCTCTTGCGATTAAATTAATATACCCGTACTTTAAGATTACATTAATTCATAAAAGCTTCATGATATTTACAAAGAATTTTTTACGAATTATCGTGTTTTCCAGAATAAAATTAATTTATTAATATTATAAAATATAAACAATTAAAATAAATATTATAATAAATGTCATTTGTTTTAAAAAGTCGTGTTTTTTTAATACCGTTAAACGTTGAAAAACGATCTTTTTCTTATTCGCACTCGCTGAAGCGCATCAAAGTAACCGGAATATATTGGTATAGGGGCTGCATTTAGATTTTCGTACATCTGTTCCGTGCATTCGCTCGAAAAAGATTAGCTTGCTCCCGAGCGTGAATATAGGTCTATGAATAGAAACAAACACGAATTGTTTGTTATCTAATGCCAAGAAATTTCAGGCGTAATGTTTGGGCTTCGTAAACTAATAATTATATAATTTTGATTTTCTATGCACTATATTACTAACTTTATAGATGCCCAAATCAGGTACTCAATGGTTAATCGTTATATTTAGACAGTAATTTAAAAAAATTACACTTAAAGGGTGTATTTTCACTTGTGAGTATTTTCTTTAATTCTCAAAAAGCTATTCGCTGTCCTTGTCTAATCACAGTTTTACTATTTACTCAAAAAGTAGTTTGTTAATTGAAAAGCTAAGAGTTGCCCTCAATTCGTCTTAAAATAAGCAATATTTTAAAACCTAAAAAAGTACATAACATTATGTCCATTCCGAGAAAACTTCGGAACGAGAAACCTAACCTCAATTTTCACGTTCCGAAGTTTTCTCGGAAAGGAAATAATGTTATGTACTTTTTTAGGTCTCAAAATATTGTTTATTTCAAGACGAATTGAGGGCAACTCTTAGTTTTTCAATTAACAAACTACTTTTTGAGTAAATAACAATACTGTGATTAGACAAGGACAGCGAATACGGCCTCCTCTTAATAAGCTTATCTCGAAAGTAAGTAGTAAGTACTTTAAGTCAGGATTAATTGAAAGGATCATAAAATAGCCAATCCTCTCAAAGTGGAATTACTTTAAAAACCAATTATCAACCTCATTTTAATGATTGCTTCAATATGCAATTACATGCAATTATCTATCAATCCTTTCGTATCTTCTAAATGTAGGGGAGACTGAGGGATAACAGGCCACGGGGTATAACGGGCCACTAGTCATATTTCCTGTAGATGCGGGACGAAGTTTGTTGTTCCTCGTCTTAATCTATTAATGGTCATAGTGTGAGCTAATTTTCTTTGTATGGATGTAATTCTCCAAGCAAACAAATTTTTACAGCGGAGTGAAGTTTTAAATTGAAAAATCATATTATATGAAAAACGACAAAAACGTTACAAATCGCCAACCGTGTATGTTTTTGACTGATTTAAAAAATAAGACAATGCTCCTTTTTTAGTATATGTTTCAAGCTTCATTTTGCTTTTTTTAACTTTTTATTTCATTAAGATTACAAAGTTATAATACGGAACGTTAATTATTGGAAATGGGGCATAACGGGTTACTTTTGTTGAGGTATAATGGGCCACCATTTTTAGTACATAAAAACGGTTTATTTAATTGTAGAAGAGTAGACATATCGTTGATAGCTCAACAAAAAGAGGTTGACATGTTTATTTATAAAAAAAAGCATAATTTGAAGAATTGAAATGGTAGTAGATATAAAACAAAATTGTTTAGACGTTTTAGAACTGTAAAAATGAAAAAAAATTTCATGCATATCTGATGTAAAGTTTCTCCTTATTTATGAAGTTTGAAGTTTAAGAAGTTTAAGAGATTTATTTGATCTAAAGTCAAAAATGTATGAGTTGTTGTAACGTATTTCGATCTAATATCGCGATTTATTAAGCATACACAAAAATTGTACTTTCCTCTTATGGTAGTTTGGTACCCATAAACACTGATCTCAATATAAGATAACATTCTTCAATTGGGTAGTAACTAAATGCTATTTTAGTTTTTCTTTTAATTATGCTTTTTATAATTTCTATAGGTCATTGCATTTAGTGGTCCATTATACTGTAGTATGTCCCATGTGCACGGGCAAAAAAGAGATTTCGTATCTCATTTTCTATTTGTATATTGGGGACATGGTCCCTCGACTTTTTAAAAAATTTGCCATAGGTTAAGTGAATTAATAGAGTTAAGTGAATTAATAGAGTTAAGTGAATTAATAGAGTTAATAAGTGAGAAACGTATCTTTCGATGCGGAACTATCTATTATTTATGCAAATATTGATGTTTAATGTCTTTTTACAATATTACATTTTTAATGGTCATGCTATGATTACGGTGAGAAATTTCAGAAATTAATCAAAATAAAATGTCAAAATGAATGCTACTATTACATATTCTGTAATACTGACAGTTTTCTATATACTGTATCAAAGCTAACATTCTGCTACTGCATTATATGTTATATTATATGGAGTTCTCTAATTAATTATTGGTGACAGTATAGTTGGTACACCTCAAGATCGAATGGATATCTATTAGGTATCGATTGCTGATATTATTATATTATTGCCTCTGAATATCTTTTATATTTGGATCATCATTGATAACTTCAACGAAGAAAGATATACTTTAAAAAAAATAATATTAAATTACTCAATAATTACTGAATACAATAACATTAGAAATATATGAACTGTTATTAATTTGGTCACTGTCTGTAATAAAGTCATTCTCGGAGTAAAAATAGAAATGAATATTGTACTATAATAATAGGCTAGATATCTAAATTAGTGCCACTTTTCGAGATTTTTACTACACTGAGAAAAACCCGAATGGCAACAGTTACTAAGCATTCCAGTAAAACTCAACAATTATTTATTATAGAAAATTTATAATGGTATTAAATCGATATATATTTTCAAGTAAATTTAACTAAATATAAAAATTTTTATTTTTTTTAATTTTTCGTTTTATGTATATACCAAATAGTCTCTGTTTGGTATACGTCACTGAAATTTTCGTAGTTATAGTCATTAGAAATATGTAGTTATATAAATCTTAACACGAAACTTAGAAGTTTTGAAGTACAGTTTTAGTAACCCATATTACAAGTACATCTCAGCGTTAGTAAGAAGACAGTTTACTTTACTAATAATGCTAGCTGAGATATTACCTTATAATACTACCTAATTAACAACTGCCAGTTAGTATATCTATACCTTTGTAATGGTTCTTATACAAACATCGCAAATTTTATCAAAAATTCAATACCATCACGAAACCAGTTCCTGATCACCTAAGAGCAATTCCTGCTCGTCTCTTGTTTCCATAAAAGCAAATTTCACTTAAGCATAATCTAAATATATATCGAAACGACCCTGGTAGAAAGTTAGCTAGAATAGCTGGGTAGCTTATTAATTATTAGCCAGATTAACATCAGGCTAGAATCTGCTTAAAGCAAGAACATATTTTGTTTACAAATCTAACCTATTTATATTTTGTTTCTAAAATTCATTAGTTTTAAAAATTTTAATATATACATTATTATACTTTATTGAATGTTTATTATAGTATGCCGCCAAAATAAATATTTTTATCAATAAATAACAACTTATGAAATTATAGAAATATGCATATGCAATACTAAACGTATTTGACTAATAATTTCCTTTCCGAAAATTAGCCAATCATAACTTAGTCAACAAAAATTTTGTGATTGATATAGAAAATAAAATTTTGCAATAAAAGTTCATTGTAAAACTACAAATATTTGTTTACCAAATCTCCAAATTTCGTTGAAACTTACATTATTCTGTTCTTATTATTATTTTTAAAATAACAATAATTATATGACTACATGTATTCCATTTATAACATAAATTTCTTTAATAAAACACTTTTAACGTTACTCGGAGCTTTGGTATTTTTTGTGTAAATAATATTTTTTAAATGCACACGTCATTATGTAAACAAATAACCCAACCTCCATTACTACTAGACATTTAAAGTACATTTTTAACTTTAATTTAGTAAAATACTTAATATAGTATGATTAGAAGTGCGAATCACTTCGATTTTTATAAAACTGTTATTATCTCCATAATTAATTAATACATAAATGACTTATTATATCTATTTTGTCGTTTTAAACTGATTTCCAGCTAATTCCTTAACCAGAATTAAAGCAGATTTAGAAAATCCATCTAATACCTGGCTAAGCTTAGATTTCTACCAGGGGGCGGATACTTTTTATCTGTCAAAAATTAAAACTCAAAATGCAACTGATCGTACACTCATACAAATAACAATTTTCCCATACAATTTCCAAATGGAACTTTTCTTTTTTTCTTAATAAGCGTTCTTACGTACAATGTACACCGCGCGCGGTGCAGCTGGGGAAGAGAACGGCGGCCGAGGTCGAAGGACGACGAATCCGAGCCGCGGAGAGTCTCTCTCTCTCTCTCTCTCCGGGCCGCGAGCGTTCGCAACGGCACGAGAGCACAGGGTCAGGCGCTTCACCTTTGTGCTTAGCGAGCGCGTCTACGGATACACGGAAAACCATGTGTGCGATGTACTAGTAGCTCGAATGCGATTGTGCAGGGGGAACGCGGGAGCTTGGTAGTTTCCGAGTGGAAAATGGTGTTGGCTGGTGTGTTGGGATTTGTCATGGAGCTTTTGTCTGTTGACGATTTTGAGTGTTTGGGTGTATGAGCTCTGGAGCGGGGATGGAAGTAATGGGTCTGGAAGTGAATGTTGATGTTATGGTTGAGTCGAAAGTCGTATACAGTGAAGGAGATGGCCGATCGCATTTTACTGGTAGTGTGATTTGTATATAATACTTTGATGCCTAGCATTTCCCTGTGAGGATCTTTGAATTTTTTACTTTTTTCGTTATTTCGATTTAGCCATTGGACCAATTTTAGTTTGGTGAGGAATGCGTTTTTTAAATGAATACAATAGATTACAGATCTTTTTTAGGACTTGAATTTATCGCTTACTCTCAAAATGTCTGATTATCGTAAAAATCTTTCGATACTATATGGCTAAAAAATTCACTTTTTACTTAGTCAACTAAAGTCAATATATTCACTTCGAAAGAGGTTGCTTCCATTTTTTAGAAAGAGGGACATTTCACACAACATTTTTAAATGGTGTATGACAATCATAAACATATAATATATATCGCAGTCTTGGAGCTCATTTATAATAAATTTTCAAGTTTTACAATAAGACTGAAGTAATCGTATAATTCAAAGTCGCATATCGATTTCTCTGTTACTATAGGTGAACTTACGTGTCTAACAAGACTTAGCAAAGTAAGAAGTTCTGAAACTCACCTGAAACATAAAGAAAATATTTTGATTAGTTATTTTATTATAAAAGAATTAAATAAGGTATTACAATAAAGATTATAATTAAGGTCTATTTTCAGGACAATCATTTATTAACTTTAAGACAAGAATACATCCATGGCACCTGAAAATCATAAGTTTGGTTTGATATGTTTGAAAATTTTTATAAGTCTGGAAAAACGATTTTTGTTGAGCAAAAATTGTAAAATAAAATTTGCTATTTACGGGTATCCAGAGTGTTTTCTTGCCTTAAATTTATCAACGTGACAAAAGAATGTTAATTCAATCATAAATATCCTAGAAGAAAATTAACCAATTCCCGCTTGAAACTGGTTAAACCGAGGTTAAACACTCGGTGATTTCATGACATTAGCTGTAACCTAACTACAAACTCGGCAAAGCATCTACCAGAGACAACAAGTTATTAGAGATAAAAGATTCTAAAGATTGTTAAAGAAGGTCAATAAAAGAAACCATTGATAATAATGTTTGACACCACGATCCCACCATCTCCCAACAAAAAAATCCACCTCTCTCCAAACACACTCCAGCGAGCAGAACGCCACTATTCCCCTCGTTTCCAATTTCATCCTGGAAAACAATGCAACGACGTGGCGCGGTGCACGGAAAACGACCTGCACACATCGAAACGCGCTATAATACGCACGCGCGCGCAGTCGGGGCGCCGATGATGATTATATTCGCGTGGGCGCGATGGCCTTGGCCGGTGCAACCAAGAGAGAAAGAGAGAGAGGGAACGAGTAACGCGAGGATGCGCCTTTTTCCGCGAGAGTTTTTCGCTGCGGCTCGATCGTACAGTAAGATAGAAGTGAAATGGAAAAATTTTGTTGTAGGGTATAGAGGAATTGAGAGATAGTTTTGTTGAGTTGGCAGTTTGATAGATGGTTTACATATATGATAATTTTCTTTTTTGTAGTAGTAATGACTTGATTTGTAAAGGTTATTGACCGCTTGAAGAATAATGGACGTATGCAGGAACATTTTTGGCGTAGGAGAAGTTTTTGAAATGAATTGTTGCTTGCTTGAAATAATTTTACCCTTTGGTTCTGAGTGCTGCATTTGTATGAAATGTGCGCTGTTGGGCTATTTTATAAACAATTATTCTATGTAATTTTAAGGTTGTTAAAATATATTACAATATACTATGTTATGTATGGTATCAACAATTTAAGTAATACAAGAGATATACCATTTTATTAATCAGTATCAAAAGAGGTATGTATCTTTGAACGATACTTTCTAAAATTTGATAATTATTTTTCACTTGCTAATAATATCTCAGTAGAGAATATAAATTTTTAATTAGAAGTGACAATTCAGCAATAATATGTTTATTATAATCTAAAAATATACGTATAATGAAGCTTTAACATTTCTTTTATCAAAAATGTTATAAGAATAAAATCTACCTAATACGAATATTGATGGAAAAAGTTTTCCAAAATATGTCTCTTTTTTATGTGAAATTAAGAAGATTGCTGATTATTTGTTAAAATAAAAAGTTGGGAATAAAAATATTAAGAAATCGTTTATTTATTTATTTATTTTAATGTTTCAAAACATACCAGTAAATGCTAACAATACATATTATCCTTTTAAAATTTGATACGCAATTTCAAAAAATGGAACAAATGAAGACTAATCGTAAAAGGATAATGTAAATTGTGAAATTCAAAAAGAGCAATTCGATTATCATGCAAACGAGCACATAATAACAGAAGCACGTGTATTTATCTGGCTGCCTTTTCAGTATATTGACACTCGCCAGACGCGCATGCATGATTCATCTTATTAACATTTTGATGCTTTCAGTTCCTTTAAGATTTTCCTTTCAAATAACAAAGTTTAAAAACTTAATAAAACAGGATTATTTTAAATAGTCTTTACCAATCAGCTATTTTCGATATTAAAAGTATTAAGCAATTTATAATACAAAAAAAAAGAAAAGAAAATTGTTTGTTGAATCATTCGGCAATGTGACTAGGTCTCTGGTAATTTTCTATCTTTATATACTCTTTTTATTACTGAAAAATACGACAAACGTGAAAAACTTGAGCTTCACGGTAAAAATTATCTTTGTACTTAAAAATTAAATTTTCTGATCATAATTTTTATCATGTAGTAAAATAAATTTAACCGTAAATGAGAGCAATTTGTTTTCACGTATAGGCTAACTTTCACCGCAAAGAAAGAATCCACCATATTTATCGTCCTTTTCACTTTGTACAAGTTTATCCCTAAAATACCAACATAAAAGCGTAAAAAAAGTGTTTGAAATAAAAAATAAAATGATATAAAAACAAAAATAGGGCCCCTTTGTACAAAAAAGCATATTTAAGAGGTTCTTAAAAATCTTCTAATAAATAACTGTCTCAAAAAAGATTAAAAATGTTAAGAAAAAGTAGATCTTTTTTAATACCTTAAATAAAAATAGATCATCATAGTTACGTACATATTCTCTTAAAATGTTAAACCTTTTTCTACCGGTTTCTCAAATTAATTAAAGAAAGCAAGCTTCCCATACAGATTTTCTACCATAATTCTCCGTACCTCAAAACTAAGCCTAAAAAATGCAACAATATCTTCAATTCTCACTAATCCTCTCCTCGGCAACAATTTAAAATCCCCTCTCTCCTTACTAAACTCTCATTCTCAACAACCGAGCGACCATCGAGCAACGACTCCCCTCGTTTAACTCCCAACCTCAAACGCACCTTTCTCGCGCCGATCGCTCGCCTCGTTCTTATGCTCCGTTCTCCTTTGTTCGTCGCGCGAGATCGTTTTACTCCGCGTGCGACGCGTGCAAGTATATATCGCACACCGCGTGCACTTCGGTCTCGCATCGGCGGCGATCATCGACGTGTGAGAAAGCGCGTGACGCGACCTGCTTGTCCTGTCTCATTGTCTTTGTCTTTGTCGCGTGTATGCGTTTTTTCCGCGCTTGAATCGAACGTACTTTGTGTAGTGCGTTTTTAGGTAGGGAGCTGGAGCATGTGTGCTTTGTGAAGTGAGGGGTTTTGTAGAGCGTTGGAGAAAACAGTTTAAGAAGAGGTAATGTACAGATGGAACTCAATACACCTTGTATTACTCTCTTAAGTTCTTAGAGTGAGCAGTTACTGTAGAAGTGGGCGAACTTGAACCAATTTGATTGGAGACTCGTTTAGAGTCGAATTTTTACTGTAATCAAATTAGTCCAAATTTGCCCACTTCAAGAGTGACTGATCACTCTAAGAACTTAAGAGAGTAGAAGATCATTTCAATATTTTGAATCAAATTAATATCCAAGGAATTTTTCATGTGGGAATGTAATATTTGGTGTTAATAGATTCTTAATCAACTAAAAAAAGGCTATTAAAAAATGATCTACACTAAATATTACAATTGAGCTCGTTATATAGGGTATGTTAAGTTTATTAAAAAGTTTACTATATCTTCGAAGAGTTTGAAATACGAGTAATTTTTATATTTAGAAGCAACTCTGGTAGGAAATTTTGATAAGTAATATAAGTTACTGCCGCTAACTATATAATACCTCTTCCTTGCCGATTTTTGTTGAATTGAATTGTTTCTTATCTGCAAAAAGGTTCATTAATGGTCTCATTTCAGTAAAAAAAATGCACTAAAATGTTGGCGTAATTTCAATGTTAGAAGCTTAACTCATTACTTTTTTGCTAAAAAGATAACAGATTTTATACAGCTAACTAAATAAAAATTCTTTATCTAGTCCGAATCACAAGAACTTTACGAAATGCGTCAAAATGAATATTTTTTAAGTGTAAACTACATGTATAAGTTAGTATCGTTTTCTCTTTTTGCTTATTCAACACAAAACACTAATTTGTTTATGTTCCTTAGATCACAATGTCACACACACGCATACGCACGGGCACTCACATACACTCACATACATACACACACATGCGCTCGCCCATACACACACACACACACACACGCGCAAACACACACACAAACACACACACGTGCGCACACACAGACGCACGCTCACACGCTCGCACACACACACACACACATCCATACAGACAGTTTCTAAAAATAGTGTATTTTGATTTCTTAAGTCTCAAAACATGTTTCTAAAATGTTTTTAGCAAAACTTTCTTTTTACTATCACAAAGCTTCCTGTTTGAGGAAGCAAAATATTTCCACGTTATTAATTTCTCTCTGAGCATACTATGTATGTTCAAGAATGAGTAAAAATGTACGAGTATATTCTCGAGGATACCCGTAACAAATGAAAAAACCAGCAAAATAAAGAAAAAGCTACTCAATAAAATTCCCAATCAATATACCTCCAAACTAAATTGCAATTTCCCAAATTTCATTTCCAATCTACATGCTAGATATAAACTCCGCTCTTTCCCACCTATATCTGTCTCAATCACTATCTCTCTGTCCCTCTCGCTATTCCGAGCGCACGATAAACCAAACGCCGGATCGCGTTCACCTCTCTCCCTTTCGAATTTTCGTTGCACTCGTATATAAGCGAGTGCAGCGCGTTTATTTGAAATTCTACTATACCAGCTGGAAGCGCGTGCCCTGAAACCATGTGAGAGTCGCTGCCTCTGAACCATGAATTTTCTTATGTATTTAATTTATATGCAGTTGAAACAAGGAGAGACGATTTCCGTCTCCAGGAATTCGTAAGTAGCTGGTTTTGACTGTACAAATTACAATATGTGTCAATAGTTAGTTTTCTATTTATAAATTAATATTTATAATGCTTTCAATTTTCGGCGTTTAGTGTATTTATGGAATTGAACAGAATCCATCATTTTTAAGTGCAAGTGAATCGTTAATGAAAATGTTTTTCTTTCATTTTCTAATTATAAATATTGAACTGAAATATATTATTTGAATATTTCTTGAATATTCATGAACATTTTTAATATAAGTTGGACGTTTCCAGGTCTACTCACATGTCTGTTTTCTATTGTCATATAAAATATGAGGTATCCCTGGTAGAAAATTAATCTAGAACTATGTAGATCTATCTAGTTTGCCAAGGAAATAATCGAGGGCCTCGATAAAACTAGATAATTTTCTACCAGGGATATTCTGTTATTTGTAAATTATTATATATTAATAAATAGAATTAAAATTATTTTACAACTTCAACCGTACATGTATAAGTTAATATTTACGAACATGGGAAATTTGGAAAATGAGCAGAAATAGGCACAGTCAATTTATTTGAATTATATTTGAATAGGTATATCACAAAAAACAATAAAACTTTCTATATATTCAATTCAAATTTTAAATAGCTTAAACTATTCAATTAAGTATGTTCCATCGATTCACTAAGTCAAAAATCAAAATGTTTTTGTAGGGTGAATTAGTATTGGTATTAAGTTTAGTAATACACTAATTATATTTTTATTTTTATTCATTATATACTCTTTAAATATCAATACAAGCTTAAGATCATTATAGTTTCAGTTTCTTATCGGCTAGATTGAGATTACATTAATTGGTGGGTAATTTGTGACGCAAATATTCGAAAAATGAATACGGAATGGATATTTCTTTATTATATAATAAGATTGATTGAATTGTGAGTTTGTTGTGCGTTGAATAATGCAGCGATAAGAAGTACGTTATTGAAAAATGAATGTTGCGTATTGAATATTGTTTTTATTCAGAATTTTTGTTTTATAATTGCGTTGAATTCTGATGTTATTACGCATAAAATAATTTGTTATCGAATATTTAAAGCACAAATATAGCATTTAGCTTTAATAATTCATTGATTCATACTCTAACCGATAAATAACAAGCAATATGTGGAATGGAAAACGGTAGCTTTCTGTGCCATTGTCACTGTATTACGCTTCCGATGAACGAATTGATAGGTACGAATATTTATGGGAAGTGAAATTTCCATTTAACATTCTGATCGTAAAATCGTGAGTGAGTGAAATCCTAATCTCTCCTGAAACAATGCAATAAGGCCTCATTTTACCCCGCTACTCTATGATTCTTCAGAATCCATTTTCAATTTTACTATACTTTTCTTAAGCCATTCAACCGTTTATTAAAAAATAGCGAATCTCACGTCTATTTTGTTCGATGGTAACTTGATGAATATTCAACTATTTTTTTCGTTTTAAGTAAGAAACACTTTCATTGCGCCACAAGTAGACTGCAAACCTATATATTTGCTCTATAAATTATAAATTCGACATGAGAAATGCGGATATTATATAAACAAATGTTAATTGCGGAAAATCTATTATGAAATAAGTATCCGGTTATGCGCTAAACAGCCGTGACGTTGCTCTGCAATGAACATAACTCATATAATTTTTAAATATTTTACATGAGTATATGTTTAAGGTAAGGTTGTACACCGATTTTGAATATTTCTACAATATATTAGTTATCAACTCCAAATTTTTTTATATTGTTGTAACACTATAGTTTTTTACAAAATTTAAGTATGTAATTATATATTTCATATTCACAATGCAGATAATCACATTAATTTGTAGTAAAAAAGGTATTTTACCAAATTGTCCTTACATCAAGTTTTTCTGTGAATCACTTTAAAAAATTGTGGGAATTTTTTAAACAGAAGTAAGTTAGCTTCATTCATACAAAGACCACTTGTTTAATAACAAAACAGTGAAAGTTATAAATATAGAAGAAATTATAAAAATGTTTATATTTTAAATAAGTAGATTCATTAAATTAAGTTATTTATAAGAATATCTCCTACAAAACTGTTACGTTAAACGTGTAATGCAAGAACTCTTTTAAATAGTGAAAATATGTAGTTTGAGAAAACCGTATTTTAGTATCCAAATAACTATTTTTCAATACTTTGTATGAAGATTGATTTTAAGAAAGAAAAATCGATATTTGATAATAAAAGGTAAAGTTATACATTACCTTATATTAAGTATATACCTTTTAAATAAATGAAAAAATTGCTAATATTGCGCATGATATCATTTATAATAATGAAATGGAAATTGTACTTCAATAGCCCAGTCTTCGATATAGTACGGAATTATGACTAAATTATTATACTCAAGGGTACGATAATAGAATATATACTTGTAGTTCAAGGACAGCTTTTGACCTATCAATACATCTCCTAAATATAACACAATTGATAATACATTAAAACGAAATGAAAGTAGTTTTTATAAATCATTATTAACCTCTTTATACATTTTATTAAAATGTTCTGGCAATCAACGTGAAATGTTGACAAAATTTAATTCTAATAACTTTCTAGGGTGCCGTTATTTTTGAGGTCTGAAACTTCCTACATGCGTCTATAACTACTCAATGAAGGGCAAGCGCGTTTGGATTTTGTCTAAGTATAGATAATTTTATAAATATAAATAATTATTAACTTCCCGGTCGGTAAAATATATGGCGGGAAAATTGAATTTTCAATTCACTTTCTTACTCCCTTGAGAACAAAAAAAATATTGAGCTGTAACAAAAATAAGTATCTAATCCTTTTCAAAACTTCCCACTATCAACTCGCCCACTCTCACACACACACGCTCGCATCGCAACAGCCAATCGCCAATGCATCCAACATAGCTCTCTCTTTTTTCCTTCTATGCACACGTGTGCAGCGCGTCTATGTGCGCTCCCCCTCTCTCCGATTTACGTAATTCAGTCAACGCGCGTTGCGCGATTAGCGTCGACGCACGTGCGTGCGCTTCATTATCTGTTTTTTTTTCTTTTTCTTCTCTGGCATCCTTCTATCTTTTGTGCGCAGTCAGGAGTTTTCGGGATTATATCGGTCATGAATTTTCCTATTAGGCTTATTGATTGTGACTGCATAGTGCTGGAGGGAAAATGGTGTATCTTCGTGGCGCAGGGTGCAGCTGTTTTTTGTCCGAGGCGGAATAGACGCGGAGAAGGGCGTAGACTTTATGTACCACCGGCCACGTGTGCAAGTGATATCAATTTAAATTCATTATTTGAGATTTTGGAAGTAGATAAAAGAGATTAGAAGTTATTCACGCTTTAATTTATTTATGTATGTTAAGAAAAGTAGCGCATTTAAAAATTTGTAATAAAGATCATGACTTTGGGTCTTATTTTTCAGAAAACTAACGTGAAAAGCATAAAAATGATGGAAACTTATTTAATTTATTTGAATATTTCATTTATTTACTTTATACATCGAATTTTCTATTTATTTATCTTTTTTTCGTCTCAACAACAAAAATAGCCAGTTTTAAGCAGAATGTAATTTTATTTATTGCCTAATAAACTTATAAAACAATATTTCTATATTTCATAAATGATTGAATATTGTATATTCATAATTTAATAATTTATGTTTCTTTATCGACAGCATGAGTTAAAGAAAGTTGAAATTGACTAATTTCATCAATATATAGTAGCTATAAAATGTATTGATTTTGTTTTCGTTTAGAGATAACATATGGAACATAAATCTTGTTTTATGGTTTTCAAATAACATTTATTGAGAATGCAGTAGTTGCAATTCATTGGAAAGCTTACCTACGTAATCTTATTTAAAGAATTTCCTTGTTTAAAGAACGATTAATGTTATAGTATGGTCATTTGTCAAGCAAAAAGATATATCGATATAACGTTACTTATACGTATTACATATATAATAATAGAAATATGACAACCTAAAGGAAATTAATTCTATACGAACAAATTGAAAAAAAATTGACCCTTTGAAGCACACAAGATTTTTAAGAGTTTGCTTTTTTACCATACTAAACATTTATCGATATCAAAATTATGCAATTTTCATAAATTGATTAAAAAGTTGTAGCTATACTGATAAACAAACTATAAAAATGGGCACCATTATTATTACTTTCTTTTAAATTCAACCCATATATATGTAATTTTCACCATTTTTAAACCTACTTTTATCGATCAATATCTGACAGCGTATTCGCAATCGCTAACCTAAAAACCTCTTACATGAAACTTTCAATAAAAACTATCAAAGAGAGAAGTTCGCGTCTCAAAGGGTCAAATCATAAAAATGAATTCTATCTCCACAACCATTAGAAAACGTCAAAGTCTATAGGAAATTCATATATATAATAGAACCGTAGCCGTAAAATCTCCCGCGGCAAGAGTGAATTTTTCAATCTTTCCCGCCGGACGCAGAAGAAGAAGAAAGTCCCGACCCGCGCATCCGAGACACCGACAAATTGACTTTAATTTCGCGCTGCTCTGCCTCGCGCGTCCCGCGTCGTCATTATTTTCAACCTACATGTGCCAACATCGCGTGCGCGCGCAAACTTATATTGAATAAAAATCCACATCGAAATGAAAAAAAAAAGGAATTGTCAACGATTCAAATTTGTGGTCTAAAAGTTCATGGATAGTATAAGTCATTGTGAATGTTGTGAAATCATTTTGAATTTGTAAATGGAGTAGAGGTCTTTAGTGATATTACTGACAATGTAATAGGCTAACTATGCGCACTTGTAATATTCAATGAAAATGGAGAATAAATGTTGTTTTTTGGTTAAAATATATATCTTATAGATATAATGATCATATGTTGAATAAAAGTTACTTGGAGACAAACATTCTTCATTGGATATTATAGTGGCGTCTCGTTATATTGCCGGCAATATGGTACAGGTCCACTGTATCGTAAAATCGTACAAATCAGTTGTTCCGAGTCTGGCAACAGCAATCTGATTTGTACGAGTCTGAAGACATGTACAATTGATTTTCTGTTTAATACTAAATGCATAGATAAAAAAAATATTGTTTGAATACATTTATAAATCTAAATATTTATTAATAAAAAATGAAAAAGTTGTATATTTTTTTGTGCAACTAAACTTAAAAGTTCATGAATTTTTTATTCAGGGATAATATAATCTATAAACTATGCATACATATATATATATATATATATATATATATATATATATATATATATATATATATATATATATGTGTGTGTGGGGGGGGGGTTCCGGAAAAACGATTTAAGTCCATCTTTTTGAAAATTGAGTTTTGAGCGATTTTCGTAACCTTACATAGTATATTTACAGATAAAAATTCAAAAAGTTAGGAAAAGTACAGAAAAAGTTACTATATCTACTATTTATTAATTTGTTAAACATTAGTTTAAATTGAAAATGAAAACTTTAAACCTTAATATCTGAAAACATAAAAGTGGACTTAAGTCGTTTTTCCCACGACGGGAACCCACAGATATGAACTATACCTATTTCTGAAATTCATTATTTGTCAAACTGTTTAATGAATGGGAGCGTGTTTCATGATACGTAAGAAACTACGACTACGACAACAATCGATTCGCAGTCACCGAGTACATTTTTTGCGTCTCGGCAATGAATGTTCAGTTCAAGAGAACCGAAGAAACTTGCTAGGAGTGAGTGACAAAGGTGTAAGTCGTCATGGTCGACGATTTTATGCGTGTTTCGCACGTGATGTTGTTTTGATGTCTGGAACTTATTTACAGTGGAAGTTGTGAGGATATAGTAATACTTCGTTTTATTACTGGATTTATTTGTTTTGATGATTTGTATGCTATGAATTTAAAGACTAGAAAAGGAAGAATTAGACATTACTTTTTTGGTTGAAGTTTAAATAGTTATATCATTGATAGTCACTATTTTAAAGTTGGTTTATCGCACTTGACCGATTTGAGATGGAAATGACATTGTTTGTTTTGGAGTTTCCAGATTAAAAATAATCTATACGATTCTTGTTTGATCTTACATTATATAAGTCAATATAGGAGTAAGTACTGTCGGTGACATTTGATAACAATAGACGCGTAAAATAAAATTTATTTTTAAATGTCCATACAATACTGCAACAAAGATAAGAGGGAATTTTTGAATGTATAATATCACCAGGTAATACATAATTTAAAAATATATAACTAAATAAAATAAGCATACAGGATTCAAGTTTGATAAAAAGAAGTTTTATCGTGTATTCTTTTATTGCAAGCACATTTCGCAATAAACTTAATAAGATTTAAATATACCAAGATACAGTTACGCAAGTAACTATAATAATTAACACCTTATAACGGTGGAAAAATCGAATAATAATACTTCGTAGTACGAATAATTACACGAGGAAACCTCGAGACGAAGTCTGATTGATTGGCAAGCTAAAAAGGTCCATCCATTTATGAAAATCTAATGGGCATTCATTGGAAAGGATTACGACATTAATAATTGTTCTGATACAGCGGAATAATGGGAGGTTGTCGATACAACCGCATCGCGCTAATAAATACTGTACTAAATACTGGTTGTTCGTGCATTGGTAACAGGAACTCATTAGCACAAACATTAACAGTTTCGTAATTTCTGTTGTTAATATTAATCATAGCGTTACTAGTTTTTATTATGATAAATGGTTAGTATAGTTGAAACAAATATAAACAACTTGAAAGCTTTATAGATGTTTGAATCATGGTTTAATAGGAAACAAATTTCATAAATTTAGGCGAAAATATAATAATGATAAACTTAATAAATTATAAAAGTGGGTTTATAATAATACAAAATTATATATCGATAATTTAAATTTTTCCGTGTGTTTGAAGTACAAATATAAATGTAAAACGTATTTTTGTAACATAAGAATTCTAACAATCAAAATTGTTAAAAAAAATAATAAAAAATATATTTATTGTAGCTTCTAATATCTACCATGTATAACATTAAGTACCTGCCAAGTCTACTTCTGGTATAAATTAAACTACTATAGTTAAATATGAATATTTACAGTTTCCCAGTGTATTATGCATCTGTACGTGATTGTAGGCAGCAATTAGAAGTACTTAAACGAAGATTCACAGCTTTACAGCGTTATTATGCTACTTATTGTATTTCTCACATGCTTTATTAAACTTCATCTTTATTATTACTTTGTATTTAGACCGTAAGACATGTTGCGTCAAATTTAAATAAATGAATAAATAAATAAAAATAAGTAAATAAATAAATAAAAATCAATAAATAAATAAAAGTAAATAAATAAATAAATAAATAAATAAATAAATAAATATATATATATATATATATATATATATATATATAAATAAATAAATAAATAAATGAATAAATAAATAAATAAATAAATAAATATAAATAAATAAATAAAAATAAATAAATAAATAAATTATCGATTTATTTGGTAATACGAATCCTTGTTTATACGAATTATGAATTGATTTTGAATCTGTACAATATATTATATGCGAATAAATGTCCCCGCTTTGTATGAATCCAGCAAATATTGGACAGAGGATGAAAGTAACATTGACGAGGAAACAGAAAGAAAAACCAATTCAGCCACCTACACGTGATCAAAATAATAATTATACCTCCTTAAATCAAACAAACTTTTATTAACGAGGGAGTATATTTCTTCATTAATACGAATTCGAACCCTGATCCCATTTGTTTCGTAAAATTGAGGGTTTTCTTCGCTTTATCAGATGGCATACTATTTTTAAAAAAGCGCAGTTTCACAGTTAGAAATAAGAAAAAGAATTTTTCCAGGTTTACATTATATTTTTTGTTACATTTACACGCACTCGACTCCATCAAAAAGTAAAAGCGCGACTAAACAAATCCTATCCTCCATAACCAGAAAAAAGAACCTCTACACTGAGGGGCGACGACAGCATATGAAAATAAAATAAACAGAAAGAAAGAACGAGCCTCGTGTAACGCTATTTCCACCTGTGCGTGGCGCAGGCCACGAGGTAGCGATCCGAGCGGGGGAAGGAAGGGGGGGGGCAGTCTTTCGAAAGTCTCGTAAAATCAGAGACGACGACGAGGGACAAAAAAAATGACGCGCCGCACGCCGGGTTTAACGAACCCAAACAAAAGACGTCGTGCGTGCGTGTAAACATCGTTTACGCGTGTGGGGGGGTTACACGAAAAACGTAAACGCTTGCGAGGGGTGTCTTGTCGCTTTTAGGGTGTTTTGTAGCTGTTTTGGAGGAAGGGGTAAGAAGGATAAGGGATTCTTTGGAGGAAGGGGTGTGTGTTGATGGGAAATTTGTTGATAATGATTTAGTTTATTAGAATTATTAGTTATTCTATTTTATTCTATTTTATTTGATTATATTATATTTTATTGAATTTTACAGCAAACATTACTATTTATGTTTGTAAATTGAAGACGTACTTCGTTTTCTATGAAAATTATCATTTTTATAGTAAAATTGTTACATTCGTGATAAAATTTAATATTCAGTAGGCAATTTTGACTTCATGAAAAAAAGCATTAGTTAATATTACTAACTACTATTTCAGTCTGTGTTTGTACTTTGAAGGCACACATGATTTTCTAAAAAAACAATTGCTATGTTCATATATAGAAAAATTTAACATTCAGTTGATAATATTTACTCGCAAAAAAGTGTTTAGTTATTTATCAAATTAATGAAAAATAAATATTGTTATAATAACCAGAAAATTTAACAAATTTTTAGTTAATTCGACAAATATATTTGGAAACCAATTTGAATATTTTTCCGTTCATTGAATACCAATTCAATGTATGGAACCAATACAATACACTGTAAGTTTTACCAAAGAAATAAATCCATGCTTTCGATAACCTCATTGGAGGATTTAAAAAAAAATCAAATGCATCCAAATGCGATATTTATTTATTTTATAGTTTAAGTTTCTAATTTAAATAAAAATATCAAATTGTTATAATAAAGTCGAGTACAGACAGTAACATATTACAGTTGTATACAATATTGTATTAAACATTTGACACATATCTAAGAATAAATCATGGGGTTTCATATTTTGTAAATTACATGTGGAAAAACTCCGTCTAATAATAACTTTACAATGTTTCTTAGAATAATGCATTATATTACCTCTACACTCCGTAATTTAAAGTACACTTTTTTGTTGTTGCATAAGCATTATGTAACTCTTTATAAAAGAATTACTATAACGAAATCTACTGTATTACTTTTTTTGCTATTCGTGATTATTTGGCTTTTTCTGGCTATGATATTTCAAATATTACAACTGCTGTTAATTTTCTAAACTGACTTTTTATACGGTTCTATAAAAAGCTTCAATTAATAAGTTAACTTTCACATTCATCTTTATTATAAAAATCACTTGATGCATCAGTCGCAAACGTTTTAAACATTATGTTGTATTGAAAATAGAAAGTATATCAAACGAAACCAACAAACCAAAAGAATAACGTTCTCTTTCAAATTCCAACGAGCATGTTCAGACATTTTTCCACCCATTGTACAAACCCAGAAAGCTGCAACTATTTGTTAAACAAACCGGAAAGACGAATTAAATAAAAAAACGAGGCGCGCATTATTCGCTCGACAATGCTCACACGTTCCTAGCGGTGCTAACTGCTAAGTGCACCTTACGTAACGATGAAAAATCAACCGTTTCGCGCTTGTATATACCTATATGCACACGACTATCGAGCACCGCAAGCAAATATTTTCGTTCGATTCCTGCGAACTATCGCATTTTTCTGTCTCGCCTATAATCATCGACGAGGATGACGTTTGCTTCACATTATTCCGAAATCTCTTTTTTTTTTTGTTAAAGAAAGAAGCAGAGGAAAACCGTCGGTCGAACGTAAAAACTTTGCGTAAGCGAGAAAACTTTCTTTCGCTTTTGGCAGCGCGGCGGCTGTTCATTATCGCCGCTCATTACGTAAAGTCGGGGAGGGGGTAACCTCAGAGCTGCGCTGCCGAGCCAAGATCACCTAACTTTAAACTTCCGAGAGCCGCGCGCGTCACTTTTGCGTCTCTCGAGTGCTTAGTGGAGGAGTTGGGTGGTGCGCGGTGCAGAAAAAAAGAGCGAGGATGAAATTGGAGTTCGAATGATTTCGATTGAATTTAAACTTGAATTTTTTATATATTTAGAAATAAAATTTAGTGCGTGAAGAAATGACTCTTACTGAGAGAAAGTACGCAACCAAGCTTTTTTGAGTCAATTTATCATTCTTTTTGGTGACTATAATATACTAAGTTTTGCGTGAATGTTTCACTTAAATAAAGTACACTTTAGCTCTTAGTAAAATAATCGTTTTAAATCTAGTGATTATTTTAATCAAAAAGAGTTAGAAAATTACTCGAAAAAGCTGGTTGCAATTTTTTTCTAAAAGAGTGATCTTTCCCTCTTAATTTTAAAAGAATTAATCGATTTTCTCAATCTTCTGAGGTGAATTGAAGAAGGACAAGAACATTTATTTATAAATTGAAATTTTATTTCTAAACTGATTTATGGTGTATTGTTCTTTAATTCTTGGTAAATTTATTCAGCGTATTATTCAGATATTTATATAAAAATTAAAAGAATATTTTTTGGACCAGCGGATGACTTTTATTGTCAACAAAAGTCGAAAACAGGATAAAGCAGGTCAGAAATATCAAACTTTAAATTGGTTTTCCGACGTTTAATAAAAGCTTTATTAAATTTTTGTAAAGAACATGAGAAAAGTTGAAGCTAAAATTACTCGTTGAATTTTTTTTCAAAGATTAAATATAATTAAAACAAGCATGATTTTGATAAATCAAGAATAACATTTTTAAACACTGCGTTTTTAGTCTTATTTATGCCTTTTCAATTTATGGTATTCATTCCTGTACTTATTTATTTATTTCTGAACCCGTATTTTAGTCAATATTTTACTTGGTAATGAAATGCTACATGTGCATTCAATTTTGCCGAAGACCTTGTAACATTTTTAATACCAATATAAATAAATTACCCAAATTAGTTTTTATTTATTCAAATTATTCCTCATATAAAAATGAAAGCCAATTGCTTTTTAATTAAACAAGAAAAATTAATGTAATTTTGAAATAATAGAAAGTTATAATTGAAGGACCGAATGCAATAACGGCACTAGCACTTTTATGAATTATTTTTATCTCAAATAGTAATATTTGGCTGTAGAATTAAAGAATATAGTGTTGATAAGCTCGCTCATTTTGTATACACAATATTTTTTGTTTCTTTATCTAAGCATTATTATTGCAGATAAAAATCACCAAAAAAGTACTAATACCGTTATTGCATCCGCCCTTTCAATTATTCAGAATTGATTCGTTTATACAATAAATTAGTTTTAGAGTGATTCGATGCAGTCTATGTCACGAAACATTATGAATATTGATAAAAAAGATTATGGGCAAATAAACACATTTATAAAAATAAATTTCTCCTTTATTCAAGCAAAACTTTTCATTTTTATAGTTATACAATACACTTGGTACTTTACCATGACAGTTCAACACAATAAACACTTAACAGTTAGAAAATAAAAACAAAGAACCATTTCCCATCGAATTTGATTATCGACATACCTTTATTTTAAATAATTCGAACATTTTTCTTGGTTTCTTTAACTTCGAATTATCGAGAGTTGACTATATAAATAATCAAACTCTATAAAAATCAAAAAAGAACACGCCACACATCCTTCTCATAAAATCCTTCATATCCTTCCGGGTTGAAAGACTCTTTTATTGTGCATTTGCACATGAATAATCTATTAAAACCAAATGAAAATGAATTTATATAGGATTTTATATGATAAGAAAAGTCAAATAAAATTGTTAAGATTGAGGTGCGCTTCGTCTTAGCGTTAAAAAAATTAACTTTTTATAAATTAGTGAATGAAGTGAACTATCGAAATTATTATTTAGAAATTATCTCGCGGTGGATTTTCACATAAGGGATCTTTTTCTATTTTGTTTCTATTTTGAGAAAAATTGAAACCTCAGTACTGAATCCTATGTAGAATCAAAACTTCCTTGTGTCAATAATATTGATAAAGCACACAATTTTCATACGAAACAATCAAAAATCTCTCAACTAATACATATTTCACTACACAATCCACCACCCAAGCTCCCAATTCACACCCCAAACAAACCCCACCCCTTAACCTTCAACCACGTCCCAGCACCCAAACACCACATATTGCCACAAAAACCCACCATCCAACGCCACGCGTGCTCCCTAAAATTAACCTCTCCCACCTCATCTACCACTACACTCCTAGATACCTATTATACCCACCAAACACAAACACAAACACACACACGCGCGGGGGGTGTACAAATGGAGCAGCATCAGCAGCAGCAGCAGCGTCGAGAATTTCTCAACACAACGCGGCGAGCGCGAGCGCGACGGGAGAATCGGGTCAGGGCCTCGCGGGATATCGCGAGAACTAAACGCCGAGCGTCCGACTGATGTGTGCAGCGTATGAGCACAGCTGCGCGCGAGCGCGCGGCATAGTTGAAAGCCCTATGTACATTTCGCGCGCGTGTCCGTCATGCAGTCGGAGAGACGGGTTTACAGGGGGAAAAGGGGTTTTCTGTTTGGTTTCTGGTGGGAGGGTATATACGGGGAATTTTTATATGAAGGTATAGGAAGGAGGGTATTTGATGTGGAGAGGTTTTGATGAGAGGTGATGGATTTTGGAGGAGTTTTAAAGGTGGATTTGGGAAGCATTGGTGGATTGGTGGGGTTGTTTAGAGCTGAGGTATGATGTATATAACGTGGTAATTTGATTGATTCAACTATTGTCACTAGTAATTTAATATAAAATAAGTTTTTTGTTTATCTAATCTTTTCGGACGGTTAGTGTACGAATATGTGAATGGAGGTATACACTCGTAAACACATAAAATTGGTGTTATCGATCATAATCAATATTAGGATTTATATAATTATGCATGTGTATAATTTATTAATATGTTAAAAAAAATTCTTATTTTTCAACTACTCAAATATCATATTTAAAAAGTCGTAACATCATGGCTACGTTTAATTCGGGCCTGAAAGGGTTAAAAAAATAATAATTTAAAATTTTCAAAGTTGACTTATATTATTATACTACTATGTTTCTGAGCGGTCTATTTGTGGTTAATTAAGGTAGAAATATACCATAACAGTCCGTTAAGTATTGGGCTGGATGTACCAGTTTTAAGAACTAATCAGTTTCTGGAAATATTTCAATAATAACTTTAAATAAATGGTAAGTGGTAAATTTTGAAATAGGAATATCATTGAGTTGAGTATAATGGTACAATAATTAGATAACACCATAAAGATTGGAGTATATCAATTAATAAAGATGAATTAAATTTTAAGAATTTATGGCCACTAATGGCACTAAGGTGTCCAAAGACGGTGCATTCACGATAGCTTAGATGCTTTTTCTAATGAAGAAAAAAATATATTATTTTGAAATATATTTTTGTTAAAGCAATTATAATAATATAAACAATTATATACGCTAAAACAAATTTTATTGGGAACTTTTAATTTTTTATTTTAATTCAATATCAAATTGTAAAAACAAAAATATTTAGTAACTATATGCGAATGACAAATCGCTACGTAGCAGATCTTGTAAATCTTGAAATTTAATGAAATGACCATGATGATATGTACAAACTTTCATTGTATCTTACTGCAAATTTTGTTTGTATTGTCCCCCATTTTGATAATCTTACATAATTCACACGCGAAACTTAGATATTCGCGTACCTATAGCTTTTACATTTTTTGGTTTTCTAATCGGCGATAAACCATTTGGTCGAAAAGCTGTGAACCGATTTCTTTTGGAGCGCTGAATTGCGGTCCTTCGACAGCATATAGAATTAGGGTTCTAAATGAAATAAAATATGTTTTTTCTACCTTGTATAATATTGTCAATAAAATACCGCAATACCTTTAAAAATAGATATTACATATAGTTTATTTATAGTAGAACACTATCCCTCATAAGTAAGTAAAAAAATGCATTTTTGGAGATTTTTTGCAAGAGAACTACAACAAGTCGATGAAAAACAAAATTCCTTGGGACTTATTTGTGCACATTTCAATACACAAAATAAAAAAAATTCCGATGAAAAAATGAGTAGTGCACACAATATAGAAAGTACTACTTAATAGATATAAAAAATTCTTTGTGTATTATTGCATACATAATTAAATTTCTTTTGCATGGTCTACAATCAAAAGCTTTATATTTTCTATAAGTTGTGCATCAAATGTCAGAATTTTAAAAATATGCTTGATTATTAGATCTTATATACTTAAAAACAAACTTTATTTCTTTTCATTTCAAATGTGCGTTTCTTCAGATTTTATGTGCATCTTTTCAACTTTGTTATTGATTGTTACATACACAGCAAGTTACTCAAGGCTGCACAGACAAATAGCAATACAAAATATTTCTTTTTGTATCGTGAAATGTGTATCAATTCTCTTACGAAACATTCGAATAGTGCGTACTTCATGTATGCTTGAGAATGAGAATGTATATTTAATATTTCCAAATTATGTATGTTTCAAGTATGTTTTCAGATGACAGTGTACAAATTTGTAAAAAGAAAACTAATGCCTTTTTCTAAGAACAGTAGTGAAAACCATTTAAATGTATGCTTATTAAATATTGAAGCATTATGAAATATCTGATTTCTATGTCTGTAAAGGTTTAAATAAGAGATGTAAGAATAATTTGTATATGTGTGTTTATGACAATTTAGAAAAATGAAGTAACCGTGAGTTTATTTTAGTTTAAAATACATAACTAGAATTTAAATTGGCAAAAATACTAATATTAACATATTGACAGCAGAATGTTTCAAAGTATTAATAAATAATATCTAACAACAAAAGATGTTGTGCATTGAGAAAACATGCATTGAAAAGTACGTTATGTATTTCATATACGTGACAATGAACTCTTGGGCAAGCTAATTTATGTTGCATGAGTATAATATACAATACCGTTTTTATAGTGTTTTTATCGTCTAAATATGCAAATTTCGCTAGTCTGAATTCCAGACATTAAAAATGAATACTTTTACTTTTTAAAAACATTCCTTACTCAAGATTCTAAAGTTTTACGTAAGCCGTGGTATTATACATTCAAACAGTATGAAAAAAACTAATTAAAATCAAATTTTCAATTCAGGCGTTCAATATGGAATGAATATTGTATAAAGGCAAACAAAAGACTTACATTTTAGAACAGAACGTATATCCTTAGGAAACATATTTTGCCTAAATATACACAAGCAACCGATCCTAAACAAACTTCACCCAAAAGTTTATACGAGCTTAAACTTGTTGGATCTTCATCAAGATAATTCCTTCAGGTCTTTGACTTTTTGATATGTATCTCGCGTTAAAATCATCACTGATACATCACGCACAAAAGAAAACGAGCGATTACGATTTCTCATAAACATGGTTGGCTCAATTTTACTAAATGAAACTTTTACGGTCTGTATCGTCGAGCAGAATGCAATATTGCCGCGACGCGGGAGTTCCTACATTGATAAATGCCATTAGCTTATCATCTAATACCGAGGGTCACTTCCCACAAAGAGTCTTGAACTTGATGCGCACATGTATCGGCGTATCGCGTAACAATGCAAACGCGTACACGACTCATTTGTAAATGATGCGTAAAGATTGTTTCTTTTATATGTGATTAATGTATGTAGCTTTGTGACACATTGCAATTGTAGCTACTAATATATTTTCGTAAATTAGGAGTATGCAACCTATAAATTGTGCATCACAAAGAATTATTTAAAACAACATGATTTATTAATGAAAATTAATATTTCTTGATAAAATATGTTTATTCATATATGTGTTAAATTTAATAATCAAAATGTCAAAATAGAGTTTATTCCCTCTGAATTAAGAAATTAACAAACTATAAGGAAGGGTCATATTTATAAATTTCAATTTGTTTGATACGTTTAGCGTTTTGACTATGCACCATATGATTATAAAAACTAGGAATTTTCGCGATTCTATTCACGTTTATACAGAAACATTAAAATTATTAACAAAAAACTTTATCTTTCTCATTAAACATTATAATATTTTTGTTCCATGCGCATTTACTTTCATTACAAATACCCCAAAAGCCACGACAAATTTCCCCCTCGCAACAAAGAAAACGAAAAACCCGCATCACACAAAGACTATACACGTCTGTCTCCCCTTCGTTTGCCCAAAACACGATGCATCCCGTGAAAACCCCGCGGAAGAACAATAAAATAAAATTCGTGATGCGGCGCAATATATAAGACGCAAAAAGGTGTCAACAACGCGGCGCAAAATCATTGAGCGCGCGCGCTCCGAAAAATTCCGCACTAAACCAGTCTCTCGCACGACATTGTAACTCTCGCTGCACACCACGCACACTATAGTCAAGCTTTTTTTGTCCGCTCGGCGGCAGCGATCGAATGATACGGAAAACTTGTTTAAATCGTCGTAGAAAACACAAGAATACTCGAATGGATATACATTTTTGTGAAAATAATGTTAAATATAATATAGTTTTTTTACTGGTTTATATATTATATTTTTGTGTAAATTTTTTTTACTATGATATTAATTTTTTTATTATACATTTTTTGTTATGTATTTTTATATTATTTTTTAATATCTTTTGTTATTCTTTTTATATACTTTTTTATTATAGTTTTTATTTTTTATATTTTTTTAATGCTATTTATTGATAATTATCTTGAGTACAATAAAACGCGTACTCCTGAAAAACACTTTGTAAAGTAATATGAGCATATTGACACTTTGTCTAGACAGTTGCACACAAAAATCCTATATTCCATAATATCGAACCCACCCACAATATTGATAAAATGTCTAGATAATTATCACAGACAGCTCCGATGATCGATACGACTGCGATAACGCGTACCTCAACATCATAACCTAACCCAAGTTCGCAACTGCATCCTGCATCCTTCACCACCCAAAACTTCCTCCCAAACCCCCTCCCCAAATAAAAACAACAACCACCCTCTTCGATCCAATCGCCCTGCACCCAAACCTCCACAAAGAATAATATCCACAAATATACTCACTGCTCGCTGTTGCGCAGCGCGTTTCCGCGTACCCCCGTAACTCTCCCAATGATCCCGTCCAAGCGACTCCTGTATATTCTTCCACACCTCCGCTCCTCTCCGGTATACAAAATCAGGCACCACACGCGAATGAAAAAAAAAAATAGAAGAGGAAGCAAGAAGATGCTCGCAACACCACTGTCAGAACGAAAACAACAACAAACACTCCGACGACGCTCCCGTGCCGATGTGTATATACTGTATATACAGCGCTGCTGCTGGGCGAAACTCGCGTTTCGATCGAGGCTACGCGCTCCACTCTCTATCTCTCTCACTTACTCTGCCTCCTGTGTGTGTATATATCCGTGCGCACGGAGCTTTCCGCGCCGCGCTACGCGTACACACGCACTGTTCCGCGCTCCGTAGCAGACGACGTGCGCAGCGCGTCCGCAGCAGACGACGGACGCTGCGCAGCGATTAGCAATAATACTTGAAAAAGAAAAAAAGAGCCGAGGAGCGCAGGATCGCGCGGTGGTTCGTCGATGGGAGAGATCGCGGCGGAGAACGAAAAGAACACGGATGGAGGACGCTTCGAGCGCTCCGCTCGGCGTCCAGCACTGAACTGCGGCGCGCTCGCGCTGCTGCGACCGATGGCAGTGCTGCTGCTCCGCGCGCTCTCCTTTGTTTGCTAGTAAACACGAAACAGCTGAGCAGCGACAGCGAGCGGGCGCGCGCGCGCAGTGTGCAGGGTGCACGGTGGGGGCGAGCGATGGGTGTTGTGCACCGTCGCCACCGAGCGCTGTAGTAGTGTCTCGCTGTTGACTTTCGATTTTTAATAATAGTCAGGTTTAATCGAGTGTGAGGGGCTGCCGTTGAAAGATTTTCAGCGAATGAACTGCAGTAAACCCCTAGAAACTGTTGATCCTAATACTGAAACTCCTAAACAATGCAGGCGCTATCCATTCTGCTAGTACCGTATCCTTCCTATAGTGTGGGGCCCAAGTATTAGAACTAGAAAGATTATGAAAAAATACGTATAAGATTATTTTTAAACTTGAAATATATTACAGTATTAATTTTCTATCATAAATATATAAACGTAATAGACATTTTCTATTTAATAGCATTTTTCACCGGAACACTTTAATGGACCCATATTAACTACGAGACTGATTCTACAATCTGATAGGTTGCTAAGACCAGGTAAGGTCTCTAACGGTGCTCGAAATACTGGGTCCAGAATTTTAACAATTTCTGAAGTTTTACTGCCGAATTTAATTTGACGAGAAAAGTTCAAGATTAACTCTACTATAATAGTGTACCATGGAGACAGAGCATTATGTTGCCAGTGGCGCTGCTGTTGCTGCAGCGAGACAGTGGTCGTTCCCAGTTCGACGCGCTGCTGCTGTAGTTGTGCATGCAGTTCAGCGGGGAGAGGAGAGAGAAGGACGCGAGTTCGGACGTGCGCGAGTGTGAGCGCTGCTGGCGGCCGATCGACCGAGGAATCAAAAGAGAGAGAGAGCGGAGAGATGGAAGATGCGTTGTGGCGCTTTTCCATAAGGCAGGGAGACTATCTAGTTTCTTTTATTTGATTTGAATTGAAGAAAATTTCAATTGTTTTGGTGATACAAGCTTATTTTAAAAATTATAACTACTTTTATAATTTTTATAGTTAATTGTATTTGCTGTGTTTTCAATATTCTTGTTTTAATGAGGAAGTGTAATGTGATTTTGATAAGAAAGGTGTTAATAACAGACCAGCTGTCAGAATAACACCTTACACTTTGATAATTAATTTTATCGGACAGCTTGATTGCTTTCGTCTGGACGTATATAATTATGTGCACTACAATCACTGTAACTTTATCTGTAATGTACTTTTAGGATACTACCTAACTCTTAAACGGATTATACACTATATTAGATACACGTGCCAACTATATTGTAGTGTTCGTTTACATTACAGTAACGATTTTTCGGTATAGTATATAATTTTACTCACTACAAAGTTCATTTCATAGTAACATTGGTGTTCACAATATGCAAAACCCTATAGCACTGTAAGCACTATTATAGTGTTAAGTATATATTGTATCATCAATATAGTGTACATTACAGTATTTGTATTTTTCAATGAATACTGTATGATTATTCACTACAATATTCGTATCATAATATCATACAGTTTGCACTATATAACACCATCATATAGATCTAATAATACAATAGTATTAGGTATATTATAGAGTATATGTTGCAATAACTATTTTTTTCTATACAGAATGTTAGTATATGATTTTAGTATTCACTATATAAAATTCATCTGTAGTAATAAGTTTGCACTATAAACAGTATAGTATTTAAGAACACTATTTTTGATATTACTAAAAGTTATTGCAATTTACGTTGCATCGTCATTATATTATTGCAGTGAATATTTTTATGTATTTTAGTTTAACAGAAATATTATTATATTTACTAAAAATCAATACAGTGTACGTAATAGTGTACACTATATTAATCTATAATAGATAAATTATATCAAGATTTGTATTCGCTAAATTTTCAATCAATTTTTAAGAAAATCTACAAAATAAGTAAGTGGAGAAACGTCCTTACAGAGCGAGAGATGATAAATGGATACGTGGGAGTGCAAGAAAGATAAACAAATTGAACGTTCTCCTTCTTTGCATCTCTCTTATTCGCATACGCTGTTCTTTATCTCGCTTTATCGCCCGCTTGATCTTTGTCCGATGCTCTTGAGGTGTTTTTCCCTTTTTAATCATTCCCGCGCCTTCCTCATTCCGTCTCGCTCCTTCTCTTCAATTCGTATACATACTCCTCTTTTTATCCGATTCTCCGCGACTCTTTTGCGTTAATTCATCTCAGAATCATTACAACATTTTTTCTTTCTCGCTTTAATGTTACAAAATGTTTTTGAGTGCATAAAGAATTTTATTATGTTGACTGTAGTATAACGATCGTAACATTATGGTCAATTTCTTTTTATTTATTTTTTAATTGCGTTGTATCATATCAAACTGCTACTTGTTATTTTATTTATTGATTGCATTGTTAAGAATAACTTTATGAGATATTAATATAGTTACTTTTATTATACTCGCAATACCTGATAATTTATTTTTATAAACCACACACAATTTGCCTCTTTACTTCAATTGGTTAAGAAGGTTATTTACCTGTAAATCAGCCGTACAGAAGAAACTTTGTATTACAGTTTATTAAGGGGACAAATACATCTTTAAATTTTAAATTAATTGATAATACATTTTAAGGTAAAAATTAGTCACTTAACATATATTACTTTATTTTTCGCGGTAAATTTGAACATATTATCAATATATAACTAAAGAAGCTTTCTTTAATTTTTTTTAAGGTCGTTAGGTCCTTTGATTGGATTTAATGAAATCCTCTATATTTCTTCCGGTACCGCAAGGTTTAGAGAACCAATGTGATCGAATTGACGCTTTCAAGGTTTTATTATGTTCAAAATATATGTAGTTATGATATGAGTGTGGGAATTTATATATAAAAATTATTGACCAAAGTTATAGTCTATTTAAGCCATATTTCATAATAAAATTTTAAAAAATTGAAGAAATTTTGCTTAAATAGACTATAACTTTGGTCAATAATTTGTATATACAAATTCCCACACACATATCATAACTATATGTATTTTTAACATAATAAAACCTTGAAAGTGTCAATTCTATCACATTGGCTCTCTAAACCTTGCGGTAGCCGAAGAGATATAGAAGTTTTCATTATAGCCAATAAAAGAGTCCTAACGACCTTCAAAAAAATTATAAATATTTTTGAGTTATATTTTGATAAAATGTTTAAATTTACCGAAAAAAATCAGGTAATATATGATGAGTGACTTATTTTAACCTTAAAATGTATTATCAATTAATTTAAAATGTAAAAGTGTATCTGTCCCCTTAAGATCGTGTATAACATCAGTGATATAGTATATCTGAAAGAAGTGTACTTCATGAAATATAAAAAAAATAGTTTTAACAAAATTGTGATGTCACAAGCGCAGGATATTCTCTACTAAAAAAATGTTGCGTGTAAATCGGTTAAGTTAATTATATCACCTTAAGAAAAAATGAATACAAATATATAAATAATTAATTTTTTCTTCTTACACATAAACAATTTGAAAATGTTTTTCAAGGTGATATAGTAAATATAGAAAACTATTTCAGGAGTAAAATGAGATGGAACATTAAAAACTTCTTCCACCTCTCTTTCAAATACACCCAACGGTAAAACCATTTTTCCGAATGCATCCCTAAATAACAACTTTTGCATAGGCGTACGAATGTCAAGTCGCCAAAAAATGCGATTTTGTTTCTTACGTCTATGACAATGTTGTTATTTAGGAGCACGTTCGGAAAAATGGTTTTACCGTTGGGTGTACGTATATTGCCTACCTGATCTTAATAAACTGTAATACAAATTTTCTTCTGATGGCTGATTTATAGGTAAAGAAATTTCTTTCACATAATTCTTTTTATGATAGTGTTATTCATTTTTTTCTATGCATTATTTATCAATTCATAAAGTCTTCCTTTTATACTATTACTTTTTATTCAAATTGCTTAATTAATTCCTTTTATGATAATGCCATTTCTTTCCATGCATTGAACTAATTCACAGTATATTTTTACTTAAAAAATCACATAATATCGCAATAATTTATGGTTTGAATTTCCCCAACATCACTCTCGAAATCCATCAAAATCTCTAACCACCTATAAACTTGCAAAATAAAAATCAATTATGCGTGACCCGTTTTCCCATAACCTTTATTTAGCGCGCTCGCGCAAATATTTCGCGTAACCCTTTTGCACGTTATTTCAGTGTACACTCTTCTTACTTTGCGAGTCATGAAAGCAAGACAAGGCAAAGTCTGACCGTCGCATTATCGCGCATTAGGCACATACCGAGAGCCTGCGCGAAGCCTAAGGTGGAAGAATAAAAGAGAAGAGACGCGCGCGCGCCGGCATAATATTCTCTCGGATGTAGGTTTATCGACCGAGTAGAGCACCGCACGTTCGTCGAGAGGAACACTTATATAGCCGCTCGTGAATTTTTTTAATAACTTTTATTAAAGTTTTGGGGTGAATAGACTTTGTTGAGAATTGAGGATAGGAATAACGTGTATTAGAATTTTGAATGTTTTTGGGGGGTTTTTGTCAGCAATTTTTTATATTTACGTTTAGTTTACTCTATGTTGAGAATGCTCAAAATTTCCCTGTTAGATCACTGCAGGACATAATCATAAATCTAAAACCAAGACTATGATTAACACTAAAATCAAAAGTGAGTAACAGAGTATTAAAGCTATATTGCTAAGACCGTTATATAACTGCTTGTTATAAACAATAATTGCTTTTTTTTAGATGAGTTGTAACCAGTTTAATCCGCTCGATTTTGGCAGATGAGAATAAGGATAAATCAAATCTTAATTATTTTAATAAAAACAACCTTCTGTATAAAGTGAAAAACATAATCAAAAGTGAATTTTCTTAATTTCTACTACTGAATGTCTGACAACATCTTGATTTTTTTACTTATATTATCAAGTATGACTTTCTTTTTTAATAGTTTCCCTTCACTCCCTGGATTAATTTTTATTAATCTTCATATTTTAACATACTCAATAGAGTTAATGTTATACATATGCATTCTCCACTATACTATACATACGATTTTAGCTTTGGTTTTGGTATTTTGTTGTCTCACTTTCGGTTGTAGTGTTCTTTAATCACTCCTAAAATGGAGCTGATCAAATAGATAACAACTGTGGTTTTTAATATGCTGTTTGCAAGATAAATACTCTTCACAACTTTTAATTAATTAGTTTATAAAATATTTTATATCAAGATGGGTTTATCACTATCATTTTTAGAACAATCGTATCAAACCAAAGCAACTTTATTTTATTGCAATATTTTCCAAAAAATAAAGGTTAATAGATTATAAAATAAAAATTCAGTCTACTCTTTTTTAGTAATACTGCAATTTCATTGGATCGAATGCTCATTTTCGCTAATCTCATTCAATCAAACAAATTCAAACAAAAGGTGATGGGAAGTGGGTTTGAAGTTTAACCGAGTGCATTACGCACCTCGAAGGATTGAAATACGCGTTTTCACTTCGCTTAATTGAAAGTATTATACACACAGCAACAGTGAATTTAAATACAATCACCCGCTTTAATGGAAGATTAATATTAAATTATGATGAACCGAAGAGATAAAGTACTTCTTTTATACCGTGGAATAATACATTCATATTGATTTACAAAATCTATGCGGACATTAGAAACGTGACCTGGATGCAAGTCATCGAATTTCATTTTTATATATCTTTTATGGAAAAACAATTTTACCGGTCTGTAGGATTAAATATAAATAGAGAAAATGGCATAGTACGTTCCATGCACATAAGAATTGTACACATTTTAATTGGGCACAATTTAGCATTGGTTATCTATATATAATTGGTATATTTATATATAATTTGACCAATGCTAAATTGTGTACAATCAGAATGTGTACGATTCTTATGTGCATGAAAAACACTATTCCGAAAAAATATGTCATCAAAACATTCCAATTGAGTACAAAAACAATATATCAAAAATGTTGATTAATATGTATTGTTTGAAAACATTATGCATGGAGAAATTTCCACATAAACAGTTTAGGCTTCTGGTGTTTTACTTGTTGTATCAAGCCTCATCTTACTCGGTACCTATAATGCTAAAACGTGACGAACTATGACGATAAGAAACTCATGCTCGGAGCATAAATTACTGTCGCCTTTGCATGAGAAATTAGCTTTTTTACTATCTATAAAATCTTATATTGCAAAATTTTATATTATTAAGTGGCTAGGTATTTTTTAACGCTTTCCCTGACCTTATTTTACATTAACTTTTTCATGACATAATATAAAAAATCGGTTAAAAAAACATTTTGTTAATACAAAATAGCAATAATTTTCAAACAATCAATATTGATTTTTTTAAAAGCCTGAGGGGTAAAATGAAATAAAATTAAAAAATATTTAAAATAAGCAGCATAATCTAATAATATTATTGATAAACATTTCAATAAACAACAATTTGATTAAATATATACATTACAATTAAATCAAATAAATTTTGTTCATACAGAAAAAATACCTTATTAACGGAAAACACCAATTAAACCATTTCCAAATAAACAAGCAATCGTTAAGCACTCCGCAAATCATTGTTCCGCTAAGCAAACAACGAGTAAAAGTCTTTTTGTTGAAATAAATTTAGAAAGACCTCCATAACACTCTGTACAGGCTGTACAATCTGTATCAAAAGTTAGTTTTTGTGTAAAATCAATAATAACCCATTGTAAGAAATACTTTTATAATTTTTAACTTATTGAAACTATAGAATATATTTAATTAAACAAAATTCCGTGCTCTTAAACTTAAATTAAATCAATAATTAATAAGTTATGCTATTTGATATATATTTTTTATAGATTTGAATATACCAAATTTCGATACATTATTTGAAATCACAAATACTAATAATTTCAAGCACATTGAAACTTTTTTCCTATCGATTTGATTTAAGCTAAATATAACTCATATATTTCAGTTAAATATTTTCTATCAAAAAAATACTTTGCACGATAAATTATTATGGAAGTGTATAATCTGTACAACCTTAAGGTGATGCTAAACTCACGAATCACTGACCATTATGGGGACCCACTTATTTCTATTTCATTGTCAATCTTGAGTAAATATGTCTCTGGAATGTTGTTATCCCAATCAAAGACAACAACGTTCCAAAGAGTTAATTTTTGTCTAAAATTAAAAATCCAATGAAAAAAGTGGTTCTCTGTGTTTATCGATAACGACGATAACACGGAGGTTTAATATCACCTTACAAGTAGTATTAACCGTAAGGTCTTACGTACAGTCGATAATAATCCATTGTACAGAATACTTTTACAATGTTGGGATTAGTTAATCAATGAAAAATACTTAACGCAACATTATAAGTCAAATTTAAGATAAATCAAACAAGGCTCATATTCAACTAATTATTTTCCATCGATTCCCCAACCCCAAAATAGAAAAAGAAAACACTTTATACGCTGAATCATCGTCAATCCCAACTCAACAACTACCTTTCGAAACCGACTGTACAAACCCGCGCAACCTTTGAGCGCCATTTCGATACACCTATACCTCACACACGCGCCAGCGTCATCATCAAGGACGCACTTCCGAGATCGTCGCCTCTCGGCATCGCAAAAGGGGGAAGTTAAAGCACGCAGCAGCAGCAGCACGTTCAAGGGAGAGGAAGGTCGACCTGTCGATTTATACTCTCCTCCTTCGCCGCCTCACACCGCCGTACAAATGACATATATACTCGCGTACAAAAAGTCTCGCGCGGCGCTTTTTCTCTCGCGTGTGTGTACTTGATTAGAGAGCGCGTATATATACACACGCGGCTGTATTTTCAAATCCGCGCGGAAACTCGGATGCAAAGGTTGCGCGCTGGTGTGATCGTCGCTGCTCTTTGTTGTGCAAATTCTCGTTGGTAATTAGTTTGTGCGTAAAAGTAGGTACTTACAATGTTGGTGCTTTTTGTTGGTTCGTCGTGGCGGAGGTTCTTTGGTTTCCTTCTTGGTTTTTGGAGTTGCGTCGTGTGCGGGGAGGTGCAGTAGATTGGTTGCAGCTTTTGGAAGATTGACGAATGATTGGTTTAGTTTATGAAGAATTTTGCATAACCTAAAGGGTTTAGGTGTTGCGAAATTTTGAAGGCCCGAAATGAGGTGGAAGCGCGTGAATTTTGCCAATACTTGCGCTGCTTGCTTGTTTTTCAATTCCATTTCACGGATTGACCCGATAAGAATATGATGGCAAACACGCGATATGTCGACAAGTTATATATTAAAATTAAAAAGTAAAATTAAAGTATTTGAATGCATATCAACTATTTTGCAATATGCTTATTATTAAAATAAGAAATATTTAATTTCACGATGAATCGCCTGTTAATGATGATTGATATAGTAAATTATAAAATTGTTACTAATTGTATACTAGAATAGTATATTTTGTATATATACTATAGAATAAAAATAATGATTTATTATTAATAAAACATTTATTAACAATGAATGGCATATTAAAATATTATTGCTGATAGTTTACACAGCAAATGACTAAATTAAGTTGCAATATTAGGAGCAGATTAATAATAGAATCTTGAAAATATAACAATCTTTCTTTAAATATTTTAAGAAGTAAAAAAGTTACTGAAGTAAATTATAACTTACAAAAAAAAGAATAATGTGTAATAAGGATTAACTAAAAGGACAACACACCACACATGGATTTTAATGACTTAAACAATTTTATATTATTTATCGATACATAGAATTTATCGATGGTTTTTCTTTCAGCTAACAGTGGTATCATTCGCTGCTCTCGTTCTTTTTTGTTTGTTTTTGGTTTATAATCTTATTACCGCTAATTGTATAATTCGCCAAGTGTGGATTATACTCTCTCGCCGTATGATACATACATACGATACATCGTTTTTTTAATTCACATCTCATCGCTCCACTCTTACTTTTTTTTGTTTATCTCTCTCTCGTTCTCTCATTATTCTTCTCTCGCTCGAAAAAACAGGAGTATACAGAGCTAAAGTTTCATGATAATACATATACAGGCTTCACTTTTACTTTTTTGTGTTTTTTTTTTATTCTTGTTAATTCTGGAATTCATGGTTTCTTTTTTTTAATACGTCGAGCAAACATTATACATTATACACCGTTAAATCGATATACAACTTAATAAGGGCATGATCTCCATTCACCTGATGCGATATATATATATAACTTTCTGTGTGTCTTTCGCACATCTTTTTTTGTTTTCTTTAATCATTTTTTTTTCTCTTTTGGTTTGTTTATTGTTATAATTCATTGGAATTTATTTATAGGTAATATTACTTATTTATATTTATAAAGGATCTTCCTTACGTACTTTCTTCACCTGGAATGTGCCAACGTGCGATCGAGTTATGGTTCGCGATTGATGATTCGCCGAAAATTATTACAATCGATACGATGGATTTCGATTGTTCAGAATTAATCGATAATATTCGATTCATCGATAGCATCGAATGTACAGTCGAATGTTTATCGATTAATCGAAGTAAATCGAAAAGCGCACTTCAATACAATAGATCATAACGAATACAATATATGGGTTAAAATTGTTCTGCAATTTTTTGTCGGCTAATACGCAAATCATGTAAAAATTTGTAAAACTCATAATTTTGAAGCGCAGCGCCTAGGTTACGCTCTTATCAAAGTAGCATGATTTTTTCATTGCAACTATCTATAATATGTATATGTACACATACACGCACATATGTATATACGTATATATGCGTACGACGGAATCGCGCGAATTCGAAAACGTTTCGTCATCATCGTGATTTCTATTTGAATTTCCAAATTCGCGAGATTACGTTGCACTTATTTTTCTTTAGGTACATCACGAAGCATTAATATATATTTATAACTTGCATTCTTTCAACTCAACTCGTGATTATTGTATAGAATTTGTTTATATATATAAGCAGGTTTGCTTGATTTGCTTTTTTTCACTTCGTATTTATTTATTTATTTATATATATACGTGCAATTTATCGTTACAGGTGAGTTTTCCCTCAATTGCGTTACTCTTGCTTCCTTATACTTCGTTCTTCCCAGATATACATAAGTAATATAGGTACACTTAAACCCTAATTATTAACATTTGGTTTTTTAGTAATTAATTTTTTTTGTTCACACGAATTATGCGTACATACATGTGATTTGCCTGTGTGTATGTGGGGGTGGTGCGTAAACATATCGTCATAATCGCGCATTCACGAAGAAGCTACGTTTTTTCGTATATATATACTTTTGTCCGGTAACGTTTCGCAGAACTCCACCGTTGGATGTCTTCTTTTTTTTCCATTACATTGTGTATCATTCAACATCATACATAATAGTAGTACATTATTAACATTATAAGAGTTAGCATTTTTTGTATATGTTGGTATGTTTTTCTTTATATATCTGGTTGTTCTGTCATCACTTTCTTTGCTGTTGTTGTTGTTGTTCACTGTGTAACTTTACAAGGTCACAGAAGATCATTTCTTAATTTACTATGTAATTTACAAGTATTTTCTACATGCGAAGAGCCTGGTAATCGCACAAATAGGTATTTAATTTTATATTGAACTATTGTTTTGTAATTTGAAGTTTTAACTGAAAAACAAGATATAGGTCATATTTGATATCTGAGTTCGAATTGAAATTGTAATTCGTGCGCTTACCAGATTTGAAAAAAATACTCTTCTCGGGAAGTGTTCCATCAAAAACGTATATATCGCCATAACGTATTTTTTTGTTTCTCTACATTGAATTTTGCGCACGTATCCTAAATTTTTCCCTCGGGTAATCTCTCTATAATCTCGTACGATTTATATTTATATATAGTATGTATACGCTATATCGTAATCCTATAGATTCAACCTACAAATATAGATATAATACATAATCTCGCCGGGTAGTGTCACTTTTTTTTCTGTTAATCTTGCTTGACGCGCGTTATTACCTATTTTATTTCATTAATCATTAATAATTATTATTATCGATATTATAATCCTTCAATTTTTTTGCTATAATTGTTATATATTTTTTTGTATTATTTTTTTCGTTTTGTTCGTTCTGGCAATCACGCGTGCACGAATACGGTACTGAGATCACAAGCTGGAAACTCGCATTTTCTTAATGGCTTCTCGGCGCGAGTTTCGTCGAAACCTTTTCTTTTTTTTTTTTAAATTATGTATCCTTACTATAGATAATATATACGTTTAACTTGCAATACTTCTCTTGTTTATCGTTTAGAGCTCTTTTATATATCGTTAAATTTGTTTGCCTAAAATAAAACATTGGTCAAGAATAAAGCCATTTTTATACACACGCACGTTCTTTCTTACTTTTTGTTTGCTAGTTCTAGACTGTACTCTGAGTTTTTGTGAAGCGAAAAATATAGTTAGTAAAGATTTACATGTTGTTTTTAATATAGTGACGTAAACCTAGGGTAAAATAAACTTTCAAAAAATGTAAACGTATTTTTTATAAATAGAAGAATATTTTTAATAAAATTAACAAACTTCCAATTTAAAATGAAATAATGACACATTTTTATGTTATGAAAAGTTTTCAAAACGAAAAATAATGATGTGTTTTCATTTTTAAAAGAGCTTTCAAAAAAAGTTATTTACATACTTTTTCTAAAACAAAAATTATTTTTAATAAAATAAACAGATTTACATTTTTTGCAAGTACTGGCGTACTTTCATGTTTAAAATGAGTTTAAAAAAAATGATGTGAAAATAGATTAACACGATAATCAATCTTCATTCAGACTTTTAAATTATACAATAATAACATTTTTAAGCGTAATAAAGCTATATTTTTGCTTCACGAAAAAAGTAAACCGAGCGACAGACTATCTGTTATTCTTTTCGTTCCTTAATTTTCCGGTTTCCCCTCAACGCGCCGTACGGCAAAATAAAAAAAAACTCTGGTTACTCGCGTTGCTCAAAGCTATATACGAGACTGACCCGATTTTCGTGTTTTCACGCGCGCGTATAACGAAAGAAAAGCACGAGAGCGCGCGCGCAAGATCAAACGACTAAAGCACGATGTGTTTGTATGTATGTGTACATGCATGTTTACGCGTACGTGTGTATATATGTATCTACGTTGTACGATGGACTTATCGAGGGGGAATTATTACGACGGAGGAGGACTAGATTTTCTTGTATCTAAAGACGCGACGACTTTTTGTATGTTTACGTATATAACGTATTCTTTTATTTTCCTTAAACGTGTAACGCGCACTTTATTTTTTTTCTATTTTTATCTCACGCGATGATAAAAATCCTTATCGAAGCGAGGAAAAGCTCCGTTGACGCAATAAAATGTTCCGTCCAGATTAAATATATACCAGTTTGTGTGTACACTTTCGTTCTATTTCTCGACTCGGCTCTACTACTTTTTATCAAGAAATGGCTTCTTTTTAAGTAAATATAGATTCGATATTTCAAAAGTGAAACGATTTTAAATTGATGTAACGCATGTGTTTTGGAGTGGTACGGGTTTATGAATATGCAGACTAACATTTTATTACGAAAACAAAGCAATCCCATTTCGTACGTTTAAATGCACTGACCACTTTTATGCACCAGAGCTGTTTTCACCTGCTCAGTAACATGACAAACAAATGCAGAATGAAAATTCTTAAATTATAACTGCAAATTATTGCAACGTAATTATTGTTACCGAGGATCAAACTTTACTGAAATTTGCAAAGTAAAGGTTACACATATTTCAGTGAAAGTCAGATCCTTCCATGTGGAACTATTTTCTTACCTAAAATACTTATCTAATGTATCACAATCATTTTTATACGAACCTAACTAAACTATTACTATATCCTAACTTTAAAAAGAAACATCACACTATTGTAAAAAGAAGATCACATTTAAATACTTCTGTATAACAAATCGGCAAAATTAAAAATCTTTTGTATATAATTTGTCCTAGTAAAAACAAAACGCAGGCATCTAAAACAATAAAAAAATCTATACCTGGATACTAACGAAAAAGACACCTTGTCTAGCCTTAAAAACTACCTTAAAACCTATGACTTTTATTCACGCGATCGTGTCGATCAATGAAGATCGATCACCCTTAAAAGCTAAAAGTGGGACTAGAGCTTACTCTTTGGATCCTTGTTCAGGAACGAGAAAAATGTCAAACGAAACATACATTTTTTTAAAACTGAAACTTACGATGCTACGTCCTTAACCCTACATACGTATATATTGTACTTCATTTATAATTTAAATATAGTACGTTTTACAATCGAACGCTCATGCACGTGCTCAGGATATCTATCGAGATATGTGGGATAGAAGCGCTCATCGTTCATTCTTATTATTATAACTCTTTTCTCTTTCCAATTTTGGATTCTTTTAAGTACTATAGAGGTGCGACGAGCCGATTTCGAGGTGCAAAACACTCGCAAGATCGGCGCGTCGATTTTTACTTATTACTAAGCTTACGATCAAATATTTGGTTTAGCCGTGTCGTCGCTAGAAGCGCACGATTTGAGAATGGGGCAAAGCTCGACGCTTGTGCCAAATAAAACATAAGAAAACGAAAGGACTTATGTGACTAGTTTGGGTTTTTTCGTTGATTGTGCAAAAATTCCTTGTAATCTGGTAGATATTGAATTTAGAGTGAAATAAGCGTTGAATTTACAATGAAAATTTAACATTCGAATCTTATATATCTTAATCGCGATGTTTCGATAGATATTTATACCGATTGTATTGTATTTTTTGCACAAACGTAGATGTTTTCAATAGAAAGAGCTTAAATAAAACTTCTTTTTAATTTTCAAGCTACGATTTCAATTCAAGCGTGTTCGGTAATTAATATGAAAAATATTGCTTAACGTTTCAATAAGATATTATTTAGGCTCTTTCGTTTTTTTATTCGCATAGGTACTTGCTTACAATACTCTGCATTTACCAATTTAAGCTACGTAATACTTTTTTAAGTTAATTCCCTGAATGTTTTAATATTATAACACATTTTTTCACGTACAAACTGAAACGATTCACACCTAGGCACCGCAAAATAAATGTACGAATAAAAAAATAAACGTTAAGTCCTTTTAAATTAAAGAGAATAATGTGTTGCATGTAATATTAATGAAAACAAATATTTGTGTATCTCAAGGAATATCCAATCGACGAAGGACTTGTCAAAATTAAAGTTTCGCATCAAAAGATAATCATGTCGTAAGGATAATCCTTTTGCTCTCGGATGCACGTATAACTTTTCGAGGCGCAAGAAACACGGCAACAACAATATTGGCCAACTTTATAGCGCAAAATCGCTCGTTTTCTCAATAAAGTGTTTACATTATAATGTGGACAAGCGTGATACTTCAATAACAACAACGAGGCTACAATGTAGACTTATTATTCTTTTTTTATACACATCGTCGGAAAAACGTCGAAGGCAAGTGTTGGATCTCTATCTCGTTATGTATATAGTATAGGAAAAATGGTCGTTTTTTGCTAGAAAGGAACTCTATGACATTCAAGCGATAGGATGATTTTATGTATATAATTATTGTAATGATGATACTGATTCAATTCAATTGCATTATGAATTTAATTATGCTCGAAGCTCTTTAAATAATTCAATTAGTTCAAAGTATCATTATACCTAACAAATTTGATATTAGCAATATATAATTATATCTGACAATGATATATTCAATGTTTTAAAAGGAACTTAAGCAAAAATGATGAATCATTAGCTACGTGAAATTGGATATCGTTCGATACAGTATCATTTTTTTTTTCAAAAATCGAGGCAGTCTTCGACACTCTTCGGTGCAACGGTTAAAGACGTAAGGCTTCGACTTCGGGCGAATAATTGCAGAACGAACGCGTGAATCATATATCGCGAAGCTACGTAGTTTGATAAGTTCACTAATTTTTTTGTTCACACTTCAAGCGACGAGAAACAGAAACGTAAAATCAGTATTGTCCTTGCTTCATCGAATCAACGAGGCACGTACAGTTTATGCGCGTATTTTTCATTATTATGTCGAATGTTACGTTATTCTTTTTCTTATTTCTTGTTCCCTTTCGATATAACTTTCCGTTTTGCTTTATCTATATATGATTTATCTGCTATTTTTGTAATCGATTAAAACAAATGAATCGAACGCGTAAGCAAAGATTATGGATATTTCTCGTTGTCATTTCACAGCTCTATTTTGGTTTGATAAATTAAATTAGATATTTCAGTTACAAAAAGTATAAATTATCGAGTAAATTAAGAGTACTGACTAGAAATAAAGTTAGATGAAATGCTAAAAATAATCACAATCGTAGAACGCCTAACTTTCTCACTGAAAAGTATCTTTAGACGTAAAAACGACCATAACCTTAAATGAGGTTATGTTCATTTTCATATTCTAAATAACAACTAAATAAAAAAAAAGCAACCAAAATTACAGAAAAACGTCAGCGATTAAGTTGTATGTACCTCATTAATCGTATATTATCATTAAATACACAAACGAGCGAACGAGCCTCGCGCGCGGGCGTCAACATTTGATCACGGAAAGACGTCAAACAATGGATTCAGATCGAAAGCCTTCGTTTAATTCCTTTCTGTCTGTGTTCGCATACGCACGCGCGCGAAATCGCCTCGGCAAATCCTAGCTACGCAAAAAATGGAACTTGTTCATCATCGCCATCAAAATCGAAGTAACACGATATATAATATAATGCTCGCTATAATATATGCCATACGCGTCAACGATATACTAATTACGTAACACTACATAACACAACATAACCGCGTGCAAGTTTTATTTTTCTCAATTTTTTTTTCTTCTTAAACTCCAACTTTCTTTTTATAGTTCGTAAGTGTATGTATATATCATTTTCATTTTTGTTTCTTGTTTTTTTTTGTTTATAGCTTAGTGACGCTTTTCGCTTCGACTTTGACAGTTTCTTTTCATTGCTTTTCGCTTTCTGTTTATATTCGTTGTCTGCTCGAAAAATGAATCTGTTGAACAAGATAATGCAGATTTTTTCTTCAATGAGTTTTATAAATATACAATTCTGAGCTGGTAATTGTATAGTAAGGATTCATTAACAAATTCAATTTATGATTAAAAGTAGTTTCTTTTCATTACTCAAAATTAATACGGCAAACAATGCAATCCACGTTAATAAAGATTAACAATTCACTCGTAATAACCGAAGAAGTCTTGCTCAAACACTCATAAGGAAAAATCGCGCGTTTTTTATGACACACACACGCACACGCGCGCGGGCTGCATTTTTGCCGCGCACGAGCGCGAGGCATGAAAATTGCAAATTTAGCCGTGCAATGGAAAACGGAGGTCGCGCATGCAGCCGAGCCTCTTAACTCGACACTCCGACCTCTAAGATTCTATCGAATTAGTCGCAGGCTATTACACGCGTGTGTGTCTTTGCATTTCAAGCGCTCCGGCGCTCGGAACCAATTCGAAAAACGTTAATAACGCGTTTTATTGTATTGTTAATTAATCTCTTTTGTAAATATTTACCTTTTAAGGTAGTTCTTGCACGGATGAGAAAATAGAAGAATGGAAATAATGAGTTGTATTGTTGATAATATCAGTAGTTATGACTCGGTGAATTTTCAGATTCGGTCATTGTCCGAATATGAAAGATTATTAACTTGAGAATTGAATTTTACAGCAGATTTATGGAGAGTACTTAATTTCATAAATCTTAATTTTCTGTTAATATGTTTTCTGCAATAATCTTTTGATGAAACTGTTTCGAGTAAAAATTTCCTTTTTCCTCAAATAAAATTTTCACTCCAATAGAGTCTTCTTCACCCAAATACGAGAAAAAGCCACCCTATAGTAGGTTTATTTCCACTCTATCTCATATTAGTTTTTCAAAATTATCCTTTTAATCAGATTCTACAGTATACTCACTTCAGTTTAAAAAATATATATGCAAGAAACTATGTACCACAACGCCTGTAAATCTATTTTAAAATAGAAAACCCTCCAGCTGAATAACAAACCCTACAAAATACAATGAAACCCTATCTCAATCCCAACAGACTCATTTTCCAGCAGCAAACCACGATTCTCCCTTCTTACTCCCGTTCCGACACTTCGCCAACAGAGGGGGATGGTGATTACAGTAACGAGCTTTAGTCGGAGGAATCGGAGTCGGATGCCGCGTGATCGGTGGCCTCGTCGTGGGACTCGCCGCTGGACTCGGGGATCGTCTTCTTCGGGGTGCTGGCCGTGGTGGCGGTGATGTAGGCGCCCGGGCCCTCGCCCTGCGTGTGCTCGATGCCCACCCTGCGAATCGAGAGAGAACAAAAATCATGGTTGATTGGAGATTGGAAGCTTTAGCGTTGATATTCGAAGTTAATTGATGTTTGCGTTATCGGCACGTTACTTCGAAGTTGATTTTATGAGGTAACGATTGGGGGTTTTCAGTAGTGAATGGGTGAATCGATAATGACTGGATGTATCAATAAAATTATTGAGGATACACAAGGTCAGAGCTTTTGTTATTGTATGCTGGATTAATATGGTCACTCGATAGTTATCGAAATTTGGCAATTCACATGTTCACCCGCGTAAAATAAAAAAGATCTTTCAATCGCGTTAAAAAAGTCTTATTCTTAGTCTCAAAAATGGAACCGTACGAGACACAGTTAAGATGTTATAAAGACATTCAAAACTAATACATTTTTATTAATATTTTTTTAAGATCTACATCTTTTTTTTAATTATATTTTTAAGATTTTTTTAAGATTATACATCTTTTGTGATATTTTGCTTAAAAGAATTCATCAAATTGAGATCGTGTATAGATCTTTATAATATCTTATTTTAAGATAAACAATATCTTAAAAAAATCTACACAAGATCTCAATTTAATGAATTTCTTTAAGTTAAATTTTCACAAAAGATGTATAAAAGATCTTAAGAAAATCTTAATAAAAATATATCAGTTTTGAATGTTTTCAGAACATCTTAACTGTGTCTCGTATGGTTTCATTTTTGAGACATATGAAAAAGATTTTTTTAACGTGAATGAAAGATCTCTTTTATTTTTACGCGGGCAAGCAGAAGTGGCACACTTAGCGACAAGTGTCAAAAGCGCTGAATGGTTTAATAACATAAAGCAGCTTTAACCTAAAAGTAACAGAGAGAAAATGTAAACATGAGTATATATTCATAAAATGGAGAAACTAATGGCAGAAATTGAAGAAAATGTGATGAATTTTAATAGAAGTGTTCAATAAAAGAATGCAAATGTATTTGCATGTTTTGCGAAAAGCGTGTTTATACGGATCACGTGACGTTATTATACTTTTCAGCACTAACAACAGCGCCCTCCAGCGGAACTTGGACATGCGAATATTACATCGGATTTTTAGACAGCAGGTATTAAACCTTTAGAAAAGTTGGTTTGGATTATTAATTTTGTTTATTTGGTATCTTTTTTCCGATTTGTATTCTCTTAGAATCTTTGTTATTACTATATAGCTTTATTTAAAAAAATATATCACTTTATTCATTGTGCCACATACGTAGCTTTTATTAAAACTAAAATTGCAATGTCGAATCAATTAACATACACAATATTGTAAAATATGATAAAAGTGTTTAAAACACAAAGCGTGCAAAATGATTCTAATTCTACTCACGAAAAATAGTCTTGTGATAATATTTTGTAAGTACAAAAAATATATCACCTATTCATAATCTATTTATAAAGTAAAAGGCAAAAATTTTGAAAATCGAAATTTTTATGGTGTATAAGTATAGATAGTGAATACCTATTTTCTGTGAGTAGAATTAGTGTTCATTTAGTGACATATCTGTCTAATTTTTACTATCATTAATGTTATTAACTTTTATATACTTTATATATGCAAGTTGATGCTTAAATGAGTAAAAATTAGGACATTCTCCTTCATATACTAGAGCTAGTCAAGATTATTTTTTAAATAAGAAATTCTTAGTAAATTGTTATAAAGTATCCCTGTTAATTGTAACTTACCCGGAATCGACATTTATTAAAGACCTACCTAGATATTATAATTTATTCGGACTAAGTAGTGTAAGTCGTGTATGGTAAGGCGCTTATCGTGGAACTAGTTTAATGAGTCTAGTTATTCGTAATCTGTATCTGTGAAGTTTCAGTATCATATTTTCATAAAGTTTACAGTAAAAACTAATTAATCTTTTAGCAAGTTTTATTTTTAAAATCATATCACTAATATGATAATTGTAAATAAGATATTTTCATCTATAAATATCTTAGAAAGACAATAATGTTTTAATATAAGCAATATATTTTCTCTTACGTGATGTTTCTCGCTATTAATGAGTAGTCAATGACAAATGACTTTCACATTTTCCTAATTTGTATGAGGAAATACCATCTACCAAAATGCAACTAGACTGCGTATATAACACATGTGTGATATTATTTACTCATTAGAGACCTCAAATTCATTTTTATACATATAAAATTAGATTCTACCCCTAATTTAATGTATTAAAAATAATTAGAAATTAGCTTTTATCAAGCAATCAATATAAATTATCTTTATTCTTGATTTATACCACGTTAAATAATAAATAATATTCAAACAATATTTTTCCATAACGTTCATGATTACTTCGTATTGAGCATTATCATTCATATCAGTGCTAACATCCTGGCTCACAAATCACTATTATAATATAGTTTCATAGCAACCACATAAATATTGAAGGACTTTCCTATCTATACAAAAATTCTTAATTTTCCCGTAAAAGATAAAAAGAAAAACATCACCGTTGAAGTTCTAAAACACGTGTCATCCTCTAAACCCCGACCTTTTGCGATTCGACGTCATCGCCTCGGGGGTTACATTACACACATAACAAAAAAAATACAAAAATCACCTCTCCACACACACACACATACATTCTTTTATCGTTTCATTAGAGGCCGCTATAAGCCAGCGGCGTTGCGCAAAGCCGACCGCATATACCGACCGCGCGCGGTGAATCAGTCAAAGAGTTTCTCAATTGCCGAACTTTCACGTCTGTATGCGCGATGAGCGGCGACGTTCACTAGGTACTCGCGAGTGTATAGGTATAATATGTGTAACGTGCGTTTTAGTTTTACCTCGTGGCACACGCGTGCGGGTATTTCATGCAGGAATCAATTTGAGATTTGCTTTGTATATACCCTCGAGGCCATCGCGCGAGTGTGGAGGTAGGATAAGTGCGTCGCTGCTTTTTTTATGGGGTTTGGATGCTGTATACATGTCTCAATTATTGGATGAAATGGAGGAATCGGTGCTGGTTTAGAATGTATGCGAGGGTATAGTCGATGGTGTAAGGAGAATTAGATGGATAAAAAATGTTGTTTCGATAGTATTTCTGCACTAGGTTGATAAAGATGAGAGTCAAAAATATTTACATAATTTTATTGTGAACGTTTTCTCTTTTTGCTTATTCAACACAAAACACTATTTTTTTTTCATGTTTCTTAGATCATAATGTCACACACACGCATACGCACGGGCACTTACATACACTCATACACACACATGCGCTCGCACATACACACACGCACATACGCACGCACACATGCACACACGCACATACGCACGCACTCATGCACACACGCACATACGCACGCACACATACACGCACACGCACTCTCTCTTGTACTGAATAATGATATCAAATCTAATATGTACAAAATATTAGGTAGTCGATGCCCCAATTCAGTGGACAGGATTTTTTGTATCATATATTTTAACAGATTATAACATCCTTTTTTGAGGAAATTTTTAATTCTTCGAAAAATAATTACAATTAAACAAGATACTGTGATGTAAAAATTCTCATGACAGTAGAGCGTAGAAGTGGCAACTTTGAAGTACAACTTATTCGGTCTAGCATTATTCAGAGGAACGTAAATAAACTACAACTTTATTAATTACAGTAGAATCCGCTTATAACGAACTCCAAGGGACCATCAAAATTTGTTCGTTATATCCGACCTTCGTTAAAACCGGTCTAAGGATTTATGAATACAATTTTTGCGTAACTTTTTAAAGTATTGATTAAATAATTTATATATTAAAACGCAACAGCATTATATTATAGCAGTTTAATTAATTTAGACTTATATGAGCTATCTACGTGTCACCACGGCTCGTCTGCACGTACTGTAATTTACTTCTTCGAATAATTATTAATTATAACCGATCAAATTGTATGCTCTGTGTTGACATTTTTTATTCGTTATATCCGACTTCTTCGTTTTATCGAGTTTATCTGTTCGTTATGAGCGTTCATTTTTTAATATACTTTTCATTGAGATCAACCAAATGCTCTCAATTTGTTCGTTATAGCCAACTCTTCGTTATAACCGAGTTCGTTATAAGCGGATTCTACTGTAATTTGCGTTGTTAAAAAATTCAAAAAGAATTGCAAATTGGTTTCGATTCTCTACTCATATAGTAGGTACCACAGAAGGAAAGAAAATTATGTTAAAACCTAGTTGTCTCAAAAATCGAATTAAAGTATATTATCATCCAGTTATCATCAGGACTAAAACTTTGTAGCTTCGTAACAACTTGATCTAACATTTAATTCTATACACGTTATAGATATAAACAAGCCTGTTTTTACTATTAGAAAAGAAAAAGTAACTCATCTTTTTCTTTCCTAATTAAAAAAAATATCATATCTACGTGCTCACCTGTACTCGTGGCGCGACAGGTTCCTCACGTACTTCTCGGGCGGCGCGTCGCTGTCGAAGTCCTGGAAGCTGACGCTGCGCGCCGTCGTGTGCGAGACCTGGGTGGCCGGCATCGTGAACTCCACGTACGCGAACTCGGACAGCTTCTCCGGTATCTGGTCGTAGGACGTCAGGTTCATGCGGCAGACCAGCTGGTGCGTCGTGTACGCCCCTGCGAAAAATCGATCGTTCGTTTAAAGCAAATACTTCGACTTCTTGTGTAATGATAATAAGAGTGAAGAAACATGACTATGACAACTCGACATTCTTTTAACTCCATTTTTATACACTGAATAGCTCGTAGGAAAATAAAATTCCATGATATACTCCGCGAATTGGTTGAAAGAGGTTGGGAAACTATAAGAGAAGAACAAAAGTTAAGCAAGAATACTTATCTCATGAGATATTGACGTTATTTGATTGGGTTTACGAAAACGTATAATATTGAGTTGTCATAATTGTCTTGTTCTTGGGATGCGAAATGTAACCCTTCTTAACTCTTGGTGTCACGTTTTCTCGTAATTTTTTTTATAAAGACTTGTCATTGGGTTTCCCGAAGAAGCACGTGGCTGACATGGCGCGTTATTGTGATAATTCATGTTATACACTGCGTGAAAATTACTAGGTCTAGCCACAGTCGTAAGTAAGTCTGCAATTATTTTTTCTATTAAGAGTTCTATGCATGAAAACAAAAATAGACATCGTACGTTTTAATTAGAGAGGTAGTAGCTATCAAAAAGTTCATTAGTTCTGAAGTTATAGGTAATCTTAGATCATAGGGAAGATTGAAATTGAAAATCACCTCGTAATTCATTTAGCATATTTTCATTCAATTCTTATTATGATTTATTAATCTGCGATCGCTTAGAACTTCAAAACCAATTTTATCATATCTACGTTTGATTATATGCATATTTAATGCATAAAATAATTAATAGAGAAAATAATTGTAGAATGAAAATCGTGACTAAAGTTATAAATTTTGATACAGGTATAGCACAATTTTTTACAATGACTCAAAAAATTTGAAAATATTATCGAAAGTTGAAGTCAGATACGTGACCCATAATGTTCATGGACTCTTCTAGTATAAGTATAATAATCAGTAGTAATAGTTCGATCGATACAGACGCCTTGTACTACTGATCGATATTTTATAAGTTCATCGTCCCAATTGAAGATATTCAGATATGAAATGAACTCTTAACAATGTAAAACTTGTATAAGTATTTTTTTACAATAATTTAAATATACATAAACGTTTCTACTGTGGTGTCTTATTACCCATCAATTACAACTTTCTGAACCTAAAAGTTTATTTATGATATAAAAAAGTTTATTTAAGATTATTCTCTTTCTTCGAAAAAATCTAGGTTTATTATAGTTAGAATGAAGTATAATTATTGAAGTATAATATAAGACATACTTTCAGTCGAAACGGTCAAATTTTCAAAGGATCATCTGAGAACATTTTTTCTTTTCAAGAGAATTACTATTTGTAAAAACTGTAAACACTACAATGATCACAATCCTCACTTTAAAACACATTCTTTATATACTTTAAAATATAAAATAGCAACAATCGTGATAAATTTACGTTCCTGATGACGTTGACACCATCGAAACGTTAAGATTAAAAATACCGTCTTCATTATTTTACGTTATTGACTCGAAGAAATCAATAGGAGAGAGTAGGGTGACGTTGCCATAAGGCGAAATGAACATTTATTTAAGAAAGAAATGTATTTATATTTATTTATTATTTACTTTATTTATTTATTTATTTATTTATTTATTTATTTGATTAAGAAAATATACTTTATTGAAAGTTCAAATTATTTTTAACATCACTTAAAAGTACAGACGTTTTTGTCCAATATATTTTACATTAAATTCAAACCAAAATATGAAGTTACAATAATCAAAAAAATTGAAGGATCTCATTTTAAGGAGACGCCGGATATCTCTGTCCTTATCTAATTGAGTTTTCATTCATAATTTTAAGAGAAATCATTTTTTTGAAAAAATAATAGTTGTCCCCGCTTCGTTTTATAGTAATCTAAATAGATGTCCAAACTGGGTTCATATGATTGTTTTGTTTTGGAGAAAACTTTGACACACTACGAGGGCCAACTACATGGAGATTAACCTTTACATACTAAGTTTGTCAAAGTTTTCTGGAAAGCAAAACAATCATATGAAACCAGCTTGGTTATATATTTAGATTACTATAAAACGAAGCGGGGACAACTATTATTTTTTCAGAAAAATTTTTTTTTTTTAAATTATGAACGAAAACTCAATTAGATAAGGACATAGATATCCGGCGTCCCTTAACTCGTAAGTTATAATTTCACGCCACAAAATAATAAATTTACCCCAACAAACAACTAATATCAAACAAAAAATTGTATTACTAATTTTTTACGATATCAATATTGTAAAATTTAGTGTATAAGGCCCCTGCCCGGGTAAATTACTCATTTGCATTATTATATTAATAATTAATAATTTTAAATTCTTACACTTCATGTATGCACATAATGGACTTAATCAATTTATAATTATAACCGAGGTATCACAATATACCTCAGAATCGAAATTCATTTTGCTTGAAATAATACCCCTCCATTCTCAACTCCAAAATCTCCATATCACCCCACCACCTGACCATTCACCCTGCTCTCCCCAACAAACTCCTCCCTCCACACCAGCAGCAACAACCCAATCCTCATCTTACCCTGTCCCTCCTTGGGCAAGCGCGGCATCCTCCAGACGATCGCGTGATGCTGATGCTCGTACTTGGCCTGTCCCGAGGTCACCTCCATCAGTTGTGGCTCCAGGGTGTCCACCGCCCCGAGGAACCTCTCGATTCCCTTGATCTTGCCGGTGCGCCTGTGAGCCGATTTAACCGAGCCGTACCTGAAGTGCTTCTCCACGCGGAACAGGTAGATCCAGCACTCGGGTATCGGGAAACGCACCATCACGTCCTCGCAGGGCACGCGGCCGAGCTTGCGCGACGCGAAGCCCGGTACGAGGATGTCCGCGCGAAGCTCCACCTGGTGGAAGAGAGGATTGGAAGTTTAGATATATGCGGAGTGGATGTGTTGAAGCGTTGTTTTATAGATGCGATATTAAGAAGACAGTCGTCGTGAAGGCAAATGAGTACCTACTTGCGGGTTGAAAGAAGTATTTCTGATTCAGACTGAATCGTCTTAGGACAGTAATCAATTGCTTTTAATCTTTATTTTATTCCCAAAGTTTTCCTTAAAAATATGGAATAAGAAAGATCATAGTTGCGTATTGTTGTAAATACATTTCTATAGAAACAAATGCTTAAATATGAGTGAAGATTCAATCTTATGAACCCAGCTCAAAAAATACTATCACATATTAGAGCGTGACCTGTATTAATTTATCGTACCTTATACACGTACTTTATGAAAAAAATAAAAGATTTTAGATTAGGTTTTTATAGAACTTTAGAGAAATTATTATGAAAAGGCGTAGTATCTACTTGCAACAAGCAACAAGTTTTGAATTTTGAATGATTATACTGATCAAAGTCACGTTTGAATTTCGTTTTTCACCGCTAGTTATTCAACATATTTTAAAAAGTTTGGTAGATAAATTTTGATACCGATGAATACAAATTAATAAAATTATACATCTCTTACAAGGAGAGTATCAGGGGTTTGGGTCACAGATCTTGCTGAAAGTCTGGGATATGTTTTCTTTTATCTCGAAATGAATACTTTGCAGGGTAAGAGCATCTAACGCTGCTCCAAATATGAAATATAGCTGCAAACATTAGTATTGCCTATATATACAATGTTAAAATATAGTATATATAGATATATCTCAATGTTAATATGTCCACCTGTATCTCGTCATTAGTAAGGCAGTTATACTTTCTTACCATGCAGTCTTTATTTTGAGGTACAAGAAAACATATCCTAAAGTTTAAGCTGGATCTGTGACCCAACCCCTGACACTCTCCTTGTTAATTTACCTTCTTTTTGCTATTAACTACTTAGGTATTTATAAATCAAGAAAAATCTTTATAATTCATGTATATAAACTCTAACACAGATAATCAAAAGGTTAAATAAATGGATACGACCGATCAGACAATATTTTCGAAGCCATATTTTCTGTTACATAAATTCAACCCAACAAGAGTAATTATAATAGTACACAAACATTTACTATGTAATTATTACCTTATTTTTCTTTTTTTATTATTATAACACAGTACAATAATGGAGATGAAAAGTATAACATAAAAAATCAACTGAATACGTAGTGTTTTCTATTTATAAACAACAATGAAACGTAGGAGTTTGAAACTGAAGTTCTGCGTTTATTTTATTTACCTTGTTGCCGGTAACGCACATGACGGCTTTGAGTTGCAGTGGCAACTCGCGATTCCGCGGCGGCCTCACGCGGAACCTCATCAATTCGATGTAGCATGCGTCCGGTGGTTTGAACCTTTGTGTTAGTTAACAAAATTGTTAGTACCATCTATTCAAAACTGTTAGTCACATCACTTATTATCCACAGCATAAATAGCAAGCAGTAAATTATGGTTCTTAGTAAAATTAGTATGGAGTGTTATTGTCAAGTGTAACACGATTGTTAACAGAAATATACAAGGGATGAAAATGAGTTTCTTGCTGTACTTTATATAAAGATTAAACGTACTTAATGAGCTTTGATCTCTCGTACTCGTCCTGCTGGACGCAGGCGTGAAACTCGACATTCTCGAGCCGGATCCACTCCTCAGTCGCGACTGGAATGATGTCGTGCCTGCCGACTACCTCCTTACCCTGTCTCCAAATGTCGTTGATTCCCAGTTCCACATCGGGCATACCTGAGAAAATGAATAATTTTATAAAAAATATGTATAGAAATAGTTTTTAGTTTTTACGAAGAACTTCTGGTTGAACATTTTTAACCTAAGGCAGCTATCTCTATATATGTTTTATGATTTCAAAAATGTCAAACGAAACCTATATTTTCTAACTTTATTACGTACAAAAAGATGAATTATTAAATGTGCTTCTTTATGAAGACTAGCACAATACAGATTTCTCGAAAAACTAGCACTGTTTAGGTTCTCTAATAAAGACTAACCCTTTTTTACCTCCGAAAAAGTGATAGTTATTGACAGAGAAACTGAAAAGTACCAGTTTTTGTACGAGACTCCTGAGATAGATTAGTATTTTTCCAGAAATCTGAAAACTGCTAGTCGTTGTAAGGAGTCGCATATTATTCTTTGGTCAAAGACAAATTGACTAATTCACTTGAAATTTTATTCGCAAACTTATTATGATGTAATAAAAACAGTTTTGTAGTCTTATTAAAAAATAATTATTTCAAGTGATTATTCATAACGACTTTGTAGACTTTTATAAATAATTTTGTTTACAGTTTTCTTTACTTTAAAAAAGATGCAGAATAACAGCAAAAAAGAACTAATTTGTAACTGGAGAACACGCTAATTTGGTTATTGTGTCATAATAAATGTTTCAGCAAAGTTTTAATTAGGTTACTAAATTTCTCATTCGTAAAGAGCATTTTAAAGTTTGTAGATTTTCACTTATTTTTAAATTAAAAACTCTGATAAATCGTTCATTAATATTCATTAAAACCCACACTAAAATTTTGGATTACCAAACAAAGTAAACTAGATTTTAGAATTTCGGGAAGAACTCTCAGTTAATCAGAAAAAAACATGTAAATCTAAAAATATTTGAAAATGGTTAAATAAGACTCATATCCGTTGAATCTACAACATGATAGAACTGAAAAGTAAAAAGATATTTATGAACTCTTGAAAACTTACAAACAGGTTGATTATAAAATCCGTATCTACCCTCTATGAGTAATACATCAGTGCTTACATGATAAAATACTAGCTAAATACATCCCGAACTCAATTTTCTTATTTTCGAATTCACCCAAACGAAAGACAGTAAAAAAAATAGTAAGAATAGTAAAAATAGAAAACAGTACAGTTAGTGAAAATACAAAAAACATCCTCACCAGAGAGAAAACCGAGGAAAAACAGCCGCACACGAGCGATCTGCTTGTCCACGTGACCGTCGTAGCTCTGCTCGACGTAGAGCTCGTCGACGACGCTGATCTGCACCTCTTCCATCTTGTACTGTAGGGCTCGGTCGCGATGAGCCTGCAGCCTGAACAGGGCCTCCTCGATCGCCACCGAGAACGTCTTCATGTCCTCGTACGTCTGCGAGCCCAGCTTGAACAGCTGCGAAATCTACGGGGGGGAGGAAGCGAGGCGGTTTTTTCGATGAAATTTTTGCGGGGCGTGAGAAGGCGGCGGTTGAAGGAACTAGCGATAAGCTTAGGGCTGGCGAGAGAGTAATGATGTGCCTTATTATTTTTTAGTTTTAAATTATACTATAGGTATTTGTAAATTGTTAATTTAGAATTCTATTTTCTACTTAAAATTCGATTTTTTTATTTTACATGTACAGCGTAAAAATCTAAGCACTGTGCAACGATGGATTCGGAGGAAACAGACACTGTAAGATACCTAATCTAGCTGATGCTGATAGAAATTAAATTTAGGTAGAATTATAAAAGATAAATGAAACTGTTAGCTAGCTTGGTTGCAGAAAATTTGTAGAAACAAAGTCTTGTCTCAAAGTTAAAGCACGCGTAGTACAGGAATTCGACTTAGGAGAACTATTGGAGAAGAAAACTACTACCGCGACAGCGGTGACGCTAGTGAGAAGGTACACCCACCTGTGCCTTGTTTTGTATTTTAACATGGGAAATAATATCTATATGTATGAAAAATGGCCGACGTCTGTGTACTTACTAGAGGTCGTATGGTAAATTTAATCAATGATAGTTTATCAATTTCTTTTACTTTTTAGCATGAAAATAGTGCTCTCCGTGCCCAATACTCATTATAGAAAGTTCTAAAAAGTCAAATTAGTCTTGCATTTCTGTTTCTTCTAATTACCAGATTTCTTATATCTTAAGCTCAGTTAGTAATTTTACATTTAATATTATTTATTAATATTATTTATTATTGGATACTACCATTTTTACATACAAATTTACACAAGATAGTTTTAAAAAAATCAAAATTAGCATTTGGACAATTTCGATGACACTTTACAATTTACAGAAGTCTTTAAAATACCTATTGACCTCTATAATACACAAATACATATATTTTCGTGCTAAAAAAGTAAACAGATTTTACTTTAGTATTTGGTGAAATTATCTAGTAACTATTCGTTATAAGTGTCTCTATTAATTTTAAAAGTTTCTCTAATAATTTAGCTACCTACTGTTTCTACTATTATAATATATATTTTTTATATTACTATTCTACGTATAATTAATGAATTGTTATAAAAGATAATGTTTCATAAAAAAGTGGTAACAAAATTTAAGTGTTCCTTTAAGCATTAAAGTTTATGTCGTTTTGCTTTTAGAATACCATACACAGTATATACGCATTGAATTAATGCTTAGAATATTTTTTATACATAATAATTAAAATATTGTCATGTTAATAAATTACCTATAAATTCATGTTACATTAACTAAAAGTAGTACTACTATAATATACGCTCTGTTTTTCTAATTACTATATAGGAACTAAATTAACAATTTATAAGAACAAATATAATTACTGCATTGTTTTGTAGCTAAAACTTAATATTAAATTATTTAAGATAAGTTTTGGATAAATAAATTAACAAGCAGATTTGTATAGCATGTAAATTTAAGCAGGGCTATTACTTTCTCACCTACCTTCCACCTACTTAGAATTTCTTGCATTTAATGACAATGACGTGTGTTTGAAACTGTGCAAGTGGATATGAAACTGTATATGCTCGTAACTCATTTGCAAAAACTTCAAAATAACTAATGACAAGCTATATATAAAAGGCTTGCATCTATGAAAAAATCAAACTAGGCATTTAACAAATAAATTTTTGCACGCACGTCGCATGATGATTTTTAATCTAAAGCAATATGTGTATGTCTCTTTCGTATGATTTTTTTACTTACTTCGAACTACTCTAACAACCGTAATATTTCAATTGCAACTTTTGCGATCGCCACACACGTTATGAAATAGTGAGCCTTCGTTGAAAAAAGTTATTATAATTTGTTTTTATATGCAAGAACATTACAGTATGGTATACATAGAGATGCGTTTTACAAAGTTGAACGAGATTTAAACCATCAGAGCACGGAATGCTTTGCCAATATGACGACGAAGAGGCTTTTTTGCGTGCTTGGGGAAACCACGTAAGAGAGTCGCCTCGAAATTATATTAGAAGGACCCGAGCGATAAATACTTAAAAACGCTGTTTTAAAAAAAGATATGGTACAAAGATAGGTACACGCATGGTGTGGTTGAGAAAAAAATGTCAGCAAATTTAAGCAATTCGAAGGGCGCGCAACCCATTTTTTTCTTTTTACTTCGTCTTTGTAATGAAACTTACTACATAGTAAAATTAATTATTTCTTTTTGTAAATAGAATAAAAGGAATAATGCTACATTTTTTTTAAATCGCTTGAAAATGTTACATTTCGTAGAAATAATCAAAATAAAAATAATATTGGCATTTGGCTTACTATGTAGTAAGAAAAAAAATGCTGCGTACTTATCGAATGTCAAGGTCTAATCTTCGCTAAACTCAAAAACGAAAAGAGAAGTTCTAAATCTCCCATGTCTGTTACAAGTTTGACCCCAGAATACTATTGCATACTACGCTAACTATTTACTATTGCATTTTTCATAGCCTTAGCAGTTTATAGGATTATTATATAGATGTAATAAAATATAATTGGAACGTTAATTATGACTTGGGGCATTATATTCTGTTGAACAGATCACGTAGTAAAATCACATTCCAAAATCACGTAACAACATCATGTCGTGATTTTGCAAAGTACCAATTATGCACAAAAAATTCTATAACAAAATCATATGATCTTAAGAAATATGTCATTTCTATTTGAAATGTTGTCACATAGCTTGTTTTCATATCCAACAATCATTCAATACTTAAAAATATGTAGCATGGCAACACCCAATGAAAGGGCATTTTCCTTTAGTTTTAAAGAGTTTTTAATACTTTTTTGTGTATGAGTAAAACGACGTAACTAAATTACGTATCTATATTACGTAACAAAATCACGTCATTTTTTAAGATAAAATGCTTTCGTCGCGTGATTTTGTATCCAAAATTAGGACGTAAAATATTAAGTGACATTATTTCGTCAGATGTTCTCATAAAGTAATTTTATTAGGATTTTTATCAAGGGGATTCAATATTTCCATTATATAATCAGAGTTAACCACTTCGAAGTTTTATATTCTATTCATTAGAAAAAAATATGTTTGGCAAGGATATAAAAATTTAGATTAAATTTAGTAAAGTTCGTCAAATATATGCAAATTTACACAAAATGTGGAAAAGTTTAACAACGTACTCGAAGTTACGCAAAGTTTGAATATATTTAGTATATTTACATTGTTGAAAATATCCAGCTAAAAATATGGCTATAAATCTACCCAAAATCCAACTAGATTCCACCTGGATTAAGCCTGGATATTTCTTGTTGATGATCTGGCTTTCAGCCAAATCCAGCTCAAATCCAGTTAAATCCAAGTGGGTTACAGGTGGATTTCAACTGGATTTTGGGTGAACTTTCAGACGGATTGATGTTTTCAACAAAATTTGGGCAAAGTATTACAAAATTGGACATAGACCTAGAAAGTTAGGCTAATTTACTCCACAACCCTTTTAACTATAAAATTAGCATGAGATATTTATTGTATCGAATATTGACTGTGCCGAGCTTTGCAAACTGTCTACAAATTATTAGTACAATACAAAGTTCGACCAAGTCTGCCAAACAAATCCTTTCCATTACGCTAAACTATTTTCTATGCCATCTCCAAAATGAAGCAAAACCACGGTATTCCAGGGTCAAACCAACACCAACGAAACCACAACCTCTCTACGTCCACTTACCTGCGGCGCGTGTTCAACCGGCAATCCCAGCTTCTTCAGGTCGCTTCCGAACTCCTTGACGCCCTGATAATCCCCTTGAATCGCGTACGCCGCGAACTGACTGAGCTTATTCGTGATCCTCTCCGCTTTGGTGACCTGTCCAGGCCTGACGCCGGGTCGTTCCTTATAGAATATGTACTGCAGCTTGACGGTGAATATTTTGCCGTACTGGTCGAACTGCTGGGCCGCGATTTCCGAGACCGAGTAGCAAGCCAGCAACGGCAATTCTTGAAAGGGATCTTTTTCACCCTCCTTGTTATAGAGCTGCAGTACGGGATTGTCGCCCTGATAGACGAGTTTGACGAAGATCTTCTTCCAGAAGCGCTGGCCGGTGATCTTCTTCTTGATGGGCTGGCGCAGCTGCATCTCCCAGCCGTCGCCTGTGTACGTGATGCGCGGGAAGTCCTCGAGAGGTTGGCTCACGTCCTCGTCGAACAGTGGTGTGGGTGGTGTTTCCTGGTGGGAGGAAGAGAAAGATGGGGTCAGGATTTTGCTTTATTCTTTGTTTCAAATACTCAGATGGAAATACGGTTGGAAATCCATCTGAAATCTAGCTTGGAGTCAATCCGAAAATCAGACTAGATTCCAGATAGATTAATGGTTGGAATCTAAATTAATACTGATAGATTTACATGTTTAGTCTCAGTGAATTGTTAAGCTGGATTCCAGGCTTAATTCAGATGGAAGTCCAAGCTAAAAGTTAGTTCTAGCTTCTAGTATGAACGTAGAGATTTTAATTTGAACGAGTAGAAAATTTTTTACATCTATAAAAGTGATAAAATTCTTAAAAAATAAGTGTTATATTGACAGTGTTCATATAAAAAATACTTTTACTCGCTCAAATCAAAATCCCTACGTTCATACTAAAAGTACTACTATAATGAGTATCTCCATAAATTTTTAGCCCAATCCATCTATGCGTAGACTTGGAATCTTACGAACAGTGCTTAAAGTCTTCGAAAACAGTCTAGTTTGCCATGGAGGCATAGAAGGTCCAACGAAGGTAAAAAATATACAAATTGGTAGGTTTTTATGTATACTTTCAGGAAAAAAAACCCTTATTAAAATAAATATCAAAATAAAAATTCCTAATCAATTTTTTTGTTTCATATTTTAAAGGTGTGTGCCCCCTTAATCGAACAACCTAATTTCTATACAATAAATTCGAATTAACTCTTAATTTATTTCGATTTTGATTTTTTATTACGATAAATGTTTAAAATCTTAAAATGTTGATGTCACCATCAAGATGGTAAAACACAAAACTGGATATCTCAACTACGCTACTCAAGACATCGTTCTGATGATTGTTTCCAATAAACAAACAATCGTCAGAACACTAAAACTTTTCTTAAACTTCTCTTAAAAATGTTATGGTTTCATGAGATGCATTCATGACTAATAAGTAGCTATATCATATACCAAAGGTTAATTCAACCAAGTTTATTTTCAAAATCAGTACTTCCTTAGCTAGGAACATAATTTAATAATTTTCAACCTTTTTTATAGAAAAGATGTCTTACTTGTGAATCGGTTCTGGTCATCTCGGAGGGGAGGGCTGCCTCGGTCGGCAGCACGGCCTCTTGGGCGAAGCCGCCCGACTTGTCGAACGGGTTGAAGCGCGGCGAGGTGTCCGCGTAAGCGGTGGCCAGCGGACTCTTCGGGGGTGGCGCGAGGACCGGCACGGGTCCGCCCTCGCCGAGGGTCGTGTGATCGCCCTCCTTTGGTCTGTTAGAAAGCAAGTACCGTGATTGTAGAAGTTTGTATGGATATTGGCAATGTAGTTTTAAGGAGCTGTGTGCTGATCAAGCGATCTTATAGATGATGATTGGATTGTAATCTAGGAAATGTCGATTCTTCTCTTGGAGTAGAATTTTCTATTTAAACCGATAAGAATTGATTGAGTTTAATTATTAAGAAGAAGACTTTGTCGATCTCCATAAACTATCCATGTCTTTATTATTTCATAACATGCCGACATTTTGAGAGTTTTTTTTAATACTCCCAGAAAGACTTGATTTTTATGATTCTGATGATAGATATTCAAAATTTTCTTATTTTGCAAATATTTCTTGCTTGTTCTAGACAGCCATACTCAGTTTCCGTTTACAATGTCGAAAATCTGAGTTCAGAATCCAAAAATGTACTGCAGCCTCACTGTTTTAGAAACAGTACTTTTCATGATTAATTTGTCCCATTTTGTACTGTTTTAAGGCGGAAAACCAATCGATATTCATATGATATATTAGCAAGTAACTCTGTCCGTTTCAAGAGGAAACAGAAAAAAATTATTTCACTTCGTGCGATAATATTCCGAGAAATGCGTTTATTATTATTTTATTGCGTCTAATATAGTAAAAATCTTCTGCATTGCGGTTAAAATTGAATTGGCAAAAATATCAACAAATGAATTCCAGCATGAAATATGGAATCTTTATTAGTTTTTAACTTAACAAGTCTTTATTTTTTAATTGACTGTTATTTCTAGTTGCTATTTCAATTCAGCATAGAATTTTCGTTACTTCATTTTGCTTTATCTTAGCCACTATCATATTCTATAAACAAATCTACTTTGACATGTACGGATTAAGTATTCTTTTAGAGTTGCGACGTTAAAATTCCTGTAAATTCGTTATGTTGAAAATCAATACAAATTTCATAATTCAGTCACGAACTCTTTCGCCTATATTTTTTGCTGGGCCAATTTTGCTTATGAAAAGAAAAATGCACCTAAGATGTAATGATCATATTGCACTGAATATTTCCGTTTCCTCTTGCAATGAACAAAATTTCTACCTTAAACTTTGCGTATAAAAAGTACGAAATACACTGCGAGATATTTTCTAGTAAGTGAATATAAAAAATATTGATATTGATACCCCAAAAGAGAATAAAAAATAGTCATAAACTTGTAAATTTATAAATATCGTAAAAAAGAAATAACATTTCTGACTTACGACTGCATGAAATTTTTATTGCTCTACAGAGCATACAAGATAAAAAATCGATGGAATTGTTAGTTATACTAATTTCAGACGAACTAAAAAGGAGGTGTCAGGGTTGTGAGTTCTGGATTTTGATAAAACTTTAAGGATCATTTACTGGAATCTAAAAATAAAGTTCATTACTAGTAATTATATTGAATAGTGCCAAATACATACGTGATTATGATACAAATTTACATATATTTAAATAATCATAACTTCAAAAATAAATATCGTTAACATAACTTCAAAAGCTGTAACGAAGGTAGATGTAATAAGCTTCAATTTGAGATGTTAAATGCGCGAAAATCTTATTTTCTCCAAAGCTACGATAAATTGCAAATCACGTTAAAAATAGTGTAAAAAGAAACGATAAATGAGCATAGACTTTCAAATCTATCAATTTTCATACTTTCTTTTGGCATGATTTTCAATCTAATGTACCTTTGAACCAAATCAAGATTTCTACATGTTTAACCTCTCAAATTGAAGCTCATACATTTCCTAAATTTTGATTATTTGAATATATGTGTCAATTTTCACCATGATAACACGTATGTATTGTACGAATGCCTACACCTCGCAAACTTGCGCCTATTCATTGAAAAACCACGGGCACTGAGCTTCATTTCTAGTCACCAATAGACGCTCCTTAAAGTTCCATCAGAATCCAGGACCTGTGTACAACCCTGGTACTCTCCTCATAATCAAAAAGGCAAAAAGAGCATAATAGAATTGAGACGCACTTGATGAAGACGCTGAAGTCGGGTCCTTCGTCCGAGTCGGCGGAGTCGCGCCGCCTGGGCGTGACCTCGGGCGGCGGCGCAGTCATGCTCAGAAAGGAGTCGAAGCCGTCCGCCTCGCCGAAGCCGGTCACCGGCTCGGCGCTCACCGCACCCGACGAATCGCCCCACACTGAAAGAGGCATGACAGAATTATTACTGTACAATATATTTATATATGAATAGTTTTTCTTTTCAGTTGCTAATAAAAATAGGGGTAGTTGGTAAGGTATGGTATTATTGATTATTATAGATATCGATGCTCCTTGCGAAGACTGGCACATTTCGAATTTCTCGAAAAATTCTACTTCTTGTCGGAAACCTCCTACAAAAATCAGTAATTTTTAAAATCTCAGACAAGAACTATCATTCTCTGAGAGAATCTAAGAAACTGTTAGGATATATTAGAAAATGTAAAAAATGCTAGTTTTTTATAAGAAGCCTGTGTAAAGAACTAGGTGTTTTTGAAAAATCTGAAATGTACTTAATTAATGGCTGATATCATATGATTAATCACATGTCATTAATGAGAAAATTGGCGTTGTGAGATTTTTAGATAAAAACTAAAATTGTCAACTAATAATAATCGATTTTTTGCTTATTTCGCTGATTGCGGCATAACGTGCAAATTTTTGTCAACTCATTATTTTTGAAACTTTAGAGGAAACTTAGAATAATTCTGGCGATTTATCGCTAGACAAACTTGTTAATCAATAAAATGTTAATGTGGAAATAGTTACGGAAATTATTATACACTTTGTGATGATACTTTAAATCATAATAACGTCGATGTTGCGAAACTGACATTTTGAATACACTATGAAATCTTGATCATCGACATTCTATATTTACGTTATTTCAGTAATAAAGATTTTTAAAATATAGATATTGTAATATTGGGATTTAACATGTAGTTGCTCTTGTTTTCTCACTTTGAATATGCATAAAACTTACTAATTTTTCCAATTTAAAAATTACGTGATTTGTTTCAGTATAAACTTGACTGTTAACTACAATATTAGTGTTATTAAAACAAAATGTAAGTAATTGTAATGAAAGAAGGATACCCATGGTTTGCAGTTTTCTCTATAATTGAAAAAAACGATTGAGTCTTGTATTATTGTATAAAACACTAATAATCCTTCAATTACGAAGTTCAACTCTGTTACAGTTTTATAGAAGGTTAAAAAGCTAGATTAAAATAGATCAAAATAAAGTTAAAAGTTCTATGTATCTTCAGCAAAAACATATCAAGCATTCTTCAACTTTTTCTAATGAGAAGCGGTTGAATTTTCTTTTAATTGATGCTCTTGTTATGACTTAATCGATTGTGTAAGTTTCATATGTTTTCTCAGGGGGCAGGAATTCATTCCTATCCCGCGGGTATCATCCTTTTTGCATATGTAAGGTAGAAAAAGCTCAATAAATGTAAATTTTAATTGTCCGATCGATAACACTGGGTGAACTTCCTTTCATAATTCAAATAAAAAAACCGCTTGCGAAGCTGGATTAAAACAAAAAAGAAAAGCTTTCAAAAGACGAAATTGTTAATACGAGGGTAGTTCGATAAGTAACTTGGTTCGCGTATTAAAAGAAGGCGACAGCGACATCTGTGTATGTGATTTTGAAGCTTGCTCTCTAAGTATAAAAACTCTATAGTTACAAGTCAAGTTCTAACTTCGCGGGGATTGTGTCGAAAAATAAAACAAATTAAAGAACTCAGTTTTTTTTATTTAATGTCGAACCAAGTTACTTATCGAACCACCCTCTATATTAGCACCAAAAGTAAACGCATATCTTTATGTTGACACATCTCTCTAAATATATGCAAATGGCACAGTGGGTCAGATTGACTCCAAAATACTTTTAAATTCGAATCCGTAAGACTAGGCATAGTTTTTTTTAACTACCTATACCTAGAGTTGAAATGTAATAAAAAAGAGTACTTTTCGTGAAGTAAGAGTAGCCCCATCTAAACATCTGATTCTAACATTATTGAAGGATTACAAGTAAATTCAAATCGTTTAAAAAGAATTCAAATCAGACGTTTTCTCCGTCGAGTGTACCAGCTAAGGATTAAGTACAGGAATAATAACCAATTTTTATACAGTGTAATTTGTCCTGTATCGAAACTGATTCCATCCTTCATCGAAAAATATTCAAAACTACCCCTGTCCAAGCACAACGAAAATTCATCCAACCACGGCGATCTAAAACCAATCCAATCAACAAAAGCATCAAAACAAAACCAGGACATTTCAAACACCCATCGCCATCAACACATCCTCCCACGCACGCAGCCATTTACTATATCCTCTTCTAATCAATCCTTCCTCTCGCTCGAAGGAATTTCCGACGACAATCCCAAACACTATGACTCACCGTCGCTGCTGGTGTCCATGGCGGTGTGTCCTGCTACGGTAACGACGGGCGCGGCGACGGTGCCGCCACCACCGCCGCCGGTGAACGGATCGAAGAACGGATCGCCGGAGCTCGGCGCGTGCTCGGGCTCCGCGGCCCGGTCGAACTTGGAGGCGAACGCGTCGAAGGCGTCGCCCGTCTCCTCGATCGCCTTCGTCGTCGCCGCGAAGCTGTCGCCCAGATCGTCCGGTCTAGAGAGGATCAGAGAGAGAGAGAGAGAGAGAGAGAGAGAGATTAGAGTGTGGGATTATTGGTTGGGATTCGGAGATAGTATTTGTATTGGGTACTCGGTGAAAGTTGGCATACTCTTGGGGCAAGAGGATTTTTTTCTGAGTGCGTGATGTTCCACTGTCGCGAACGATTTCTCAAATTATCAGGTTGAGATTGTTTTTTATTTGCCTTTTAAGCGTTCTTATTGGAGGATTTAAAAAATTTAAGAAACGTTCGCGACAGTGGGAAGTTTTATTGAGTGTATACTTGTGATTATTTTTGTGTGTGCTACGAAGAACTAGTTATTTGGCATTTTTGAGCATATTTATGTAAAGGATTTTGACGCGTGGAAGTTCTAAAATATAAACTTTGCGAAATTAAAAGATTTAGTTTTATATATTTTTATTTTCTTATCAAATTTTCAATAATACGAGTATATGCTATTTCTAGGTTTAATATTGATTGTTATATCGCACTCCCATAACAAGACTATGACAATTCAAAATTATATGTGTTTATAAAACTAAGCAAGTAACGCAAATTTTGTATGATATAAAAGTTTATGAAATATAGTGTTTTTTTTCGAAAATGTTCATATATTTTACAACTGCCAATGAAGAGGCAAAATATTTTAACAAATTCTGTTAAATCATACTATAAACAACAAAATTTAATGTACCCTTTCCTTGATAACTAAAACTTGCGAAATAATTGCAACACTTTTTTAGTCGTTCTACGAATTTCCTTCTCAAAAAGATCTATTTACTCTAAAAGTTTATAATTCAATTAGAAAAATCTCCTTTTGTCTTAAGATGCCTTCTTAAATTATATGTATAAAGGAATTCTATTTGTGACGGGAATCAAAATTCTCTTGTAAGAAAAAAATATTTAAATCAAAATTAATTTTTCTTATACACTAAATGAGTTCTTTATTTTACAAGACGATTTAGATCCTTACAAATAAAATTCTATTTTGAGAGGATATAGAAGATCGTTTTCAAAAAGAATACCTTATAGTTAATTTCATAATCAACTAATACAAAAAGTAGGATATAAATCATTAAGTGGAAAAAGTTACGTATGGTAAGACGTTGCTTTACACACTCTAGTTTTTATTTAACTTAATGATTCTTCATCTTCTTTCTCAATTTCTTATGGTTTCCACCCATCTCATAATTCATATGTTTTTCAAAGACTATTTTTCAAGCAACATCATTTTTTACATAGATTATCAGTCACGTTCAATATTCTATAAAAACCATCTTCTTTCTTTAACATTTTCATTCTATAAAAGCTCTCAAAATTACTTAAACAACACCATCCAATACTAAATCATTTTCCAAACAATCAACGAACCTGTATCCGGCCGTGGGGAAATCGGTGGCGGCAGCCGGACTCGCCGGTCCGAAGTCAGCCGCGTCCTGATTCACCGTCTGTAAGCCGCCACCGAAGTCCCCTAATAAATCCGCGAAGGCGCTGCCACCGCCGCCGATGGGCGCGGCGGCCACGGGCGTGGTGGAGGTCATCGTCGGCTGGGGCATGGCGTAGAAGGCCGAGGCGTCGATCGAGGCCGGCGTCGCGTCGCCGAAGAAACCGCCGGGTTGCACTTCCGCGTCGGGTTGAGGCTCCAAGATAGCCGGTGACAGTTCCTCTGCCACGGATGTGGGTACACCCGCGTCTGGCTGGGCTATGAAGTGGAAGGGAAATGAGTTAGTAAGTTGTTGAGGAGAGGAAGAATTCGATTGATTCTATGTTGAAAGTGTTCTGGGCATTTTCAGATGGATATCAAATTTAACTGCAGGGGAGTCAAACCCAATTGAAATAGAATCCACCTGGATTTGGACTCCATTTCAATTATTTTGTACTCCATTCCAGTTGGATTTGACGCATTCCAATTGGACTCAACTTCTCGAGTTCTCGAGGTATCATTGGAGGCAACTTAAAACCAAGCAACGTAGCTCCAAGATCTAAGTACCTCTGTTTTTTGAGACCAGGTCGGTCTGATGTATATTGATAGAGTGATCTCTACGTTCGATATCTAGAGCTGGTCTACTATCAGAGTGAATACAAATTATTTATAACAAGTTTTCTTTCTGATAAAGTGACAGATACTACCCATTTGCAGGGATTTAAACCCCAACAAGGGATTTTTGACAAGAATACCGAAACCGAGAAAGATTAGAAAAATTCATGCTTGCATTATGTATAACACATATATAGAGGTACCATTCTTTATATTAAGGTAAAGTACCAATACCAGGACGCTCAGGAATATTTGCACTGATTACAAGCGTCTAATTAATTGTTCGCAGTTGGTACTTTTACCTTATATATTTTCCTTTATGCTTAAGTAAAATATTTTTACATATGCGTAAAGTATACATAGTGTTATCATCAAATAAAGAGATCTAATTTACGTCTAAATAAAAAGAACAAACAACTTACCAGCAGGCGGAGATCCACTGGTCAGCGAGGGCCTCTTCTCCTGGACGAGACCTTGATCGAACGGCTGCACTACGTCCTGTTGGCCGACATCGGAGAACGGATTATCCGACAGCGTCGACGCCATCAGCGGCGCGCCATTGGCCAGGGTCGTGTCCGTCGCCGTCGACATGACTGCAGCCGAGGTGTCGACAGTACCGAAGATATCGACTCCGGCACTTGTCTCCGCCTGCTGCGTCTGCATCGGCGGCGCGTCGAACAGACCCATTATGTCTTGCGCATTGCTGACCTGCGCAGACTGCTGCTGCTGATCGATCTTGCTGGCATCGTGAATAAGATCGGGCACGCTGCCGTCGACGTCGAGGAGGTCGGCGAAGCTGTGCTCCGGCGTCGGCGAGGGCGAGTGCATCAGCGTTGGACTCGGCGTCCTCGTGGCTTGCAACCGGTCCAGCATCTGGTTCGAGGTCTCGTCCATAGCCCCCGTCACCGACAGGATCAGGTCCTTGGTGTTCCGCGGTGGCGGGGGTGGGCCAGGTCTCGGCGGTGGCGGTGGCCTCGACGGTTTGCTCGGCGGCGAGGTCACCGGTGAAGGTTGGACTGGAGGTACCGCTGGTGGCGCCTGCTGCTGAGGTGGACTGGGCATCTGAGGGGCGACTTGTTGCACCGGTGGCGAGGTATCGACGATGGGATCGTCGCCAAAGAGGTTCGTTGTATCCGGAGTTGGAGCTGGCACCGTTGCAGCCTCTGGACTGACGAAGACACTGGTCTCTGGTTCGGGGACCGCAGCGGCTGGTTCCATGCCAAACGAGGCAAATGGATTCGTCGAGTCTGCGGGCGGCTGGTACGTCTGGTCGGCGACGAAGCTGAAGAATGGGTTCGCCTCGGCACCAGTCTGGACTGCAGCTTCTGGTGGAGCACCAAAGTCCTGGAGGAAAGGATTCAAGGCCTGAGGCATCGCGGTGTCCGCACTCGTCGCGTAATCGTCCATCAAGAACGGATTTCCTCCCTTGGAATCCATGTTTGATTGTTGGTCTTGTTAACTTTGGTTTACAGGTATACACTGACGATGAAAACACTGAAAGGATTAGTTCGAGTTCACTGGTTTGAGCGATTACTTGTTGATCAACTCGGATTCAAGAAGTTTCAGTTCGGTTTTTGTTGGATCGACACTGGCGAAACTGGTATCGAACGGATCGATATCCTCCTCGGGAAAATCGGTGTCCTGGATTGGCGTCAATATCTTGCCAGTGTGAACCTCTTGAGTGTCTAAACAGAGAATATCCTTCTCCTTGGTTTCCTCTGCTCTGGGATCAAAGTCCGGATCTTCGTCTACGGTTGCCTTCTTTGTCGCGAGTTCGATGACCGGATGTGGTTTGATAGGAGCCAGTTCCTGTACCTGGCTGAGTTCGCTCTCCAGTAGCTTGAGCTCGGCTTTGCCAGGCAAGATGTTTGTAGCGTGCGAGGTGTCAAAGGGATCCTTGTATGATAATTCGACTTCCTCTTCGATCGTACTGGGTTTGACGTTAGGAGCTAGAAGCTCGGCACCTGCATCGACGTCGGTGTCTAGGATGCTATCCTGCCTTTTGTCAAGAGCCTTCCTCTTGTTGATCAGCGACTCGATGACCTCCGAGCTCTTAATGATGTTGGGTCTTCCGGTAACAGTTCCAAAGTCGCTTTGACGACGATTCTGCGGCTGATTGACGTGACCGGACCTTGGATCAAACTCGTGGTCGCTCAAGCTGTGGGGTATACCACCGACTTGTTCCTCCTGTAAGAGTTCGGATTCGATGATCTTGAGCTCGGTCTTGCCTGGTGCACTCTTGGCTACGAAACTGGTGTCGAAGGGATCAACTTCTACTTCGTCTAGTTCGTCTTCAGGTGGAAGTACGTCATCCAATGACTTTTGCGGATAGTAAGGCGTCAGAGGTTTACCTGGCAAAGATCTTTCTTCCTCGCTGGAGGCAAGAAGGTCCTGCTTCTTAGACGGAGTAGGAAGTTCAAAGGCAACGGACTTTGGCGTTATGTCGAGCGCTTCCGGCCTCGAGGGTTTCCTTCCCGTATTTATCGTTTGAGCCTGAACCTCGAAATCCTCCTCCTTGACTTCGAATTTCACTTCCGGGGTGGGTCCTCTTGCGATCGCCGGTGGTCGTGGGGGTTTCTTCTTCTCTGGCGTCGGTGCTTCCTCCTTTCTTGGATCAAAGTCGTCGTCGTCTAACGAATCGAGTATCTTCTTATCCTCACCAAGAAGTTCCTTCTCCAAAAACTTTAACTCTGTCTGGCCAGGAGGAAGTTCCTGAATACCAGAAGTGTCAAACGGATCTACGTAAGATATCTCCTCTTTGGGTGCGATGGGTTTTTCTGCCAATTGACTTAGATCTGTGGCCGATCCCCCTAAAAGATCTTTTTTCGCGACGTTAAGACTACGTCTTGCCTGTCCTTTTAAAAGGCCAGTTTCATAGTCTCGATGAAGACCACAAGGATCTGTCAAAGATATCGAGACTCCAGATACCGGAAAATCTTCTAGCTCCTTCTCGATGAACTTCAGTTCTGTTTTACCAGGCACAAGATTATCAGCGATAGTTGTATCGAAGGGATCGTCTTCGTTGACGAATGTTGCGGCTTCGAAACTAGCCTCGATAATATCCTCCTGGAAGTCAACTTTCTCCGGTTCTGTTTCCGCGAACGGATCGTCGGTTTCCTCTACAACTAGCGGCTCAGCGGGTGCTTCTAAATCGAATTCATCGTCATCTAGAACAGGAATATCGTCCAGCAGAGTCTTGTCCTTCAGTAATTCGAATTCGGAGATATCTAGCGGTTTGTTAAAGTCGTTTTCTTCTCCCTCGTTATTGGCCGGCGTAATTGGCCTAGGCAGAACCGATGGAAGATTGGTCAAGTCAATCGGAATGTCAGGAAGGTCACAGTCGTCATCCAACAAAGTCTTCTCTACCTCTACTGGTTCGCTAGCTGCGTCTGGATTATCAGAGACTATCGGCTCCTCGGAATCGAAGTCACCCAAAAGATCCTGATTCTTGGGCCGCGGTCTGTTCCTACCGATCTTACAAGTACTCACGTAGTCGACTCTGCCTGCAAGTACCTCCACGGCATTTCCCAAGCTGACGAGCTTCTTGCCGGTCTTGTCGACGGTCTTGAGGACCTTGTCGGCGTTGCTGGTGTCGAATGGATCGTCGCCGAGTTCAGCCTCGGTCGGACTATCTGGAATGTAGGCTAGTTCAACGTCGATGTTCTGGAGCACGTCGATGTAGGTTGTGTCGAAGATATCCTCCTCGGCCGAGTCATCATGCTCGTCGTCGTCCTCGGGCACCTCGACGAATCCCTCCTCATTGACGGGTAGCGCTTTCGCCTTGTCCTCCTCCTCGTCCTCCTTGAGCTCGATGGGATTGCCGTCCTTGTCGAAGCCCGCGTAGCGCCTGGCTAGCTCCTGCTTGCGGGCCTGGACCTCGGGGGCCTCCTCTGGATCGGGCTCAGGCTCGGGCGCCTTGCGCTGGAAGAACGAGGTCGACTTGATGCGGTCGAGGTCGTCCTGGGTCTTCTTGAGGACCGAGTCGATGCCCGAGGTGAGGGCCTGGAACTTCTTCCACTCGTCGTTGCCAGTCGGGGCGGGCGCGGCTCCCGACGATCCCGACTCACCAACGGCTTCGTTGGCTTCCTCTAGCTTTTGCTGGGCCTCTGCCCGCTCGCGCCTGTAACGCTCGAGCTCCTCAGGATCGAACTCCTCGTCGTCCTCGCCTTTCTTGCCCTTCTTCTGCTTTTTTTTCTTCTTGAGGCCCTTGGCTAGCTTGTGCATCCTCTAAGAGCTACCGTGGTGCGGAGGCCTCTGCAACAAGGGCGTATAAGTGGATTTAGTCTTTGTTCGTGTACGTGTTGCGTGAGTTTATCGATACACAGAAAATAAACTTCGATTGAATCTAGCCAATAGTTGCTCAACTCGTTTGAGACAATTAAAAATTAATTATTCAACAATTAATGGTTTCGGAGTTACCTTGTTCAATTTCCATTAGACTCAGTTTATAGAATTATTGATCAGAAGTATTTCGAGATAGAACAAAACAATCCTTAGAATAGTCATAAATAATGTTTGCCTTGATACTACAGATAACGTTGAAAGTTTCAGATATCGTTTAAAGAAAGCAGATACAAAAAGTACTTATTTGAAATGAAGTTTTATTGGAAATATCCTTGCACACTGTAAGTAGTTACAGTCTGTATGCGTCAGACAGTTATCAATTTGGACTGCCTTTCGCTGAATTTCCCCATGGAGTCAGACTTTTAAATGTTTTGGAAACTCAATGTTTGAATACTTTAAATATCAATTTGGATTTAACAAATAAAAGTCATCTGGATTATATTGTAAAAATATAATTAAAGATGTTTTTATTAGATGTATAGTTAAATTTTCAATATTATTCCAAATATTTATAATTAATAAGATCATAATTTATTGAAAGTTATTATATCAATATTTTAAATTATTATATTACATGCAATTTACTACCGAATTATATACATTTTATATAGTTAATTTGTAAATTAACATCAATAATCAACATCAAATTCCAGTCAATCCAAAATAATAATCTTGTAATTAAGAAAGTCTTACTATGCCAACTCAAAAATATAAAAAATTACGTGACATAAATAATTAATATTCAAATATTATATATAATCAACTTAGTTGGTTATAGTTAAAATTAAAAAAAAAATATTATTAGTTAGATTCAAGTAAAATTATTTCTGTGTTACGATCAAAATGCCCTTACTTTTTGTCTCTTTTCTCTGTCTTATTCAGGATTTTGCATATTGCGGTGACTTTCTACTTTTATTTTACTACTGCTCTAAGTTCCTACGGGAATATAACAGTGCGTTAGGACGACATTCTTATGCGAGCTAGGAAAGGAGACAATTCTCTACTTAAAAGTAATACCAGATAATATTTACAAAACTTTTTACAAATTATGTTTCTGTACATCTTCTTTTCTCAGTATCTAAATATAGAAGCTATTCAGTTTTCTCTGTTATTATTGTATTTTATCCAATTATTTTTATATTAAATCCAGAAATAATATGATCTACAATTACGAGTAAAAGTACTAAAAATGTAAATATATACACATGCAATCATTCATTAAATATTGTTTTATGCGTTTAATTTTCTAAAGTATTAAAAAGAACAAAAAACATGGTTTATTACACAAATATTTTCACTTAGGAATATATGAAAAATAAATTTATTTATTCTAATAACTCTTCAAATAAATCATAAATTTGTGCTTTAAACTAGTCATCCAAAACACTCGTCCCTTTTAAAAAAAGAACAGTACATCCCCTTATTTTGGCACATCTCGCGGGAAGCTCACCTTGCGGTAAGACACTCGCAATCGATATCGAGCGAAAGAGCGTCGAAAAAACCCGAGTCAAATAAGCTAAAAAAAATAAAGAGAAAAACAAGAAGACGCGCGTGTGCGAAGGGGTTGATTCGGTGCCAGCTGATAATGGAGATGTACAAGTGTACGCGTGCGCGGTCAGTATGTACAAGGGCTCGTAAAGGTAGGTCTATATATCTGGCAGTCTGGTTTCGAGGTGGATGCCACACACGTCACGTATATAATCGCCTTAGAGGAGATTTGCGTTTGCTAAATCTAGTGGCGTTGGTTTGTATAATGCGACATTTCTGGTTCCTTTCGATTGGACAGAAGGAAGGCTTTCGATGGGATATGTACGAAAATAGAAAAAGGTTAACAAATGATTATAGAGGTTTATATTTAGTATATCATAAGGTTATCGATATAATAAAGTGCACGGATAGTCATACAACAAAATTCATAAGTAATTATAAGGTATATAATACAGTTCGAAATTTAACTTTTGCAATTTAACTTCACATTTAACCAAATTTTGTAGCTGAAGGTATATTAGAATGCAAATATAGTAAATAATCGCATACCAAGAACTTTACATAGGGATATTTTTTTACTTTAAAATGAATGAAAAATAATTGTTCATTCGATGCGCATATAATAGAAATAACATGCTAATCGAAAAATAATAATAATTATAAAATTGCAAAAATATAAAAGCAAATAAATAAAATAATAATTTTGTTATATGATAGGCTGTAAATACTTCATATAAATAATTTATAGTAAAATAAACGTTGTAATACTTTAGAAATAAATGAAAGAGGTAATTGAACTAAGTATATAGCAAAATGCTTTTACTATACAATCCATTACTAGTATTAAATTTCTAAGAATTGTTGTTCACCTTCTTAAATAAGAGACCATCTCCGATACTCTAGAGCCCTACTCTGCTCTATAATACAAAAAAAAATTACATTAGAACACAATTACTCAGTTAACTACCCTTATATAATATAAACATATTCAGAGTCACGAAACAGCTATTAAAAATCCAATAAAATACCATTACACCCTCCTAAATTAAAAACATAATTAAAATTACCGTCCAGAATCGATAAAAATCTCCATCGTTCTGATTAACTTCGCGTCAACCCTGCAATTAATTACTCCCAAACAATCCATAAATTCATATTCAAACTATGTATACGCAACCATGTGCATCATCGCAGTTGCATTTATTTTCGTAACCGCGAAATTCTATAGTCTCGCGCACACACATACATACACTGAGAGTGACACAGAGCCCAGAAGAGGAGAAATATATCGATCGATCGCTCCGGCAGAAGCGAAAGACGCTACTGCGGCGAGTCGACCGGATTATAGCAGGCCGCGAGAGTCGGAGGCTCTACACGCGTGCGGCGAGAGAGAGAGAGAGAAAGAATGATCAATATTTTACCCTCATCGACGCGCGGATCTCGAGACTCGCACGTATTTGCTCCTAATGAATACGGAAAAAGAAGACGAATTTTAAATTGATACCCTACATAGAGAGAAATAAAAAGAACCTAAAACGAGAGGATGTTTCAGCTTTTTATAAGAAGAAAAGGAGATAACAGCTTCTTTCAAAAGAAGCTAAAGACATTTTGAGGTTATGTTCAGATAACTTTTCCGAAAGAAAAGGGTTTTACTCTTCTTTAGATAGTGTTAATTTATTTTCGAAACACTTTTTTAACACAGTCAATAGCGATTTTAGCATTTTTTTTGTTTCGTGTGGGAAAAGGTCGTGCAGTATGGATCCCGACAAGCTTTAGGCTCCCACAGATAGATGGCAGCACTCTACATGCTCGATTAGATGCACATTGTAGTGCTATCAATCATACACCAGGTATGTTTTGTTATTTTAAATTCAATGCTCAAAAGGTTCTAATAAGAATAAGCGTCAAGACGATGTTATGTTCTCGCTACTCGCATAGAAACCACACGGGATCCCACTTAGGATTCCACATGTGAACCATATGGTACCCTTTGACTATTTGATTTGCTGAACGTGAATTTTTTTCGAGTAGGTACTTGCATTGGAGGATATTCAAAAATTTGAAACACGTTCATTGAACACTCCACAAGTAGAATTGTGCGGTGGATGTACCTATTGTGAAACCCATGCGGGATCTATATTATGTATTCCTGTGAATTTTTTCAATGTAACTTCCTATTGGAAAACTATATTGGACCAATACGAAATCTATTACGTGAAATTTACGAATTATTTATCAAAAAAACGACTTTCTACGTACAATCAATGTTTATGCGGGAAGTATTATCCAGATGGTACATCCCAAATGAGTCTGCATTATCTGTGAAAAGCCGGTTGTAAAAATTAACAAATTTTATATATTTCATGTTTCTATGTGGGAATCATGTAGGAGCTATGTGGGATACCATATCGAATCGTAAAAAATCAAAATTATTAATTCTGTATATAGGTCTCACATGGATCCAACACAAATCTTATACTGTTTTCCAGCAGGAAATAACGTCGAAATACCTTGTGAAATTAAAGGTCCTACATGAATCCTGCGTGAGTCTCATATAAGTACCGCATAATTCATCCCATGTGTTCCCAAAGTTTTTTGCGTTGAGCAAGCAGACAACTAGTGCACGTGCTAACTAAATTTAATTTTTTTGTTTGTGGTATAACAAGTTTCATACGTACTTACACTTAGAATTTTCAGTAGCTAGTTCAGATAAAAAAAAATGGTTTTCAATTTTGACCATTGTCATAGTTATTTTCATAAAAGGTTTCTTTATATAAAATATTTCTATACATGGCAAACGTATTAAATTAGCCTTCTTGCATAGTTGCCGTAAATATTTTTATTGAATTCAAAGTTATGATAGAATGAGACTGTTTTACGATATTAGGTCATATTGGTTTGTTTTAGTATCCAGATCAAGGTTGTCTTGTTCAAGAGTAAACTTTATATCTATAATTAGCAGTATAACAATAAAAAAACTATGCAATGCTTTTCTTTTTTTAATTTTCAATTCAAAAGTAAAAATAAGTTTTACAGATTCATAATAACGTTATAATCATTCTACAATAATTAAACCATTACTCAAATTAAACAAAGTTACCGCAAAAACCCCAACAGTATAAAAAACTAAAATCTACTTATCTATGTACATTGCAGTTAACGCAAACCTTTATGTGAAATTGAATAACTCGATAAACTACCAACTCCACGCAATCCCATCATCCCAAGCTCCCCTTTGACTACACAGCCAACGCGCAACTTTTTAATTGATAAATTTTGTTGTTCGAAACTATTCGCGCGCGCAAAAACGGCAAAAAGGTAAAAAAAGCAGGCACAACTCGGCGCATCGATCGCCAGGCTCAGCAGTGGAGTCATGTGTCGTTGCACTTGTCCCTTTAAAACCCGCAGCGAGAGTAGCGCAGAGCAAAGCGAAGCGAAAGGAAAACCAAAGAGCTCCTGGCTCGATGATTAAATCTGACCTAATTCGCGCTCGCTGACTTCTTTCATTGGGATGGGTGTTGGCCCCCCACTGGTTTTTAATGCGTTCAATAATGATTTTTTCTTTCTTTTTTCATGGAGTGGGATTTTTTTTGGAAGGTGGTTGATTGAAATTCTATGTGCGTGAAGGGTTCGATATATGGGATATAATAGGATATAGTATGTGATTTTTAGTAGTTCTCATTAAGTTTAAGAGTTCTTGAAAAATGATAATTGATATTTGAGGTTATGAAAATGGGTTTTCGACGAATTGCTAGCCATTTGTTATTTTGCTTTAGAAATTTATTTATCCTAATTTAGGTGAGTATATCTATAGTTTAAAACTGCTAAAACGGTCATTTTTTGAAAATTTCAATAATTATAGATATTTATATATGATGTTTATATGTTTTTTAATCCAATTAATATTCGGCTGATTTTGGACATTCAAATAATTTTCAACTAGTTTTTGGCAATTTTCTGAAAACTCTTTCTAATAAAAATACCGATCAACTGCAATAAGTCCTAGTAGAAATGAAGTAGACCCTTTCAGGTTAGATATAACTATTAAATGTCTAGTAATTAGCCATTATTTGGCAATTTTTATTGTAATGATTTTTTTCTTAGGTTCTAGTCTTATAAGCGTGTTATAAAAAGTTCGGATTTTATTCTCAAAAATTGATTCGCTTTATTAGTAAAAAATATAGGGAAGAAAAGCGAAAAATCGAAATTCCAGTTTAGAACAATAATAAGCCATGTATCTTCACTTTTCCTAGTATATTTCTATCTTCGTGCTATTTCGCGAAAATTCCTACCTTCAATTCGGACTACTTTACGAACAAACTTTACTGAATAAATAATCCTTTTGTTTATTCAGTTTCTAGGTAAGAATAAAAGGACGACGATAGAAGAATCTATAATTGCGGTCAGAACAACAAGTTCTAAGCTAATAATTTAACATACCACAACATTCTCCTCATAATATATATTTTTGTCCAAACTATCTTCTCACGATTCAAAAAAACAACATTATAGAAAACTTTCATTACGTTCATTCGCTTTATAAGTAAAACTATAAAGAAGACGATAGAAGTTCGAAATTTGAGGTTAGGACAAACAAGAAAACCACATCGTAGTGTATAAAAACTTTGTATAAAACAACATATTAAATTTCCGATTTTCATTACGCATAGAATTAAAACTTAATAATTCCACCACGTTTCACATCATAAATTCCACAACAATCACATACCTCAACCATTTCAATACTATTTTCCCCGTGAACCACACTATCCACGCCATCCTTCACCTAAAAACACCCCACTCCACCGCTTCAACAATACCCGAATCGGGCTACTTTCTGTACATCACAGCCGGTCTGCGTTTTTCTCTGCGCGCGCGTCTGATGCCGCACACGCTGCTTCGAGCTTATCGATTACGGCGCGAGGGTAGCACGCCCGCGCTCGACTCGCTCCCCCCCCCCCCTTAGGAAACGGCTGTACCTTTGCCACGCCGGGATCCGAAAGTCGACGGCCGCGAACGACTGAAATGTAATGAGCGGGATTTAGCGGCCGAGGGATAGAATTTCTTTTTCTGGAATGGTTCTGTACGTGCTCGTGGAGTTGAGTGTTTGATGGTTGGTGCGGAGAAGATTTGTGTGGTATGGATAATTTTGGTGAGAGTTTTGATTGATTAGGTGAGGATCGATATTTGAAAATGTGGTGAGGATCGGGAAAAGGAGATTTTTTATTTTTACAAAGTTATTGCAAGAGTTTGTAAGTGTCTTAACGAGGTTGATAAAACTGTGTAATAAAGTATGCGTTTCAAAACCGGAGGAAAGTATTTACGTGTATTTTCCAACATTCTAACACTTATTTTTGGTACTTTTTGATATGTCACATAAACTCGATGATATGATATACCTGATTGTGTAGATACAGTCAAATACCGAGTCAAGAGAAACCAAATGTACCAAGAATATCTTACCGGCGAGTGTACATTTTCTCGGGTTTGACTTGAATCGGCAACAATTTCTAATGTTATTTGTTCTTAAGGACTTCTGAACAAGTAAAAATACAGTCAAGAGTCTGTCAATTTAAAATCTAAATTTATTCCGTAAATTAAGTTGTCAATCTACAGATATTCGCAAAACTCCATAAAAACCCGCGTTAAATTAAAATTGCAATAACTTCTTAATCGGACTCGCGAACTTATTGAACTTTCATACACTGTTTAATGAATATAATACCTACTTATCTGAAAAATTAACGAATGTCATAATCAGGTTTAAATAATTAATATTTATTTAATTTGTGTACTAGACATGTTGTAAAATAGTTTTTGGACACATAGTATATCAGCATGTTGATTATTCTTATAAAAATTGTTTAAGTATTGAATTTAAATTTTCAAATAACGAACCTGGATCATGTTGGATATTACAACATACATATCTAATAGGTCATGTAACCTGGGAACATAAAACTCATTTGTGTCGACACTATAAAAGAATTTATAGAGCTTTCATAGCCAAATGAATACTGAACATAATATACGGATAAGCTAATAGCATGTGACGAGCTTTTAACCCGTAAGTACCAAAAAATATTCTTCAAGGCATATTACGTTTAACTCCGATTATACTGAAATTATCAGCTCCTAACAGAAATATTTTAATAAAAAAGATGTACTTTTATAATTTCTAGATCTTTTGGTCAAGGTGTATTTACAAAAAATCTAATCTATTTAAGTTACCCATCACGAGATAATACTAAAAGATCTTTCACGGCAGATTCTTCGCCATCGTCACTTACGAAGTTAACTATACTATATTTTTTTTCTTTCTGAAGCTCGTCTGTTATCGGCTTATCCCTATAATCTACTTATTATTTTGGCTGCGAAGGTCCATACTGTATGAGTCTACCTATAATACGAGCGAATAATATTTCAAAATGTTATTTGGGAGGTGAAGCAATGTGAAGGTCGTGTTTATCACGTAATTTCATATACTTATTGTAGCGAGATGAGAAAGGTTGTTTATTTTCTCACTCGGGGGCTCGTACTACGCTTTTCATGTGTCCATTGTTCGCCGCGGAATATCGAAAATGAAGCTTAAAATATACGAAACTGTGTTAAGTCCAGAGATGAATGTACATAATGTAGTACCGATCCAAAAAAATTGTATGATTTTATCTAATTGCACGTAATTTTAGAGATTATAATTATTGTAATGGAGTTCTGTGGAGCATTTTTTAATTTGAATGTTTGAACTTGTTCGAATTTAAAATTTAATTAACGAATCTGCCGGAGGATCAGATACGAATTTTAGCGGTGTATTATTAATCTTTTTAAATGAAAGTTTTTTAAAAACACAGCTAATTTTCAACTTTAGCATTTGCATTTTAAGTAAGAATGGAATTAGCAGTACTAATCAAAGCTATTACCATAAAAAAATTTTAAATCTTCTAAGACTCATAAAGAATCTTAATCATACCTAAAATCACATGTAAAATTTCAACATCTCTATTTTTTACACAAATACAATAACCTTTAAACCCGAATAGATTCTATCCATTTTTAATCTAAACAAATGTTTGTTTCTGCACCAAAACAAATCATGTATAATTTACACGAATCACAGATAAACATATATATATATATATATATATATATATATATATATATATATATATATATATATATATATATATATATATATATATATATATATATATATATATATATATATATATGTATATACACGAAAATTATACACGATATATCTTAAACAATTTGAAAGTGCATAGGTCGCTTCGTTATCATTTGTAACTTACTTTATAGTTATAAACTGTTTATATACTAAATTTGAATTTCGCGCCCAAATAAAACGATCAATTAAATACCGTTTAAAACGGTTACAAGATAGCGCGAGCTCCTTGTTGAATAAAGATAATATTTTCTGTATGAAAAACCCCACACCCATTTTTTATTTAATGCGTTGCACTACAAACTCATGCTACACTATAGCGCTTTGATTATTATGCATAGAATTGTTCAACCCACAGTATTAAATGAAAAATCTCTACATACCAATTAATAAATTCATAAACAACTGATACTTTCATACTTTCAAGAATGCATCAGCTATTCCCACTTGACGCTAAAGACTCTGTCTTTACATGTCTCTTCGAGCCCCGAGCGGCTCGGCACGTATACAAAAGAGAAAGAAAGAAAGAGAGAGAGTGCGAGACGGAAAATCCAGAAAAGCGAACGCCGGCGCGCGCAAGAGTCGATTCGCGCGGGCGCGTATTATTTTTAGAACGCCTCTCGCGAGAGGAAAAAAGAAGAAGAAGAAAGAGAGAGAGATGGACATATTCGCGCGGAACGCGGAAAAAGACAGGAAGTGGACACTCGCGCGAATTGTGATGCAATTTGCGTGAGAGGTAGAGTAAGAGAGAGGGAGTCTTAATTAAAGTTCGTTAGCCGCGCGAGACGCGGTCCCCCTCTTTTTTATTTTTTGCTTTTTACTTTTTCTCTAGTGTTTTGCAGAGTGAGGCTGCGTTTGAGGTATGGTTCTGGTGTGAAAGTGAAAAAGGGAACCGTGTAGAATTGAAGTGTGTTGTTGGCGATCAGTGGATATGACGATGAAAAATTTCAGAATTGGACAATGAAACCAAAAAATATTAAAAGAAGGAATATTTTGAATAGAAAAATTTTCAATCTACTTATTAGGTTCTTTTTCAATATAAAGTATGGCATTTTTCACTCTTTAAAATTAATCATTTTAATTTCGAAAATCGAGTATTTTAACAGATTTATAGTGGGTAATAATAATAATAATAATAATTTACTTTGTTAATTTGAAGAATACATTTTATAGGATATTTGACCAAGGAAAATATTGTTCTATTGATTATCAGAAATACAAAATCACATAACAATTGTATTTCATAAAAAGCTCGAGGAATTGATTGTGTTTATCTAATAAATTCATGTAAAAACGCAAATGTGCAAGATTCTAAATAGCTGTAAAAGTTTGTGAAATTAGTTTTTCTTAATCTTAATTCTATGTAATATAATTTGTATAAAAGTTTACAAATTATGCTTTAATTTATAACAGTTTAGGATCCGGAAATCTGAAAATAATCTACGCTATCTGGAGTGTTCCCGTGCGATTTCCCGGTGTAATGATGAAATGATAACATTCGATCAGCTGTGGGTTATCGGGATACCTTGCGTCTGATAAGATTCTCTCGCTTATTTATCATCTTGATTAGATGCTTTATACTATGTTAAGGTGGCTCTTGCATCAAGGGCTAAAGCATGTTTCAGAGGTACTCAAATGTTTTTTGTTTATTTTCAACACAAATAGTGCATTAAAAGCTTTTAAAAAGGTATAGCTAAATTATTTATGCAAAAATTTCAGATAAAAATAAAATTCAGAATATTTTATACAGTTTCGCGTGTAACTCAAAATTTTATAGACGTATACTTATACCCTGTCATTGTCGCATATACTATATCATAACTTTTTAAAATATTCAACCGATAATATTTTATTTACGTATTTAGGTTCCTCATAAATTTTTAATGTGTATATATTTCGTTTTTTTAGATTTCCCTTCATAAGAATAAATTAATAATTTAAAAAATATATGTAAGATATTTAACTTATATTTTAAATTATGGATTTTTTTGTAAATTTTATAAGGTCTATTACATACCCTAAAATTTATCATAGTTATACTTAACTACGTATAATACCTACAATCCTTAAAAAATTTAGAGAGTTTTACTTTTTTCGTCTAATATAGAAGTTTGCGAGAATAGTCCAAAAATAGTTTAAAAAATGTACTTATCCATAATTTGTCGAATGTTAACTGGATTAAGCATTATACTTGAGTAATTTTTATTTACATAACCTTAGTTTTTTAGAACTATCAAATATAGATCAGTTTGTCTATTTAAAACTAGTTACAAATTAGATTAATTGAAATTTTAAAAACAACGTATTAAATGGTTAAGAGCTATATTTTCGAAAAGAACTAGATTTTAACATTAATCAACAATTCTAAAATGTTGCTTACTAATCATTAACTCTATATAATACCTACAATCTACAATAATTTCAATTGATTCTATTTTTCTTTTCAATCTTTCACTGTAACGAGCATGATCTATATTTTTATCTCTACAGAGACATTACTATTACAAGGTGGGATAGGATTTCTTCGGTATCTAAAGTGAAAATATTGATTATTGGATCTGATACAATAAATTACAGGTCGCTGCTGTCGATATTGAATATAAATTAAGGGATAACAGTTTCCATTTCTCTGCTTCGATGGAATTTTTAAGTACAAGCTGTACTTCAGAAGTTTCAGCGAGAAATTGAACGTTGAATAATAATTAAATTGGAAATAACGAGCAAGTATGAATCTATAGTCATGACATTTTTTAAGTTTCAATCACTAACAAGAAAACCAAATTTTAATTTTCTTTCATTTTTAAAGTACACCCAACAGTAAAACCATTTTTCTAATCGTGCCTCTAAATAACAACTTTTTCATAGGTGTAAGAAACAAAATCGCATCTGAAGTCATTTTTTTGTTAACTTTTTGGTGACTTTACATTCTTACACCTGTGAAAAAGTTTTTATTTAGCGGCACATTCGGAAAAATGGTTTTACCGTTGGCTGTATAAAGATCTAAAAATACCTACAAGAATTCCAAAATACGAACAACATTTCTGCATTTCAATCGCGAAATTTTTCCCATTCTTTTCAAGTGACAACGCTGAGAAACACACACGAAATATCCAATACTGAAAGGTAAGGGACAAATGTCATTGAGAGAATGGAATTCGATAGAAGCGAATCTCGATAAGAAGACAAACGTACAAACAAAGCGAGAAAATATCGATGCTGAGATACAGGCAACAAATTGAGAACCTTCATGAAATCTTTGTCTTCTCGTGAATAGAAAGGAAAAAGCGAAATGCAAATATCAGAAGTAATTTCACTGTGAAAAAACATAAGTACACCCAACGGTAAAACCATTTTTCCGAATATGCTCCTAAATAACAACTTTATCATAGGGGTAAGAAACAAAATCGCATCTGAAGTCATTTTTTTGTTAACTTTTTGGTGACTTTACATTCTTACACCTGTGAAAAAGTTTTTATTTAGCGGCACATTCGGAAAAATGGGTTTACCGTTGGGTGTACATCTATTTATACAGAAAAACATACACTTTTTACGATGAATTAATCATGTTTCAGTTTTTAACGACAATTGTTGTATTTCACATAAATGAACGAACAAAAAATGTATAAATATAATTCAATTAAATTGAAAAATAGTTTTTGAGTCTGTTTCTCATTAAAATGAAACGTGTGACACTTTCGTAAGGGGCATCATGTACATATGTAGGTGCAAAGAAAAATGAATCAGTAAAACAGACATCATTAAAAAACGATTATTATACATAAATAATATTTATCCAATATTTATACACATAAAACATATAATTTATTAAATATTTATTGATTCCTCTTTCCTTGTATAAACTTTGCACAGAAAAACAGTGAATAAGCAAATCTAAAGGACAAAAATCCATACAAAACTAAACGAAAATTCAAACTAACAAAAACTCTTATCTAAACACCAAAGAATATATTACACTGTTTCTACCTTTCCCACGCAAACCACCGCTAAAAGAGAATCCCCACAAAAGGAAGAAAAAGACTTTCGTACCTCTAAAGCAAAACTCAAATACCAGCCGCCAAAGAAGAAGAGAAAAAAATCAATAAAATTACGCACCCCCGACGGACGGAAACTCCTCCACTGTGTAACCTTTCTCACGCGGAAAGAAACGCTTTGTTAATTTAACTTGGTAAAATACGCACTAACTATTTTTTTTATGACACTTACCAAGTAATTTGTTAATCTAACAAATGGGTAATTAATATTAACAAATCAGTTTATAGAAGCATAAATTACTTGGTAAGTGTAATGAAAAATAATTAGTGAGCATTAGAATACTAAGTGACCTTAATAATAATAGTAAACTCAGTGACTTTGTTAATTTAACAAAGAATTTTTTTCCGTGCAACAACATCTACGCGCTAAATCTGTTAGAGTGAAATTTCACTCCAAAGTTTGAGTGAATATTTCACGCTTGATGCCATTTCACTCTAAAGCAGAGTGAAACTTCAAAGATACAGTCAAGAATAATATATATTATATTATCCACGTACCTTCCCTACTAAAAGGTATAACGTAATATTATGAAACGAAAGATCAAATCTTAAAATGGCTGAAAATTAATTTCTGTATCTATTTGAGATCTCATGTGAAATATCACATAAATATTACCACGAATAAATCATGGCAAAATTTTAAGCGAATGTCTTATAATTTTTTGCATAACATTTATGTGATATTTCAAATGACATCTTAAGTGGATTCAGAAATATTTTCTGTTCCATTATATCGCGTAAATATCACCTGATAAATCACGTCATTCTTTTCCGTAGGTTTATTCTTTAATCATATGAAAATTAGTAATATAGTTTTAAAATGTATACATCCGATTATATATAAAGAACCTTTTTCCGAAATTAACACATCAATTGATGCATTGAAGAACACGTCAATGATGCACTAAAGTATACGTGACAAAAAGAGGTTAGGTTACCGTTCGAGCCATTAGACCTTTGAATAAAGCGAAACTTCACTCCACTCAGACTGAAAAATCACTCATTACCAGTTCCACCCCAACGGATTTAGCGCGTCAGAAACAGACAACAAAAAGACAAAAGCAAAACCAGAACCACTGTCCCGACCAACTCCATTAATAAAAATAAAAACCCCACTCCACTCAGAGTGAAAGTCCACTCACATCAGACTTAGACCCATTCAATCCATCCTTCCAAAGTTCACTCCAACCGGTTCAGCGTGGGCAGAATCAAAGACACAGCAAGCATCAGCAAAGGGAATTCTCTCGGATCGCACCTACGCTCCCCGATGGACACTATATATGTTCCTCGGCCCCGATCGATCCCTTCCAGTCGACTCCACGCCAGCGTCTATACGTCGTCTCCTCGACGCGGCTCCTGCGAGAATCCATCCCCAGGCCACACAGACAGGCATAAGGAGTGGCCCACCGACGCCGGCCGCCGCGCGCGCTTCGTCCATTGCCTGTGCGCGCACACCGCGTTCGCATCCTCACCCCCCACCCCCACCCCCGACCCTCCGTCCTTGCCTTCTGTTACAATGTATAAGGTGTATATAAATTGCGTACGAGGGGAGATACTGGGGGGGTGGGGGTGAGGGTGGAAGTGTAGTACGCGCGACGCGCTGTCTGCTCGATGGGTATAGTTTGTGTAGGGAGTAGGGTGTGATGACTGTAGATTTTGTGGGGTAGGGGTGTAGAGTGTGGAGTGTAGGATTTTTGGGGAGCAAGGTGCGGGGTGAAGTTTAAGGTCTTGCGAGGCATGGGATATTGTAGGGTTTCTTTTTGGGGAGGTTATAGGTTTTTAGAGGGTGAAATGGACTCCATGTTAAATTTTGTCTTTTTTGTCAAGTTGACGTTTTTACTTTTCGTGTTACTTGACTTTTCGGCGATATCTTTGCGTCTTCGTGGAGAACGTAATTCGTAACTGGTCGTTCCTACTTTAAAAAATCAGGTGATGAATCAGGTGATAGACCACTTGATGTTTTGAGATGATGTATCACCTGGTATAGCCGCCTGGCGTAGTATTAAGGCGACCTCTGATTACGTCATATTATTCAATCTATTATTAACCTCAAAATACGTTAAATGTCAAAATTCATAGATCATACGAATGATACCTCCAATATAGATCTTTAAATTTAACGATTATTGTACATTTTTTCAAAAGTATTGTAGTTGATAAATCAGACGATAAGCGAATAATTCTACCAGTTGATCTTATCAGGGGCCCAATTCTGTAAGTGTATCACGCGTTTCACTCGTACAAGTGATATACTTTTCCAAAATCCATAATTGTAAAGTTTTTCATGAATTATTGCTCCCAACATACATTTACAATGTGTAAATTTATCTATCATTTAGTATTTATTTTTTTTAATTTAAATAATACAATAATAAACTTAAAAAAATGTTAGCCTAAACTTATATCACCAACTTAGAGCTTCATATGGTAATATAGTGATGAAACTTAACCTGGGTGATATATACATTGAGACTAACACTTTTTAAAGCTTAATACATTATTTAAATTAATAAAAAATACTAAATTAGATAAATTTACACATTGTAAACGTATGTTGGGTGTAATAATCGTTTAAAAACTTTACAAGTATGAATTTTGGAAAAGTATATTCAATATCACTCGTATCAGTGAAACGCATGATAGGCTTACAGAATTAGGCCCTAGGCGATTCCATCAAATGATATATCATGTCAGAACATTGCGTGATTTATCATCTTATTTATCACCTGATTTCTTCTAGTAGGAATTCCAAAAAGTTTACAACATATTTCATGTAGCTCAAGCAACGATTCAATACGTCACTAAATGATATGTTATGCCACTAAGCTAGTTAGTAATCAAATTTTTAAATTTAGTCGATTTAAAATATAAGTTCTCAGAGTTGTATTGAAAGCTATAAAATTTTCAATTCTCGATATAAGCTCTTATTGCCAGTTCTTAGTATCAGCTCTTAACCACATTTTTGGAATAATGTGCTATGAGGTGTTTTTGTTAAATAATAATAAACTAAAAATTTATTTTTATAAAAGAAAAAGACAACATTTAAATGCGACCAGCATTTGACCCATTTTTTCTACTGAAAGATATCGTAAATGCATCGATTGAAATTTTTGCTATAATTTATTGAGACAATATTCAAAAAATGGCTGTGAATTATCTAAATATATGCTTCTTACACCTATGTTTTGAACTTATTACAATCTAAACGAAAAAATTCTATAATTAATCACCCTATAATATGTTCAAAAAATACAATAATATACACTGTAGTAACACTATTAGAATTAAAGTGTGCCGAAAGATATCAATTGAAGTTTTTCACGTTATTATTTTTTTATTATATTTTATGACACTCTAAATACTAGAGTCCGCTATAGTAAGCACTATAGTATTTAATGAACAGATTATAGTAACACTACCTTTTTAGCTTCATTAGACTGAACTTCTAATTGATTGCAGTAAAGTATCTGTCATATATCATTACTTCAATACTTTATTATTATTAAAATTAGTACTTACTGTATAGGTATAGTTTATTAGAGATTCACACGTATTAAGTAAAGTACAAGTTTCACTTGTATCTTACTGTATACACTAGAAATCTATTGTTAAAATTTTTATCCATAAATCAGTTTATTCTTTTTGCAATATAAAAAGTACAGCTGTAAAGCATATTTATCAAATAGAGTAGCACTCGTATTTCACTGCGACTTACAAGAAAAACAGATGTTAAAAACTTTCTTCATTTTAAAAATACCACAACTTCAAAGTAGAAAAGACTGTAAACACTTAATGTGTCAAAGAGTATTATTTCTATCATTTTTTTCATGTCGTATTAAACGATATTCAGACAAAGACATTTTCAAAGTAGTGAATATAGAATATTATATTAAATTTGACATAAAATTCACGTGAAATTGACTGAGAGAATATTATCTCAAAGTTCATTGAATAGAGTCGACCTCAAGGCTTTCAGTTTTATAAATCTTCATAGATCATAAAATTAAGTTAAGATGCCTTCTTGGAAATATCAGCAAAATTTTGTATATCTGCGGCTCTAGAGATAATGTTTCTGAACTCATTCTTATTTGAAATAAGTTGCATTTACTTAAATTTTATAAATAGAAGCTTTTTCTAAATTAAAAATAATAATGTGTTCCTAGAACGTAAATTAAGCTACAGTTATTTGACGTTCGATTTAAAAACTTTAATTGTTAAATTAAAAAATTAAGACTTCTTATGGTAAAGAGAAATTGAAACAGCTAAGTTAGAGTTCACCGAAGAAATTTCAAAGTTTGCTGAGTCTAGCACTTTTAAAAGACCAAAATCAACACCTAAAGTTTTTTCATTTGGTTTTTCTTTCGTCTGAAAGTAAAAAAAATACTCTTAATCAAATCTCGAATGTGAATTTTTTGCGGTGCAGTGAATATTGAAGTGTCACTTGAGAAAATTTCCAAGTTACCAGAGTTTGCGATTTCGAAGAAACTGCAATAAAACGAGAACCAAAACTTTTAACGTACTTTTTTAGAAAACTAAAATTTTTAATTATCACGTTAATGAAAAAAAGTAGCATACTAAAAAAACTTTGCTTCTTCTTCCTCAATCTACTAGAACTTAAAAGAATGTGTGATGCAATTAAACCTTTGTTAAGTATATTAACTGTCAGTTCGAGTAACATTTTCGAGGTATACACTTTATTTTGTGCATTAAATTGAAGAATTTGATGGAGAGACAAAGACGTCAATCGCACAAAGAAGAAAGCGATTCAGGAGTGACAAAGGTAGAGTTTCGTAAGAGAATCCATTTGAAATGCTTCGTTGTTATTCAATTGGAAAATTAAGACTTCGAATTTCACAATGATATATTTCCCTATACTCCACATAAGTTTAACAATTCGTTAAAGAAAACTAATAAAGTACCTAATTAGGTTTAAATGAAAATAATTACTCAAAATTATCCTGTAACAAATCGAAAGATTTAATCGGATTTCTGAAATTGTTGTAGGTAATTCTTTAACGCACAGCAAACCAAATTTCTAAAATTTACTTTTAAGAAGTAAAATTTTAACGTATTTCTAAAACTAGAACATATTTTACTTATACATGTTACTTCAGGATCTAAATTTCTATGAGACCGTAAAGTGAGAATATTTGAACGCTTTTGAGGTTAAAGGGAATTGCTTAATAAAAATTCTGACGTAAATTTCGTTGAGATGAGAAAGATGCGTCATCTCATTGAATATAGGTAGAACTAAACTATTTCGAGCACACAAAATAAAGGCGGTACTTCGTATTTGACTATGATTAATCAATATTTTCTCGCTCTCCTAATGAAAAGCTATTTGACGTAATTTTATACACCAATTATGCATTTTAGAATGAAAGTTTCGTTTCATAACGCTTAAAAATAGAAGAGTACTAGTTTATTAAAAGGAACTGGACAATTTTAGCACTCTAAAATTCATGCAAGAACATACAACACTTAACCTCATTGATTCGGTACTCGACTTCCTCACCCCTAAATATCACTCACCTAAAATATTTATTCTAAGATACTAATTATATCTTACCCATCCGAACGATTTTTCGAAAAATTGCTATATTAATCTTCATTTACCATTGAATCTTTGAAAGTTACATACTACATACGGTGTACAAAAGTTAATTTAAAAATTGTCTTAACGGTGAGAAGGTTTTTCAACAAAAAATATTAAAATATGTAGAGAAAGTAGATTTTTAATATAAGATTTATTTCTATCAAAAATAAGTCTTCTCTTACAAAGCAAGAGTTTTCTTCCAAATTTTCTTAAAAACATGTAAAAATGTTTATCAACAAAAAATATTAAAAAACATACAGAACAATTTAGATTAAATAAAAAAACTCCGTCTTCTCTTAGACAATCTTTAAAATTTCTCTCAAAATCTTCAAACTTTCTCCTAATAATTTCTTCAACTATACTCTTTTGGTAACACGTTCCCTCGACCCAATAACAAGCCATCTCCAACTATCTCTAAAACGCCAATTTCCACACTTTACCACCCCTCGCTAGAAATTTCATAACATCTTCATCAAAGTACCACGACGACGCGCGTTCTCTTTTTTTCTCCCCTTTGGCACTCAGCAAGCCGCGAAAGACACATCACAAGCCGATCCTTGAACTTCCCTATATACACCTCTGCATTTCCGCCCACGCGCATTAATGCGCGCAGCGCTAAGTGAATTTCTCGCGGTGCGCACACGCACCTACATCTCGCTTACCGAAAATTGCCCCGTCCCGAGAGCGGCATCAAGGTCAGCCACGCCGGACCAGCAGCGTGAATGAAAAATCATTAAGGGTTGTTCGCGCAGGTCTCGTAATTTTTATCATCGATTTCTCGAATTTTAAGGGCTGAATGGTTGCTTTAGTTGTGAGCTTTCGTATGAATTGTTATAGGGAATTATAGGGTTTAAGATGGTTGAGGATCAATTCTTTGAGTGATTTACAATTTTCACAGTGAATTTGAGTTTCTTAAAATATAAAGATTAGTTTTGATTGAATTACACTTATTACATGAATTAACAAAGTAAAATATAGCAATCTCGATTTTCGAACTAAATTGTCATGCTCATATACTCGAAGTTAATTATCGTGCACACATTTACCCAATTTAACTCTTCTAGATGCATTTCGATAACAAACTTCAGCTTCTCGCGGTGCCCTTGATTTTCTCTCTTCCGCAAGTAACCACCTCAACCGCGCACCCCCCTTTTTTCACACACGTACATACATATAAGACAGAGAATTGACTCCATTTACACCCGCATCCTCGCTCTTTCATCAACATCGAGAACAGCAAGATACACCGAAACAAGATAACACCCACTATTTTTACAAATAAAAACCGTGTACAAAGGTGATAGGTATATACAATCATCGACCACTGCCGCTCATCACCCCCATCCAAAAGAGACAGAGAATAAAAGAAATTACCGTAGGTGTGCATTAAAACCAAAAGACTTATCTGATGTCGCACGAAGCTACACACTAGGAAGTAAAAAGAAAAGGAAACTCAAGAAAGAAGGGCATAAAGAGACAAAAGTGTCTCAAAAACTGTACTCACGATTTGCGCCCCATCAGCCACACCGATCCTCGGAGCATTTTTTCCGCGTCATGGCCCTTCGACGCACCGTCAGAGCCGTCCGTATCTATCGACTCGCAATTACCCCGCGCACCTTCCTCAACGCCGCACCACTCTCCCGTCACTTCGTGTGTACCTCTTCTTTCCTTTCAGAAAACTCTCCTCCTGTACCCTTTCTTTTCTATCCGCCTCCCTGGGCTCGTTGATTCCGCGCGAGTCTCAGCGTTAAAATGAACGGCGCGGCGAGAGAGTCCCGTCTCCCTGCGTGCGTCCGCGCGGAGGAGAAACAGCCAGAGAGACGGAGCGAGAGTGCACAGGGCCGCCCGTGCGCTATTTCCAGCATCGATCGGCTCTCCCCGAGCGTAGAGACACAGAGAGAGAGAGAGATGGTATATAGGTATAGTCGTGCTTCGGCGAGTGTGTGTGTGCGTCAGGCAGAGGCGAACGGTGACGACGGGGGGTTGCGCGCATGTGCGACCGGGCGAAGGCCGCGCGAGAGATAGACGACGACAGGCCCGGCATCTTCTGGAGGATTGCGGTAGGGTTGAGGATGGTGGAGAAGGGAGAGTTTGAATTTTTTTTTGAGGAGGAGGAGGGGAAGATCATATGATTTTTCAGGTGATTGATCACGTGATTTAAGATAGCATATGATTTCCCACGTGATTGATCATATTGTGATTTGAGTTATCATGTGAACGATCCAATTGTGATTTAAGCTTTCATGTGATTTGACATATAATTATAATCGCGTGATGAAAAATATCATATCATATGATGACATGGCATTGACAAGAAAATCGTCAGCTTAGTTATCGATTAATATTCTCGTATGTTCTTTTTCGAAGCATTTATCCAGAAATCATGTGATAAAGCTTGAGATTAATCGTATTACAAATCAGGTGATAAATCACCTGACATATTCTCGTTAATGATATATGATTAGTAATATAAAACATTTTATGATGATTTAAATCACATGATTAATCATATGAGAAAGCTTATAATTATATAATTCACAGCTTTTTTAATTTAATCAGTTTTTAATTCATTCAGTAATGTAATTAATCACTGACGATCTTCTCAATAATGTTATATGATTCATAATCATATGATAAATCATATGATGATTTAAATTAAATGATTAATCATATGAAAAATCTTACAAATCATTACAAAAATTTAATAATTCGTATAGTCTATAGACAATACATATTATACGCTATAAAGATATTCAGTAGTTAGTGTCAATATTTACCGCTACATCGTAATTATCTACAATTTTACAAAAACGTTTCCATTTAAAGAAATTAAAAATTTGTATTGGTAAATTGTCCACTTATTATTAGATCCTGTAAAAAGGCATCAAAGTATAACATCCTTTCTATCATATAAAATGCTAAAGATCAAATGTTTGTTTCAAAAACGAATAGTATTATGCGGGTATAATCTGAAATGGTCGGAGTGTGCGAGACAATCGGGCTACCCGAATTTACGGGACTATCCGAATGCGCGAAATACGTTTTAAATTTGTCTCGGCTCACCATAAAGTATGATGGTACGTATCAACTGGATGAGTTACGTATTCGGGTATATCGAGCACATTCATTTATTTCAGGCATCCTGACTTTTTCGAGCAGCTCGATCAATTCTTGACTATATCTTGACTATAAGAGTGTGTGTGTATCCGAAAAACACGTGACAGATCGGGTTTGGATTGGGTATCCCACCTATTGAGGTACCCGATAAATAATCATGTAGGTCGGCAAAATTTGGCCTACTTGTAAAATCGAGTACACAATTCGAAACGGAAAATAAACCCGACTCGATCCAACCCGATTAGTGTTTTTGGGGTATACCCGTATACACTCTTATTGAAAGAAATTTCATGCGAATTTCGGCTCCCAGAAAATGTAAAACTTTCATGATTTCTTTGTATTTTTTATTCCGATACACTAAATTGTACAGTTTCTGTTTTGTTGTAAGTATGTACCTACATTCAGGCAAAAACAAAAAATTAAGAATCAAGTTATCTAGCGGAATGTCTAACAATATCAAATTTTTCTATTGCTAATTGAATTGCCATTAAATGCAGATTTTCATGTTATAAAAAAAGCAATTTTAAATGTATAACATTCATAATATAGTTATAAATTATTTCGAATGCAGTCCATAAAATATAATTTTACAATTGTTCGTTGAAAATTTCTTCCCCGAGTAAACTAATTTTCTCTACGGCCATAAAATGTACCGTTCTCACAACCCCGCATCCCCCTTTTAAATTCTCCCGCGCTGTCTTCAGCGCAACCTACCGCCGAACCCGCGCACCACCGCGCACGCGCACGAACAAAGGAAAGAGCGAGACGAAAAGCACACCCACCCGGAAGCCCGGAACCGGGAACCTGGTATATACGCAGCGTACGAGAGAGTCGAAAAATAACACCACCGCGCGCACATCGCAAAATCGTACATCTTCCGTGCACCGCCGCCGCCGCCAACAGTGGCCACATTACATTACGCTACGCTTTCAGTGCGACAACAAACTCCGCCGTGTGTGTGCGTGCGCGTGTACGCCATCAGTGCCGATTGCCGAGTGCGAACAAAAAGGTGTTATGTCGAACTGAGCGGAAAGAGTATATAACAAGCCCCAGCTGTATCCTAGTATAGCTGCGAAGTTCATGAAAGGTGTCCGGCCACGGGTGAGTTGAGGTTATAATCCTTATTTCTACGTGTACGCTATGTATATATGCTCCGATATTTTACTCCGTGTGCATCTGTCTGATCTGTCTCTCCTCCCGGTGACGATATGGGTGAGAGCCAAGCCGCGCGCATGGCTTCTCTCTTTCGTGTGTATCTTCCTTCTCTCTCTCTGCATCTCGCTGCTCGTATAATGGCCGACGCCTCGGCACTCGTTATCGCGTTTTAACGTCAAGAAGCGTTTCTCCATGCGGGGTGCGTAGGTATAACTTAAAAGTGTTTCTTTCGGGGTGTGTTTTGATTTATGACCGAGGGTGCGTTTCTAACCTACAATTGCTTGCGGGGGGAAAGGTCTGGAGGAGAGAGAGAGAGAGAGAAAAGGCCATCGATTGCGTGGTAAGTAGGGTGCACGAGTGAGACCGAATGCCGGATGAGAGAGTTGTGAGGTGCTTCAGCGGCTTCCACGCGTGACGCGACGTATGAGTTCGTATTTCGTGGGTAAGATGCGTGTAGGTGTAGTGTATGTAGTAAGCCGGAGTACTGAAGTTTGCTAAACGATACACTGTTTTAATAGAAACGAGGGATGAATGTTTGGTTGTGGGCTGCAGTGTGTATACTTGTACACTGAGTATTAAATTTGTAGGGCATAGCCTAGGGATAATATGTGTTGGATCTACAGAAGAAGTATTTAAGATCTGTAGTATCTGCTTCTATCTCCAGATCTTCGATGGTATGGAAGACAAGGTGCGAATGATCCACTTGGTCAGTTATGTGAAAATCAATCTTTAACCAAATAAAGCGATCCTTGCTTGGGGTTAGCTGAAGAAGTGACTTACAATTGAACAAAGAAGAGTCTATCTTTGAGCAAACTGAAAGAATAAGATGGCAAAAGTCATCTCGGACAGTGAGGCTACTCTCTTTTATTCTTTTTTATCGTGTAACTAAATTTTCATTTTGGAGCATCTCTATCAACTTGTATAATTGTAAGTCGATTACAAACACATCTTGTATACCATAAGGTGCCATAAAGTACAATAATTAGTAAGATCTTTTACACAAGACACTTCTATTCTGTTAGCATTTTCTTCACTCGATGTTACTTATATAGTTAAGGCCACTTTACTTTTCTTATCCATTTTCATATCCACAGGTGTTTAAAGTTACCCCTGGTTATTTGGTATTTAGTTACATAATTTTCTTTGTACTTCAATTTTATAACAGGAGAAATTTATTTTCTTGTGTATGCTGTCAAGTAAATAAAATAAATATTCAAGTATTTCAATAATTTCATCAATAATTTTCATATTCTAACATTTACATAAAATTAATTTTTTACATGCATATGCATAAAGATTATAGTTACAAAGTAGTTATGTAAATTATTTGTATACGTCATTTTTCTCAATTAATATATTATTTATTTTCAACTTTTGGAAACAAAAAGTTGTTGTTCAGTTGTTAGCCCTGCATTCAAATGATTGTACTATTTCAAAACGTTTTTTAACATTTTGATAAATATTACATTATCTTTCATAATTCAAAATTCTTAGTAATAAAAATAGTCATGAAATGTATGTAACCTCAAATACTTAGTTCAAAAATCATAAAATTCAAGTATTTCAAGAATTTGGTATAGTCTGTACAACTAAGTTGCATGTACCTATAAGCTTACTTTTAGTTTACTTTACATAGTCGAAGTAATTTTGTACTTTATAAATGAATACAGAATACTCTATTATTATTATTATAACAACTAGCTAATGGTTAGCATTAACGGTGCTTGAATGACCACAGCTATCATAATCTTATATCCTCTGTGATCATGTTTACTATTCATCATGTACTAATCGTTGGAATGATATCAACACTTCATACGACTAACGCATTTCAGATTTTTTTTAAATCATCTAGTTTTCATGAGGTGAAAAACTGATAAAAACACCGCTAAAATTTTCTTTCAAAGTACACAAATAAAACACATCAGTAAAATGAACACATTGATATAGTTTTGAAATTTCCAAACATCAATTTTCTTTATAAACGTAAAAATACATAGTGTCTGATATGCGTTCGTATGAACCGTCGATATAGTCCATAGTCTTGTTCATATAATCATGCCACTTCTCTAATAAACGTAAATTAAAGAATCTTTATACCTGTAAAATAGTTTGATTTAATGACCTGATTAGAATATTGCAGTCAAATTTAAAAGAAATCAAATAATATTTAATCATTTGTTACTTAAGGCGATGTTAAACCCTGTGTTACTGGTAAATACGGGAAACTACTTTTTTCATTCATTTTTCAATTTTAAGAAAATATCTATATGAAAAGTCGTGCTTTTTGATTGAAACAACAACTTTCCATAGAGATATTTACTCAAAATTGAAAATGAAATGAGAATAGTGGATCCTCGTACTTGTCGGTGATAGGTAGCTTTAGCATCACCTTAAGACATCATTCATCAAGTATAAAAAGAGATTTGAATTTTATTGTACAAGTTTACCCTATTCTAAAAATGAGTAAACAAGAAAATAAACTACTTATCATTATTTATTTATTTATCTATATATATCTGTTTACAAAAATATACACTAGTGCGAAAATTCTGTAGGTTGCAGTGTTTTAGGTTTTACATCTGTATATGATAACATAATATTTAAATATTTATTATAATTTATCTAATAAATCCATCATATTGTTAGTTATATTTTCAAGCTGATCAACCAAAATGGAGCAAGAATCCAGGCGCAAAGGACCACGGAGTCCCAGCGAAGAGTCAGACAGTTTGAGAAGAAGAAAAAAGTACGACAGATCCAGATCCAGATCCAGATCTCCATCGCCTAGAAGGAGGTACAGACGATCGAGGTCGCGTTCGAGTTCTAGAGAGGAGGAAAGGAGGAGCTCGAGGAGGAAAGACAGTAGGGATCGCGATTGGAAGTCGAGTATGCAGTCGTCCAACAAAGCATCCAATCCGCCAAATGCCACTGGCTATCCACCGCAAGTACTTACCCAGTACAATGTGAGATCTTCTTTTTGTTTTTTATTTTACAAACTACAAAACTTTCATTACTCTATACAATTTAAGATTTTCTTTAACTTCTTTATTTTACAAAGAAAAAGCTTTGGATATTTGAGCTGCAACTTAAATTTTCAAATTTTATTGATCTTTACAAACTAATTCTTTCTTTAAAAGTTTTAAATAATAAATCTGCATTCATTATTTAAGATGTTAATTGAAGAAACGCTTTAAAAGAGCTTTAGAAACATCAAAGAAAAGAATGCCTATCATTCATTAATGTTTCTTAAAAACTTTTTTTAAAGATTTGTTTAAATAATATCTTAAATAGTGAATACCGATGGCTTTAGCCTTAATTAAAATGCCGATGATATTTTTAAACAAACAATTAGTTTGTAAAGATCGATAAAATTGGAATAATTTATTTGTATCAATGACAAGCGTTAATAATTATAGAATTTTATTTATTCTAGTTAATGTTTAATTAAAATTCATCGATTTGGTTTCTAAAGAAGTATCTAACAAAGCACTCATTTCTTATAGGCAGCACCACCACCCAACACTAGTCAACCACCACCCATGCAGTATGCTCAGGGCTACGGAAACTACAACTACAACTACAGCCAGGGCTACGCAGACTACGCCGGGTACCAACAAGCTGCTGGATATCGTAACGTAAGTTTGTCATCTTCAACGTAAACATATTTTTTGCAAAATTTCTTCTCGAGCAGGAAAAAGTTCATATATATCCGCAAAGTTCAACGAGCAGACACGTTCTCAGAGCCAACTGTTGCGTCTCGTGTGATTATCTAGTGCTTTTCGCAAATCGACAATAGTTACAACTAAGTTTTTCAAAAAAAAAGAGCGTATTCATCATTTTCGTATGCAAAAGCCAGTCTTTTGCACTACGATCGATCAACAAATGTTTAACATCGCCAAGTACATACATTTCTCGTATATAAAAGTAAAAAAAGAACAAAAGTTCAATGTAGTGCTCGCAGTGTAAGTATTTATTGCCAACACTTTCTCGCGCAATCATTCTTAAATTTAACATTTTGCTGTTCGTTATATAATCTCTTCTTCTTCTTTTCACTCAAAAAAAAAACCAAACCAAAACAAACAAAAAAGAAAAAGCAATACAAAATAGTCATGCAAAAAAATCAAAACAACTCCAAAGAAAATAGCTTAGAGATACCTCGAACGATGCATTAGGAAGGAGCCGCACAAGGTAAGACCAACCAAGCCCCCCAAAGGGCCTCTTTTCTCTCAATATAAACAAAAAACAAAATCATACCAAATGAACAAACAACAACAACCAAGAGTCACAAGGGAAGCTGAGCGAGGGCAAACGTTCTCTTTTTGTCCTTATTCTCCGCAGGACTATCCGCCGACAAACTGGCAAGGCACTGTACCCTATAACAGCCAGCAACAGCAGCAAGCTCAGCAGCAGCAGCAGCAGCAGGCGGCGGCGGCAGCAGCCGCTGCGGCCGCCGCCGCCGCCGCGGCCACGGCTGCCCTGCCGCCCGCGTCTAGGGGCGACACAGCGAGCCAGCAGCGGGTCGTCGACGCGGCGGCGCAGGCCGCGATCATGGCCGCGGCCAGCGCCGCGAGCGGCAACCGGCCCGAGGAGGCCAAGAAAGAAGGTGCGTTCTTTTTGGACGGGGAGGATGATCTGTGCTTTATGTATATGTAGATATATGTATATCTGCTCTCTTTCTATACTTTGGTTCTTTCTTACGTTGGATTATGCTTTGGATGTAGAGAAATGTAATTATGCTTCTTTGGCGTAGAATTGTAGTTTGAGGTGTGCGATTGAAGATGATTCGAGGTAGGAGGGGGTGCGAGGCTTTTTCAGTTGGGAGGAATAGTGTGTTAAAGGGAGGATTAAATGCAGTTTGCGGTTTAAGGCAAATTTTCCAGCAATTTTCAACGGTTCTTGTAGATAAACGATTCATTTTAAGGGGAGATAATACTTTAAATGTATCTTTTAGCTGTTTTGTTAGCTAGATAAATCTCTTACTTTAGATGGTACAGTATCTAGATAATATAGTATCCAGATAACTCTTATTTTGGATAATACAGTATCTAGATGATGCAGTATCTATATAACTCTTTATCTATGAAACAGTATATAACTGTTAACCTAGATGATACAGTATCTAGATGAACATACTATGTATATGACAAAGTACCCATTTAATACTTACTTATTTACAATTACTTATATTGGCAAAGAAAACTACCACGGCGGGAGTGGTGGCGCTAGTGAAAATGTATACTCCCATCAGCCATGTTTGTTAATTTAACACGGGATACTATATCTATATATGGTGAAAATGGCCGATGGGAGTATACAGCACTAGAGGGCGCATGATAAATTTAAACTCTTAATATACTTTTTGTGATTCGCTACATACTTTGTCATCTAGATTATTGATTATCTAGATAGTTTGTTATCTAGATTATGGGTTATTTAGAAAGTTTGTCATTAAAATAGAATAAAGTGTTATATAGATACTTTGTTTTACTTAATGTTATTTATTATCTACATAATTTGTTACCTAGATAAAGTGATTAACTATATATTTTGTCATGTGGATAATGTGTTACTTAGTGCTTTGTTATCTAGATAACACTCGAAGAATATGAATTTCTTTTTTTACAACATTGTTCAAAAAAGGGTTTCTTAAGCAAAAATTATTGGGAAATACATATTTTGAAACTTTTTCACCAATTATATAAAAAAGATATATTTTTCATAAAATTTTATATCATTGATTATCTGTTAAAAAAAAAATTTCTTGATTAAAGAAACCAATTCTTAGAGGATACTAAATGTATGAAACGCTGTATTTAAAGCTTTGAAAAGATTTTTGGATAAACTAATTTTAAAGAATATAAAGTACAAAACATATTATTTTTAATTCAATAACAATTATTTAATTTTAGTTTTGTAAAACGATAAACTACTTATACTATTGTCCGAGCTAGACAAAATTTATAATTCATAATAATAAAGCTACAAGAAATATCTTTATTACCTCAGTACCCTACAGGGGTCAAAATGGAGCAACATGTTATAAGTGTCGCGCCATTTCTATATACACAAGAGTGGGGGGTCTGGACCTGCGGGAGGGGGGGACTTATAGGGCAAAAGTATGTATTAAATCACATGCCAGCTTTAATACACTCTACGCAGCTGAGCAATAATGTTATAAAGTCAAAAATTGATCACCGCACAACAGTAAAAAGAAATTATTTTTAGATATATCAAATTGGCACATTTTTTTCGTAAAGTAGAACTCAAGACCTTTTCATTGTTACGTTACTAAATACTTGAATTTTTTTAAAAGAACCAGTATGATTTAAAGAAATAAACTTTTTTACACATGTCAACATTTTAGAAATGTTTGTAGTTGATTGCCAAATATCTTTATACAAAACTATTTTCAATATTCTAACTAGTGCAGTATTCAAAAGCTTGAAAAAATTCTATCGATTATAAAAAAGAAAAATATTCGACGTTTCCTTACCAAAATTACAAGCTCTAGAAGACTTAGGCTCTTTAATCCCCATGGAGTAACTACGTCGGTCACATACGTTGGGTATCTGAGAGTTAAAATACATTTATTGTTAAAAGTACATTATTTTTTCATAAAAAATTCAAATCACATTACTAAAGAAGTATCTTCAATCGTATCATCTTACCTTATCAGTAGTATTCTGGTACACTCAGTTAAAGCATCAGTAGACTTATTTTTATTTACTCTAAAATCCCTGTAGCTTGTCTCAATTGCTTTAGAAAGAAGGAAAGAAAAAAAGAAATATGTCATTTAATTCAATGTCCTGCATGCGACCCGTCTTAATAAATCAATAAATCTTCTACAACGATTAGCCATCGCCGCAGAATTGAAGCAGCAAAAAGCCACGCTGGCGAAGCAGCGCGAGGAATACATCAAGAAGTCGTCGACGCTGCAGCGCGAATTAGAAATCCTGCGCAAGCAGTGCGAAGAGATCGGCAAGGACGGCGGCAGGGAGAACAATCGCATCATCAAGGAGAACCAAAAGCTTCAGGTTCGTGGGCAAAATTGTGCTTCTTTAGATTGTCTTAATTGTAAAACTACAACTAAATAGTAACGGCTAAGGTAGATAAATGTTAAAAGCTAGTAAATGAAAAATTTATCAAAATGAATAACACTCGTGTCCAACTATGATTCATTTAAGGTGAAATTCTTGTATTTTTTTAAAATAAATATTTTTAAAAGTGATATATTGTAATTTCAGGAATATTATACTGTAATAAATAGATTATACTATTCACTCAATATATACACCAATACATATTAAAATTACGTTAATTTTTCTGAAATTATAAAGACGCTATCCCTTCTTTAATATTTATAATTCATAAGATGAATGCACATCTCTCGTTTTCCGAAGATCAGCAGTTACTAAAAAGTTCTAGATTTATCTTTGCCAAAGCTCCAAAGTCAAACCCCCCCGAATTATCATCGATTTTCCTCTTTGCAGGTCGAGATACAGAATAAAATGAAATCCATACACAACGTGATCGACATGCTGACCGGGATTATCGGCGACAAGGTCACGGTCGACGACCTCAAGGTCAAGTACAAGCCCGAGTCGATGATGCGCTCGAAGAGCCCGAAGGAGGCCTTCTCCAACAAGTCGTCGGCGAACACGCCCAACTCGGACGACAAGGACGAGGACGCGAAGCCCGCCTACAACTTCGTGCACTACGATCCCGAGATGCACTGGTGCAAGACCTGCGACATATTTCCCAAAACCGCTAAGGAATACTTAAATCATCTGCATAGCAATGAGCATAAAGAGATCTGCTTGGTAAGTCGATTTATTGCTACCCGCTGTGTATCTCGTGGTGACGAATTTCCTTTTTTTTTTTTTTTTTTTTTATGACCGTACGTTTGTCTTTTTTGCGTATTATTTAGGTGGAACGAGGAAAAAGTACTTATTGTGTTATTTTGTTTAAAGATTGATGATTAAGCAGTGAATTTTGCATGATAACTTGAACAAAATTTGTAGCGTTATCAAACGTAGAGTTTTTGAAAATATAAAATTAATTGTTTTATTGCATTAAGGTGGGTTTCTGACCATTTTTATTAATACTTTGAATGACACCTGGTTTATTTATATAATTCAAATTAATTTTTCAAAATATTTATGGAATACAATTTTGTGTGTAAAAAGAAATACATTTCATGTGCCAAAAATGCGAAAATCTCTCTTCGATAAATGATGTCATTGAATACCCGATTTTTTGTTAAAGTATTCGATGCACATACCAAATATATGAATCTTTTTGAAACTTTCCTGCAAGACTCATTTCAAAATAAGAAACAAAAGTCAGAATTTACTTTATGCAAAATTGAGTTATATTTACTTATGAATTTCTTAAAAATTAAATAAATTTCAATTGAACAATAGAAACAATAAGTTAACATTCCATTATTGATATAGGAAATTTTAATTTTTTTCTTACATTGCCATAAATTAATCAGTTTTAAGAGGATTCATAACTTTTATATGCACACTAAACAGTTTAACAAAAAATCAGGTATTTGATGAATTCATTCATTAGAGAATGATTTTGGCACTTCTATAGCACATGAAAATATGAAATATGCTTCTTTTTATGCACAATATTATATTCTTTAAAGATTTTGTAAATTTTATTTTGATTACAGAATGGGCCTCATTTTAAATGTTGCTAAAAATTACTAGACACCCTAAAAGAAAACAATATATTAATTAGTATTTTGATACCCAAAGAAGATAAATAAAACTAAATTCACATCCATCGATTAGCAACGTGAATTATCACAAATATTTTGTCTGTTACAGGAGCGCAAAATAGTCGACATGCCTTGGCACGACAGCAAGCTCCAGAACTCGGAGAAGGAAGTGCCGTATTATCCGGGACTGCCGACAAAGCGCACGCCAATCAAAGGTATGACGATATTTCGATGGATAAACGAAAAATCCTTTTTCTTATTTGAACTAATTATATAGAGAAATTCCGTAGAGAGTTCGCGCAGACACTGTGTCGCGTGTGTGCTTTGGTATGTATTGAAGAGAAAAATAACGAGCAATGCCAGCAATGATATTTTGAACTACTTTATGATCATTATTATTATTACTCTCTTCGTACGCGCACACAAACACACACATTTATGTACATTTTTTACCACTTTTAATTTGTGTGGGTGTGTGTGTGTGTGTGCGCGCTCGTTACTTATTTGCTCCTTGGCCAGTATAGATACACACTTTTACGTTTTCCATCGACGTTTTGCGATGAGATAGTATGTTAATGTATCTTCGAGGCTCTGGGTTGACGATGAGAGAAGAATTTACGAGGATTGTAGTCGAATCCGTGCTTTTTCCGCAATATTACGGTTCTGCCAAGAAGAACCACGGCGACGAAGTGTGGCACAACGTGATAAAACAATTTTTTTACTCTTACTCGCGTGTGATTTTTCGTTATTTCAAAATACACGGTGTTAAATGAATTTTTATTGATCTAGGTTTGGTGATGGTATTTGAAAGTGATGAAGATGAGAGAGCGGAGATTGTGCAGTCGACGAAAGTATATATTGTAAAAGAGAGCCTGTGGTGTATGAACCACAGGAGAAAAAGCATCGTTCAAAGTAATTGTAATTGTGATCTTAATGCTTGTAAGATATACTGTAATATAATATTTATCTAAGTAATTATATTTATATTTATACATCTGGTATATTTAAGAAAAAAAAAGAATACAAATCTAATGTACTGTACTGTAAAAGAAAAATGTATATACCATGTGTCACGATGAACAAAAATAAAAGAAACAAAGCCTCGTCACCCTCGTACCCTCTTACTCTCCAACCCTTTCTTGCAGGACACGCAGCCGCAGCTTGGAAAATCATCGATATAAAAATCTTAGTTATACTTAACGAGAGCTCGAAACAAAGCCTTCTCTACCCTATAAAATCAACCTTTGCTTTCAGTCTGACACACTCGTGAGTGCGTTGTTGTAGCTGTGTCACGGATGACGAGCACAAGGTCATTTTCTTCATAAGAAATTTATACTTTTTTTTTAATCTAAAAAGAAATTGCGAGACAGCGCGTGATTCGTAGTGATTTTTGTAACCATGGCCGTTCTTTTTGGCTTTGCTTCGCAGGCCTGCAGTTCTTTAGCCCGGCCACCGCCTGGTACTGCAAGCTGTGCCACGCCTGGATCGGCGATCTACACTGCGCGAGTCTGCATCTGAAGTCCCGGCGCCACTCCGAGAATTACATCGTGAGTCTTGTGCATTGTTCTTCTCTTTATTAATAATGTATTTATATTTAAAAGTAAAATTTGGATCCCAGAGAACTTGAGGAAATAACTTGAATTGATAGCTGAAATAAATTTGTTTACTGATTTATGCATCTAGATAATTTTATCTAGATAATAACGCATTATTATTGCAAAAATATCTATGCAACATTTAAAAAGTAACTGAGAAACAAGAAATCAGATAATTGTTTATCTTGGACTATAAAAGTACCTAATTTTATAAATTTGAAGCATGTGCATCTAAATAAAAAAGAACTTAATTTAAAAAAAATATTAGAAAAGTTGTCTATTTATCTAGTCTAGATAAAAAAAATTAGATATTTTTGTTCTGCATTCAAAGGGGATTTTATTTAAACACAAGTAATTAGCAAATATTTTTTAAATCTTTTAGATACTTTTGTAAAAATTATTGTGATCTAAAATACATTACCATTTATTCATCATTATCTTTCAAAGATAAGCATTTACCCATGACTAATTACAATAAAATAACATATCATTCGAAATACTGTAAGTCTAAATTACAATGAATTCTCATTTTAATAAAGTCAATTTGAACCTGGATTCACTGTAAAACGAGTTGGAAATTGTCTTTCGAGTGAATTTTTACATGAAGAAAATTAAAGAGAATTGTTTAATCAGATAAAGGACCCTTGTATTTTGATAAAATAAAATACCTCTTGATAGAGTAAAAAAGTCATGTTATTGAGAAATTAACAATTCCATATTACATATATCATGTTTCACAAATACCATGCGTTTTAAAATACTTGAAAGCAGAATGCATTAATTGCACTCAATGAAATGACTTTCCACTCTAATAAAAATAAAAATTACTAAATTATACCATAAATTTAAGAATCGAATACAAAATCACTCACTAACCCGACAAAACCTCTGTTCCTCCACACAAAAAAAAACAGCGCTTCGTGGATCAGAATCCTCACTGGGAGACTGACTGGATGGCCGATCGCGAGAAGGCCTTCTCCGACGAAAAGCACAAGCAGATCCAGATCGAGATCCAGAAGCAGAAGGAGGACGCCCCCTCGTCCAAGCCCAAAAAGTCCAAGAAGGCGAAGAAGGCAAAGAAGAAGGCGAAGAAGCGCAAGACCAAGAGCAGCAACTCGGACTCGTCCAGCAATGAGTCGGACAGCAACGAGTCCGACGGTAACAATGGATTGGGAGGGTCGGAGGACGCTTCGAGGAGCATCAGAGTGGCCATGAGGAACAAGATGAAGAGTTCGAGCCAGTCCAGACACAGTAATGAGGACAGTTACGGTAGGTGTTGTTGGAATAAGGTTGAAAAGTGTAGAAACTGTGGTACGAATGAGTTCGGAAAGAACCGAAGAAGAAATCCGGAATGGTCCGGAATAGTTGTCCTGGTGACCGTTCCGGACCACTCCGGATTTTGTATTCGGTTATTTTCGAACTCATCCGGATTCGTTTGGATTTTTTCATTAGGGGCCCAAGGAAAGAACCGGAACTAAAATCCGGAATGGTCCGGAATAGTTGTCCTGGTGACCGTTCCGGACCACTCCGGATTTTGTATTCGGTTATTTTCGAACTCATCCGGATTCGCTTGGATTTTTTCATTAGGGGCCCAAGAAAAAAAAATGGAACTGAAATCCGGAATGGTTAGGAATAGTTGCCGTGGTAACGTTTCGGATTACTTCGGACTTTGTAACTAGTTTTTTCCGAACTTATCCAGACCCTTTCATCAGGAGTTGTACTAGTTTATTATTGACAGTAATCATTCATTGACATAAACGCCATGGGTCCACGATTTTGGTTTATGTTTCATATTGAGTGTGTTGATTTCGAAGTTTCAGATATCTGTTATTAGAATGAAAAGTTGACAAAACAATTACATCTAGTTTAGATTTTTTAAACGTTTTCCTGGGTTCAAAAGTCTGTTAAAGATGACTGCACCAGTGAATATCCGCTAAGTTACAAAGTTTGAAAATATAAATTTGTTGTTTTATATTGACATTATATTATAAAATTGTTAAACATTCTTTCATAATTTCGTATTATCATAGAAAATTATGTATTAAATTTAATGCATGGCAAAAAGGGGTGATTATTAACTAGACTTTCGGCATATTTTATATTTACTAATACATTTCAGAGTTTTTGATTCGATTGATTTTTATTACAAAGTTTAAGTATATATCGAGCAATCATAAAGTATTTATTATATCCTATCTATTTACAAATATTAAAAAAATGTTTAAAATTAGACATATCCTCAACCGGTCACTCACTGTCTCAGTTCACCCCAACTAATAAAAAAGAAACCCCCCTTTTAACAATTTCTATAACCCACAGTCTCTCTTTCTCTCAACTCTCCAGGCAACAACGAGTCGGACGAGCGTCAGATGATGAACTCCCTGCGCGACAAGATGAAGACGAAGCCGGAGCCACAGCAGAACAACAAGCCAAAGAGCAGCGCCGAGGCCGAGCTGCAGGCATGGGGTCCCAAAGAGCCGCCCAAGCCCTTCTGGATCAAGAAGGACGAGGACAACAAGGCGCAGAACCCGATGGGCGTGCAGCCGCCGGTCCCGCTGCCGACCAAGCCCGAGGACATGCCCAAGCCCCACATGGGCTTCTGGACGAAGCAGCAAGTCAACATGCCCGTGAAACCTGTTGAGAAGGAGAGGGAGGACGATAGAGACAGGGACAGGTACAAGGACGACAGGAGAGAGGCCTATGGGAACAAGTGGGACAGGAGGGACGACAACAAGTATGACAGGGGTTACAGGGATGACAGATATGATAATAGAAGACGAGGCGGTGGACACGGCAGGTGAGGATGGCTTTTCTTTTTTGAGTTGTTTTTAAAATTTTCGTGCTTTATGGTATAGATTTCATAGTTGTGATGAATTATAAGGGAAGTTGGAGCCAACGTGTAGGTATGCTAGGAATCTACTATCTGACGCGATTAGTATCTATGAATATAAATAATTCTAAACACTAATATTCCACAAAAATGCAGTCATCCGTTTTTCTTGCCATGTAAATAAACAATTATCAATCGTAATATTTATATATTTACCTGAAATTCGATCGAATAACGAAAAAGACGGTGCGAGGTGTGATAAATTGACCGTATCGTGACTGTTACTTATTTAAAAAAGACAGTGGTTTTTATTTTCATTCATTCAAATTTCATGTAATGATATAAATATTGAACATAATAGTTGTTTATTAATTTGAGTATGCTGAATGAACGCATTTTCTGTAAAATATATGCCTAAAATTTTTAATATTGTCGAACAATCTTATGTATGTTACTCGCGTGGAATAGTAGATTTCTGCTTTATGTACTTCAAAGGTTCATTACTCTCTTAAAATGTTTATTAAGTTTTTAGATATTACTGTAGAATTTATCCTGCAAATTCTCACAAGATCTATTGAATTCTGACGAAATTTTTAAGTGAACAATATTTTAAAGATTTCATTGAATTTATGTATATTTGACAGAATTTCTTAGTTTTTGACAGATTTTGATTGTGTTTCTCAAATTTATACCGACTTAAGAATTTAACAGAATTTCTATAAATTAGACAGAAATCGCAGAATTACGGAATTTTTCAAAATTAGATAGAAATTACAGAATTTCTAATCATAAAACGAAATTACAAATTTTGAGAATTTGCTTGCAGAATTTTCTAGAATTAGTCATAAGTAGTTGTCAAATGAAAAAAAAATCAATTCATTCTTCTGACAAATTCTGCAGAATTATAACAAATTATTTTCACATTAGTTTAATTTAATATCATAATTTAATTATCATAAATAATTATAGTATGTACATATTTTTAAGAAAATAACTCTCCTATCTCTTTCTTTATCAATAAACAATAACCAAAAATTTTTCTAACCATTCTATTAATTTTATCAGCACATAGTTTTGGTACCAAGCCGATGAACAGTTTTTCATAATAGGAACCCAAATTTCGTACTGATGAAATGAATGGAACTATGGAACCATTTATACAAATTTTGTTCACTTTTTATTGATAAATAAAAAGTCTGAAGTATTTTCTACAAAAGTATTTCCAAATGATTATAAAAATAAATTGCCTCCCCTTTAACATGCTCTTAAGACAACGTTGACCTACCGACACAGATCCCTACCATCTCACACACGTTTTTTTATTATTTATTTGAATAATTATTTATTTCATTAAAAGAAATCTACGAGTTCCACCGTTCTTTGAGAATAAGCAATATTTTAAGTGCTGCAAAATTGCCTATCATTGTTACTGCTTTCAGAAATCTTCGAATTACAATAGAATGAGGTTACATTTAGTCATTGATTTTATAATTCAAAGTTTTCACAAAAAAGAAACAACGATAGGTATAACTTTCTTGGCGCTCAAAATATTGTTCATTCTCAAACGAAGCTTGGGCAATTCGTAATTTCATACGAAACAAATTATCATTCAAACAAACAAGTAAGTGAACAGCAAAAACCATCTATGGGATACTAGGAATCTAAAAGAAAACCAACCATCTACCTACATTTAACTCACCCAAAATCTCTCTCTCTCTCTCTCTCTGTCCCATCTCCCCAGGTACGAGTACGACAATCGTGGCCGGCGACGCGACTCCAACGACTCTCCGCGTCACGAGCAGCGCGGTGGTTGGGGCGCGCGCGACGGCAGCCCCAAGCGCGGCTTCGACAAGTACGGCAAGCGGCTCGCCGACGACAACGACTCGAACGACGAGTCGGCCGGCGGTGGCAAGTACGACAAGAAGCCCGGGGGCGTTGGCAACGAGCCCGGCGGCGTCGCCGGTGGCAAGCAGAAGAAGGCAGGCGGCCCGACCACGGGAGTGCAACTGGCGAAGAAGCCACCCGCGCCGTCACCCGCCAAGGGCAAACTGCCCTTCATAGGGAGGTTGCCGCTGTTCAAGAAGAAGGACGACCCGAAGAACCCGGAGAAGGAGCTGATGGCCCTGCCCTACACCACGAGTAAATTCGAGGACACGCCCAAGGTGCCCAGCGACATCATCAATCCGCCAGGTATGGGCGATTCTATTCTTTTAATGGCTTGGAAGTTATCGGCTTGTGAGAGCTGTTGGTCGTGGCTTCTTTTTGGAGCGATACATTTCAGGAAATCCTTGGAAAGTATATTTGATATACCGAGTATTAGAGCTCTAAGTGAATTAATAAGTTATAAAGAGCAATAAAGTTGATTAAAAATCATTTTTTACCGTTTTCAAATATATATTTGCAAAAATTCAGCTCTATCAGTCAAGTCTTTTCTTGATATACATACCCACGTACATAAATCCAGACGAAATTAAAGAACGTTTTTAAAAATAGAAATATTTATTTATTAATAATTCATTACAATTTTCATTTTTTGCACGGATTTTATTAACAGTATTTGATATTGAAAGATTTATTTGACTGAATCGCGCTTGGCAGAAACAGATCATTCATGCATGTGAGAGGTTAAACGCAATATTTTTAAATTTGTAATCATTTTTAGTTACATTAAATAAATATAAAAAGTATTAACATTCTTGTATACACTAAAATAAGTTTCACTTAATTAACGTTTCAGTTAACCATTTGATGGGTTAAAATGACTGGTCTATTTTACGTGTTGCCTTTATAAAAACATTGGATTCCGTTTAATAAATCTTTTGAATATGATACGAGTAGTAAATACAAAATATTTTTAGGTAAACATTTTAAAATAACTAATCTATCTTTTATGCTTTTGTATAAAAGATATATACATTGTTTTTTAACTGTCTTGGATTTATTGTATTTCGATTTAAAAAGTACACCAAAAACTATATCTATTATGATTAAACACTCTTCAAAACACGCGACTTTGAAATTTGAGACTCTACTTACGTTACGTGAAATCATTTTAGAACGCAGAGGGGTGATAGATTTCGTATTTTAATTGATAATATAATTTAAATTTATATTATTTTGAAATCAGCTTATTGAACGAAACCACCCATATTCCGTGCTTTGTAAATAATTATTCTATAACCTCTTCTGCGACAGTAGTGTAAACAAATTTTTTTTAAATTTTTATTTCGTAATAATAGTAATAATAAAAATAAATAATAAACAATTCAAAAGTCTTTAAAAATAGCAAAAAAAAATGCATCGACCGGGAATCGAACCTTTTTTTTTTTTTTTTTAAAGAGTTTTATTTGACTTATATTTTTACATAATGGTGGTTTTTAGGCGCAAATAAAACCAGTAACAAAAGCCTTACAATATATGAACATTTTACCAGACGCATTGTCCATTAGGACCGCTCGCATTTGAAACTTATAATAGTAAGTAGGTGATACAGTAGTCTAAGTATAAATACAGGCAAAGACGTTTCGTCAGAATTATGCCAAAAAATATTGTATTGATTGCGCAGGAAAATTGTAAAGTTGTATATAAAATAAAAAACCTGAGCTTAATTATCAAACGGTAATTTGAAGGGGGAGGATGCATTTAAGATTTTACTAACTAATTCTATAAACATTTATATATATTTTTTTTTTATTAGCTAAGCTATTTATGAATTCAGTCTTGATAGACATACTGTTAAAACTAATAACTATCTTAACTCTATATTTACATTTTTCTTCTTGATCTGCGCCTGAGCTCGTCTAAATAATTTGCATCCTCAGTGAGCCACCAGTATTTGTTTTTATTTAATCTGTGTTTATCTGTATAATCTATTAGAGGTATTACGGTTGAATATTTTATAAGTGAGTGATTTATTTCTGCGGAGGTCGGAATAGTTTTATTAGATTGATGACGTGAGATATGATAAATTGTTGGAATATTGCTGCTATTTTGAATTATACCGATTTTGTCAAAATGCATAAAGGCATGAGGATACAAATAACCAGATTGAGCTCTGGCTTCACAGTTTACAGGGTCTACTTTTGTGTAAGATTGTAGATACATGTTTCTTACTTTTTTTAAGTTAGCGTAATAATCTCTAGATAACTTAATTATAAAATTGTCAATTCTTGGTATGTTAGCTTTATTATATAGCGTTTTATTACTTATGTACTCATCACAGTCAGTTTTTCTATATATATGGAGCGCTGCTCTCAAGCACGTCCTTTCAAATCGTCTTAATCTTTCCATCATGGACGCGCTTATGTTCCACCATACTGGTGCCGCATATGTCATGATGGGTCTTATTAGAAGTAGGTAGCAAATTATTTTTGCTCTTTTTGATAGCGACTTATTAAAAAATAAGCGACTGTATGATCTGAAGGCTTTTTTGGCTTTCTCGAGCTGGTTATTAACGTGGTTGTTCATGCGCAGTAAATAATCCAGTTGTACACCTAGATATCGTACTATTTTTTTGTGCTCGATAGGTATTTTAGTGTTATTTTCATAGATATTTATTTTGAAATATTTAATGGGGATTCTGCTCTCACTATTTATGAATCTTAGAGGCCGGTGGAAAAGTATTGTTTCACATTTAGAAGGGTTGATTTTTAAATTCCAGAGCTTGTAGTAATTGTTAATTTTATTGAGTAGATTTTCTAGTTTCTTTTGAACTATTTCAGTGTATTTATCTGCTGCAAGAATTATAAAATCATCGGCAAATGCTGAAGAGTATGTATTATTATCATTATTTAATTCAAAAAGGTCCGGTATATTATACGTAAATATATTAAAAAATTCAGGTGAGTTGACTGTGCCTTGCATTAAGCCTTCTATTATATTATAAATTTCTGTCGAGAGATTTGACCCATCCCATGTGACAAAGGTTCTGTTACTTGTCATATTCCATACAAGTTGGATGAAATCTATGGGGTAATTAAGTTTGTATAGTATGTATAATAGGCCTTTAATCCATACGGAGTCGAACGCTCTTTCAAGGTCAATGAGGCAAGCGCCAACTATTTCTTTTCTATGAAGATGAGTATTAATTTCTGTTTGAACTTTATGGATGGCGTGACAGGTCGAGTGATTATTTTTAAATCCGAATTGTTTATCTGATATTACTTTATTTTTTAGTGTGTATTTTTTTAGAGTTTTGTTAATTACTACCTCATAGACCTTACTTATGGCTGGTGTTAGGCTGATAGGTCTATAGCTAGACACTTCATTAGGTAATTTTCCTTTTTTTAAGATAGGTAGGATTTTTGCCCTTTTCCATGTATCAGGGAAGATGCGATTATTAATACAATTATTGAAAAGTATTGTGTAGGCACGAATGACATTGTTCGGTAGGTGTTTGAGCGTTATAGGCGGTATATTATCAAGTCCAAAAGACGTTTTATTTGGTAGATTTTTAAAAATTAAATGTACTTCGTGTGTATTTATAAATGTGATTGAGTTATCTATTTGGATTGGGTTAAACGATGGGTTACAGTTATTAAATTTACATATAGTGCTGTTTGTTATTTCGTTTTCTTTAAAAGTTTCTATTAGTGGATTGACAGTATTTTCTACAAGCGTTTTGAGTGCAGTATTGTCGTTAGTGTGTCTGGGCGAGTTAACTTTTTCATAATATGCTCCGATTATATTTAGGATATCAGTAGGATTTTCAACAATGTATTTATTATCAATTATCGGTAGTTCATTTGTACCGCAGTTGCTGCGTTGTAATAGATCTTGATCTTGCGGATCGATTGTTAGAGTATTGACATTTAGCTGTTCTCTAGGCCTAAAGAATCTATTAATTTTCGGGAAAAATGATTCAGGGTTTCGGTAGTCAATGGCTCTTATTTGGCAATCCCAGTATTTATTATAAGATTTTTTATATTCTGCTTTTAGGAGGACGTTTATTTTTTCGATAAGATTTTTTATGAATTCTATGTTTTGCCAAATATTTATATTTAAAAACTTATTTTTGTAGTATTTGTTGAGATTGGTTATTAAAAATGATTTATATTTATGTAGTCTTTTTATTTTTTGGTTAGTATAATTAAGTACGTTATCGTGAGGTTTATATCTAGGGACAGTATTTTCTATAGATGTGTTTATTAGTGAGTTAATTTTTTCGAGGTAATCAGTGATTTCAGCATTAGAGAGATTTCTGTTATATAGTATTTCTATACAAAATTTATTATTTAGGCATTTTTGGAAAGTTCCCCATTTAGTTTTTTTAAAAGCAAATCTATGGCTTGTTACGGGATTAATATTATTGATGTTCGTTTCTAGTTTTATTGTAAAGTGTAGTGCTTTATGATCACTGTTGTAATCAACAGTTTTTATTTTGTTGTTAATAATATTAGTAACTTTAATTCTGTTGTCGATTATACATAGATCTAAATAAGTGTCGGCACTAGGATAAGTAGATGTACACGGGGGTATAATTGTCACTCTAAATTGCAATCCTTGGTTTTCTTCCCATTTTTTTAGCATTGCGCCTTTCTTTGTAGTTACTCTATCCCCCCAGCTCGTATGCCTCGCGTTCAGATCACCAGCGATTATGTAGTAGTTATCACCTAGATCTAAGCTAAGTTTGTTAAATAAATAGTTAATTTCATCAATAAAAATTTTCTTACAGTCATTATTTGCATAGATAGCTATTATGTAAAGATTATGATTTGAAAGTTTGATGTTTATTATTGTGTATTCAATGATTGAATTATTTTTTGAGGATGGTGTGAAAACTTGTGTATATGGAATATTAGTTTTTATTAGGATGGCTGTGCCGCCACCTTTAATGCTACAATTTCTGTCTGTTCTTATAAGGTTATAATCTAAGAATTGGATTTTATATCTTTTACTTAATTTTGTTTCACAAATTAGTGCAATATCAATATCGTTATCATGTATAAAATTATATAGATCAAATCTCTTATTCAAGGATATAAGTGAGTTTACGTTAATAGACGTTATTTTGAGAGTGTCAATTGATGCGTTCGCTACGTTAGATAAATTATTTTGAATTGTTGGAGGGTTATTAATCATTTTTGATGTCAAATATATCATATAACCTATCGATTTTACATGAATTATTATTGACTATGTTATATAATTTACCAAAGTGTGTATTAAACATCTCAGTCATCTGCTGTTTAAACTCATTAAAAATTGAGTTAAAATTACTATTTTGCTCATTTGAGAATAAGTATCTGCTATTGTCATTTCTATTCCATGCGTTTCTATTTGAGTGATTAGTAATAGTTTGCGTTACGTTAATGCTTTGTGATTCTGGATTATGCATGCGCGAGTGATTTGGGCGAATTAATCTATCAGTTTCTCTTTGAACAAATGAGTTTATGTTATGAACTTTATTATTTTTGTACGCTTGGCGAGAAGATTTTTGCGTTTCTTTGATATTTTTTGCGAATTTATAAAAGGGACAACCTCTGTAGGAAGCAGGATGGCCTTTTTCTTCACAATTAACGCAGTAAAGCTTGCTTTTGTCTACTTCATTTTTTTGAATTTCACATTCACCTGGTCCGTGTGTGTTCTCACACTTTACACATCGATATCCTAAATTACAATTAACACTCGAATGTCCTAGTCGTTGGCAATTGGTACATTGAAATATCTCTTTTTTTTTAAGCGGTTCCCATCGGACTTTTTGGTATGCTAATGTTTGTATTTTTGTCAGTGCTTGTATATTACTTTCACTCGTAAGTTGAACTAAAAAGTGATACATTTCTGGTGAATTTTTGTTAAATCGAATTTTTGTAACTTTATTCACATTTACATTGTCAATACTGAGTTCTGTGATCTCATCTTTTATATCTTTTTCGCTAAATTTACCTCGAACGCCTTTAAGTATGATATTTTTGAGTTTTTGATTTTTAGGAGTAAAAGTATAGGAATTAATGTTATTAGCTTTAAGTATCTTATTGACTTCGTTATGGATTTCTATAGTATTGCAATATACAGTATGACTTTCAATTTCAGATTGCTTTAATGTAAACTCATTTTTATTAATGTTATTCCTAGTAAGTAAGTAGATTAGGTTCTCTAATTTTATTTTATAAACAAAAATCGGCGGCGGATTATTGCGCGCATTCGGCTTACTGTTGATTCGAGAGTGTCGGGTTTCGCTGCTGTTGCTTGGCTGCTGCGTCGAGGGAGACACGTTGTCTGCGTCTTCGTTTCTTTCATTGTTGCGAGGCGGCGATTCTTCGTTTGTTACGAGGTTGCTTAGTACTGCAAACTGATTAGTATTAAACGGTTCAACATTACTTTGATGAGAGATAAGATTCTTGCTGTTTCCTCTAAACGTTTTCTTTGGTTGTGTCCATGGCTCGTCTCGTTGCGTATTGGCGTCTCTAGGATTTTCGCCCTGGCTGTTGCTTGGTGATTTTGAAAGTGCACGTTTCTTGGTCGTGTTAGGTGCAATAGGCGATGCATATCTATGGCATTCTTTACGAGCATTTTTGAAAAGTGTTTCAATGCTTACCGAGTTTGGATTAATTCTCGGAAAGAGTTTGTACAAGTTTGCGTTGGATGGCGATGGTGTCCCACGCTGCGATGTCGAATTTTCACCGTCGCGTGGTAAAAAATTAATTGCTTGAGTGCCTGTTTCATTGTTCAGACTTTGGGTTGTGGTGATCATGGGCTCATTGCCGTCTTGTATTTCGTCGTCGGCCTTTTCTAGTGGCGGCGACATTTGACAGGCATAGGCCTGCGCGTGGCCGGCCAAAGGGGGGAGGGAGAGAGCAGCATGCGCGCACGTGCTCGTAGCAGCGCGGCGCCCGGCTGTCACTCGGCCCGCTTTGTTCGTGCACTGTTTATTTTACTGTTTTGTGTTTATACACCACTAAATATGAATTTTTATATGCACTGATCACTTGTAGCTTCACTTAACGTTCATGTTGGTATGCTGTCATCAACCCCGCTAGAACTTTCACCGATCTCCAGACGTGAAGGGAGATATTAGAAACAGTTTAAAACTATTTACATTTATTATTAATATATAACATAACATTTTTGAGATTTGTACATACTTAATAGTTGATCCGTATTTTCTTTTGCCCTTTTAATATAAATTCACCAAATAAAATCACTCTGTAGTAACCACTTGAACCTCTTGCGTTCGTCCCCTTTGAATTACTTAATAAAAATAGTATGCCGATACCGATAAAACAGGTCTCTTCCAACGGGTTTTATTTTTCTTTTCATAGCTAAACAAAAATTAAACTAGATATAATAGTTATCAATTAGCGTGGCGTCACGTATCATTGTAGTATACCTATACACAAAAATTGAAAATTTTGAAACTTGAAACATCTATAACTTTTTGATTTTATAAGAATAAACAAAAAATGCAACATAAATTTGTTTACCTTTTATTTTATCTACTTAATAATTAAACTTTGTATTATTATGCAAAATGCTAATAATAATTACAGGTACCCATTTTTTTATTATATATTCAATTTTTAAACAACATCTCTCTAGACCGTTGTTGTCTCAATCACGAACAACAACGTGACTGAGACACATTTTCTCAAAATCGCAGATCAAATTTAAAAAATAGCTCCCTGTAACTGTCGGTAACAGGGGGTCGAATAAATCTTCAGATACTTTTATCATACACTCAACACTTCTCTCCCAATACTCACCCTCTGAAATCATTCCAGGAGTCGTGCACGTGCCGAAGCTCGCCACGCCCCTACAGCTGCCCGCTAACCAGGCCGCGATCAAGGCCCAGCAAATGAAGATCCTCGTGGCGCCCCCGCCCCCGGCGCTCAACGAGAAGCAACGAGCGGCCGCGGTCGAGGTCGTCGACATGGAGATCGAGGACCAGTCCGAGGAGGTGCTGATCGAGCAGAACGTCGATCCGAGCAAGGACGACGGCACGGACAAGCCCGCGTTGCCGAACACGAGCAGGCCACCCCCCGGTTATCCGATGAAGAAGCCCGATGTCACCGGGCCCACGCCGTTCACGCATCAGGGGCCGCCGCCGCCGTTCGTCACGAATTCCTTCATGCATCCGCCGGGTCAGGTGAGTGGTCGAGGGGCTTTGGGGCACGGGGGTTGGGTTTGAGGGTTTTGGGAACCCGGTGTCTAGGAATGGTAGTGCTAAAAAATGGCCCCATCCGACAACTGCTGTTATTTTTTGCCAATAGATGGCGTTGATAGCATTAATGGTAATCTATTATCCGAGACTTTAGATAAAATTAACTTTATTATAAAAATGCCTAAAAAGTTTAAAAAATGTTTACTTGGATGTTTGCTTAAAATAAGCCCCTTTTGAGCCATATAGTAAAGAAAGATAATTTATCTAGATAATGAAGTATCTAGATAATGCATTCAAGATAAAAAATCTCGTTAAAATGATAAACAAAATTAATTAAATTTTTAATCTAAATGATACGTTGTTTAGATAAAAAGTAGATCATTTTGTATGGTAGTTTAACTAGACAATTTATGTGGATAACGTATTACCTAGACAACACGTATCTAGATACTTCTAGACATCTATCTAGATACGTTTCGTATCTGTTAGTTTTCCCATGTGCCCTGACTTATTGTATGTAAATATGAGTGTCTTCATGTTGTACGTGTAGGCAATTTTTAAACGAAGATAGTTTTTTATCTAGATCGTTAGTTAGATAAATTGATCTAGAATTTGTCCATGATTGCGCCAGTATTTTCGTAATTTTATATGCTCTAACGAATACCTGAAAGGCCCTAAAAGTTGATAGTAACAGACATGATGTTAAAAATACAGCTGACTTTTTTTTTCTTTAGTAGAATAATTAATTAAAAATGTATAAATTATATAGTTTTTTAAAAACGCCACTCACGCGATTGGTTATAAAATAATGGCAGCGATAATGACACCATTTAACCTCAAAATAAGAAAAGGTTATTTTTCTCGGGTCGTATTATCCGTCATGTTTCTTTTTCTATAATCACGTGACCTCGTAAGTCATTTAAATTTACATCTTAACAAGAACACTTGACAAAGAATTCCTATTCGTCAAATATCTAAATACATAATATTTTCTTTTTACTCTTTTGTACTTATATTTTGACTAAACTTAACTAAACAATGTATGAAAATTCATACCTGTTCCCTATCGACTATTATTCTAAACAAGTCTCCAACACCATCTACACCATCTAACCTCACTTTCCATTTCTCCTCCACAGCCACCGGTCCAGCAGATGCCGTACATGCACCAGATGCAGATGCCCCCGCCGGGCATGTACGCCAACCCCCCGCCGCCCCTACCCGCCACGGCCGAGGCGCCACCCGGCGTCCCGGGCGTCACTAACCCCGAGGTCGGCGAGATCCCCGAGCCCATGGAGAAGCGCGCCCCCGACGGCGCGCCCCTACCCGAGGACCTCCAGGAAGCCCTGGACATCATCTTCCCGAACGAGCTGACCCCCGAGGAGATAACGGCGCGCAAGGCCGCCGCCGCCGCGGCGGCCGAGCTTCAGTACAGCCAGGAGAACACGATAATGTACGGCTCGGTGTACAGCATGCTGGGCTGCGTGGGCTACGGGCCGGACTACATGGACCAGCCGCCGCCCGAGATCACCCAGCAGGAGCCCGAGCCCGACACCGGCCCGGAACCCGACGACCTCAGGATGCTCGGCATCGACGAGGGCGACACCATTCTGTAATAAGTGCGCGCGCGAGAAAGAGCGAGAGAGAGAGTATGCGAGTGTGTGCGTGCGTGCGTGCGTGGTTATCGACTGAGCGAAGTGCGCAGCTTTACCGACCGAGGCTGGTGGTGTCATCCGTTTTTGTTTGTTGAGAGAGAGAGGTTAGGGGTCGATTTGTTTTGGAGTGTCTTGCAGGGTTAGCGATTAACGGGGTGTAAGAGGAGTGAGCAGGTTGTGTCTTTTATTCATGCTTGTATCTATGGTTGGATGAGGTAATCTGTAAATGATTGCCTTCATTCGCGATTAAACGATAACAGTAGCGTCGAGAATCCTATGTAAATTTCACCTGGTGCGGAAATAATGAAGCTGTTCAAGAGTATTACTTTGATATAGATAGATATAGTGTACCCTTAGACAACTTCGGACTTCATCTGCAAGGATCGCTTCGGTATCGTTTAATCGCGAAAGAATAACACGCGGGTAGCATACGGGCTTCTGCCTGCATAGCCCTTTAAAACGGAGAGAAAAAAGAATAACACGCCATGTATAGGACGTAGCCTGGGGCTAATACCTACGGAAAAAACACGTCAAGACAGCAAATAAAACTTGTAGTTGTTCAAGATAATAAACGATGTTGATATTCTTGATACTCGTAATTTATAGGTTACGTTATCCGATCGTGAAAATGAGGAGGAATAAGAAGAATAAAGAACTGTTTGTATCTCTTCGTTACTCTCTTAGCCTGTAATATACTAAATAAAAGCCTGTGGAGAGAAAGAGAAATAGAAACAAATATTAGAAATAAGGAATGAATATAAGGAATAAAGTGTGTGGATAAACTACAGTTAGCAGAAATGGAATAGTGAAGTATGAAAATTGAATAATGAAAGTTTACCAAGTTACTTGATTTACTTCTTGAGTTGCAATTGAACAATTTATTTAATTGTTTGAAATTTGTACCGTGATTTTTATTTTGCATTTGTGCGAAGTGCATATAAGCTTTGCCCCCTGAATATACACATTACATGACAATCTTGTTTCTTATATGTATTCCTTCTAGCTAATAATTGTTCATATTCCGTTTTCTACGAATAGGCCAATATAGGATTTCACACAAAAGAAGAGGAACAGGTAGCAGATACAAAAGAAATAGAAATTTAAGGGTCGTTGGGTTCATAATTGCATTTTTATAGTCCATTGTCTATCAGTAAACGAGACTGATAAACAGCGCAGAAGCGCATTGAACTCATTATTAAACTCAGCAAATTTAATGAATACTTTCATTGTATACTTTGTTAATATAGATTACAAATACGCAATCATATATATGACTTGTTCCTTCTTGTTTCTTATATTAGTTATCTGTTCCTTTTTCATGCTAAAGCCTTAAGGTACGAATCGATAGGACTAAATTTATAATGTTAAAAATAACGCGTTAGTTGTGATTTTTACATTGTAAAAGTGGTTTGTGTCTAACTTTGAAATGGACGATTTTTTGCATTACTTATGAGTAAGTTACTCACTGTGAACGAAGAATTGCATGAACTTCTGTTAAATCATAAGGAGTTTAGTGTACACTAGTGCTTCGATTTTCTCGATGGATTGAAGTAGTGTTTGCTTTCGTGAATTGAAAGTTGTCCAAGCTAGTTTTAAACGTACATTAGTAATTACTTATGTAAACATAACTTCCCAGTCTACTGTAATATATGCAATGTAAGGACAGGTATATATATATATATATATATATATGCTTATAGGTAATTATTAATTATGGTTTAAATATTAAGAAAAATTTCAACTTTCGTGGAGCAACAATAGCGAATTTAAAATAAAGTTACATTCAAGAAAAACGTATGGTTAATTTAGAAACTAATGTTCTTTCTAATCTGTATAAAATATATTTGTATTAATTATAATAAAACTGATAATGAACTTTTTCAGAATGTTTTCAGTGCTTACTAATGTTGTAAAGTTGATACAATTCTACAGTTATTTGTCCCGATCGTTATTTTTTAATTTAAAAAATTAAATATTTTGTATCTATTAATTATGAAAAGCAAAAAATCAAATAAATGAGGGAAATAATTTTTATGTATACGTATGTTACAAAGTCACAGAATATTGCTCAATTATTATTTGACCATGTATTTTTTACAACATATTCGTAATGCTTTGAAACTTTGTAACATATTGGACAAACAAAAATGGAAAAAGACACTAATAATATCGCTCAGTCGAATTCACGTAAAACTATCGCTAGGATAATCTCGAGGGCGTTTGTAAACAATTTTAATAATTTCTGGACAGTGTCTAACTTTTTTCGTAAAACATAGTCAATATACCCTATACATTCATATACTAACAAACGATCCTCTAGAGTAGCTTTGCTTTTCATTAGATCATCCGTTCTTTTTGCTCAATTATTGTATGTCTTTATTTTTAATTTGTACAGTTTTGAGAGCGCGTGAAATTTACGCATCTTTTGCACTATTCACAGTAATTTAAGGATCAATCGAATTCTGGTGATTACAATTTATAAAGAAAACAATTGAAAGAATTCTGAACAATTACACGAAGACTAATTCGTCAAGAAAAAAATGAGTGTTTGAAAATGAATATTCGCGTCAAAACAATTCCAATATCATTGAACGGTGGAATTCGTCGGTACAGTGATTTTTATTGTTATATTGTAATATGAATCCCAATCGGGGTTGGATTATAAGATAGAAATATATGATAATTAAAACTCTTAAATTGTCCAAGCCTTTTATTTCTTCACTTATCGCTTACACAACAATAGTACATACATGTCATTTATTTTCATTTTTTTTATTATTTAATTTCTTCCAACATATTATTGTGATGTTTTAATTGAGTAACATTACATAATTTTATGACCAGTGCTGTAAATTGTCAACATCTCGAAGAAAAATACATTTTCTTAAAAATATAAGTATATAGACCACTTAAAAATGTAACATCTCCATTGAATAAACGTCTTTCACAGTAACCTAAGATAATTTTTTACAGCACTGCTTATAACGTCTGATAATAAAAGTTTAATATTAACATAAAAATACGGCTTGAATCTTAAACATGAAATCAGCAGTTACGGCCTACTCAAACATAACATTCAATTGGAAAAAAATCTTCAAAATTGACGATGACTATTCGAAGAATCTTTTCCTTACAAACAATAAATCGACATTTTATATACAACATTCATTAATAATCCTAGCATTGACCAATTTTTTGATTTCCACGATAAGTAAAAAATAATCTGAACTCACCCAATAAAGTAAAGAACTTTTCAATGAAAAAGAGAAAAACATACGATAATATGGCATTATTTAAAACTCGATATAAAATTTCGTACAAACAATAAATTGCACGTTCGAGTAACGTCTTCTTTATTCGAGTAGCTCAATAATTCTAAACTACGAAGCGTAATTCTTTCATTTTTTAGGCTAGTCTTTGTCGCAGATTTTATATTATAAAATCACTCCGTCACGCGAGAATTTAAAATGCTACGCACTACAATAAGATAGGCGTATACAATCAGTCGGTGGTGCGGGGGGAAAAAACATGGAATGACTATGAGGAAATGCCGGTAAAACTCCGAATCTATCATCAATCGGTGACTAAAAACGTCTGTATAAGATCGTTATTAATGTTCGAAACCAGAAAAACCGTGTAAAACTATCAACTAGATCGAATGCACTTAAAAAATGCTTGAAAAAATTGGGAATCGGCACTTTCACTTATCATTGATTGACTTATTGACCTTAACATTATTTACAAAATTCTTAGGCTAACGGGGTCATTCTCAGCTATAGCCTGAAACACATTTTAAGTTTAGGTGTCATTATTATACCTACGTTCGAAAAAGGTGTCTTTTTAATTTACTTTGAAATACTTTAGTTATGTTTTCTTTTTAATTGACAATAACAATAAAACATTTAAGAAACTCTAAGCTACATAATCATTTACTTTACAAGACACCATAATTTAATTATGTTGAACGATTCATTTTAAAAATACATAAATAATTTACAAAGTATTAAAAAAACGTCCATTTTAACATATTTTAGGTCAGAATCTATGTTTAGATTGTAAACCATAGACTACAATCTTTTGAAAATTGAACTACGCATTCCTGGCGTGAATTCGGAAGGCGTTTTCATCCGAAATAAAAGTGAGAGGCCGGTAAGGTGGAAAATTTGATCGGTACATATTTCACAACTTTGGTAGTGTGAAGGTCCGACCCGACTACTTCTTTATCAATACTGCATTTTTAATTGTTACAATAGATTGTAAATATTATTTTGGAAAACAATACCGAATTTTCAATCTCTCCCTTTATCAATAAACTATAATCACATCACTTTTCAAGTAATTCGATCAATGTTATCTAAATTTTGGTTTCAAGTCTTTAAAACCCACATTCGATAATTCGGAACCTAAGTCTTATATTGATAATACTGATGGAATGACTTGAAAATTTCTTCGATTATTTATTGTTATAACGACAATAAAAAGACTGACAATCTCCCCCTTAAAAAGTATATTTACAAACTTTTGTTAAATATTAAAAACGTAGTATCGGTATAGTAGAAAGCGGGTCGGTATTCCACGCCGGACCCAATTACAGATTCCTACATCCCATTTTTCACTATTCTAACTCAATTTTGTATCTTTGTTAATAATTTCAATCCTTCAATGTCCATAATATCTTAAAGAACACTGGACGACAGAATAATTAATCAAATTTTGAACAAGAATAGTGAAACACAATTTCCAACAACTATCAACGATACCAATCAAATCGTACGTACAGACTCTACCCCCCAACTCCAAAACACCCCCTCTACCCCTCCCCCTCAACCAATTCCCAAAAATTTAAAACTGCATTAAAAAAGAAAAAAATCAAGGAATGTGCCGCTTCCAATCACACACACACAAATCTCTCTCTCTCTCTCTGCTTTTAAATCTGAAGCACGAGACCGGCGCTGGATATGTTGTCGCCGCCTCCGGCCGTCTGGCTGGCCTCGGTGCAGACGAGCACTGGCGCGACGCAGACGTCGACCTCGATGCGCCGGCCCACCGCGTGGAACACCTCGTCCCAGCAGGCCACGGGCTTCTCCACGTTCAGGGGTATGCGCGTGCCCGAGATTATCGAGGTCGTGAAGCTGTCGTCCATTATCAGAGTCGCCTTTTGCAGATCGATCTGAAATGTGGGGGTTATCTTTTATTGAGGTTATGTTGGAGATTGAGTATAGAAATGAAGATACTCCTGTTGTCGCGTGGTTTTAGTAAATTATATAGATGCGGGTATACGCGTTTTTATTCCCGGCTCAACCGTAATGGGCACTTTATTGACCTGAAGAGCGGGAGAAGAGTAGCGTATGATTCGCTCTTATCTGTACTTTATTACCCTGGGGTTAGCTGTTTAGTATAGTAGTGAACAGTTTGATTTGTGGTTTCGAGGGTTGGGTATTACCGGCCTTCTCTGTGCCCTGATTCGTATGTGGCTGAGGGGCAGTGGTTGCTTTTGGAGGCTGTCGGACGCGTGTTTCTTTTATTAGATTCAGTGACAGATTGAATGAGGATTCAAAGGAAGTTCAAGTTTCTACTCAGATAAGTTTTTCTTACTTTTCTGTATAAATTTTGTCCAATATTTTTAAACTTTCAATATAATTTGAATAATTACAAGGTTTTTCATCTAATATCTTATTGTCGATTTCATTTGTTAAATTGCATCAAGTTAATTTTTATGAAATTATTTTCATTGTAATAAAATTCCTCATATATACATGTTATTCTGTGATATTATTTTTGTGATTCCGTGCGTAACGTACTTTCGTAATCGTTTTTAGTGCGTAATAGTACATTACGATACGTGTGACTTAAGTGGCCCATTATTGCACGACGTGTAGTTAGCACCCGAGCGTAGCGAGGGCGATATTTACGCCGTGCGATGGGCCACTTAAATTACGAGTATCTTATATAATTGTATAGCACTGCTTGCCTAAATCCGGTGTAATAATGGACTACTTAAGTCACAGATAGACGTGACTTAAGTGCGGATTTAGGCCACCCAGTGCTATAAACGTGATTTTACACCCTAGTAAAGATAACGTTACACTACGCACTGTTTGACACTGCGTAAAATACTTTACACAACGGTTTACGGTGTGTAAAATTACGTAGTAAGTTTTTCAATATTTTGAATTTTGCGCGCTATAGTGCCGATTACTCGGCGGCCAATGGACTCTCCGCAGTATCACTGAAGGTCGCAGCTGTTATCAAAAGAATTTGTATAAATCGAACCCATTTAGATAATATTGAAAATACTGTAACAATTGAAGAAAATATAGATAATAATATAAAAAATAATTGAAGAAAATTTTGATAACAATTGAAGAAAAATTTGATAAAAACTGAAAAATATTTTGATAAAATTAATGAAAATTCAGAAAAAATTCAATAAATTTTGGAATAAATTTAAGAAAATTTTCAAAAAATTGTAAAATTTGGAAAAATATAGGAAAGTAAATTATTTATTTTTACCTCGTCCCTTCAGCTCCATCCCTCCCCCCCTCCAACCCTTCACCCCTAGCACTACGGCCCCTGCATACCGTCCTTTACCCGTACTTTATGCAGTACTTTAGTGACGCATTTTTCGCACTTTATTGCAACAAATATCGTATGCAACTCGTGTGTTCGTTTTACACACTCGTACTATTACTGTTTAGTCCCGGTTGATGGGAGCAAAACTAACTTCACGCACGAGTCACTGCGAAGAGTGCGTAATTAGTATATTTTAGAAATACCCTTTTGCCCCAAGTTGCGTACCGTAGTTTTTATAACAAGTGCATAAAGAAGGCCATTCTTTGTCGTCTACAAAGTGGATTGAGAATAGAGTTTTTCGAGTCGTCCACTTAAGTCTATGACATATAATATATATGTATATGTATGCATGTATATATATAAAATTTTCAAAATTTACCAGTATTTTCCATATTTTTCCAGAATTTTCTAAAATTTGTCAACAGTTTCCAAATTTTCTAAAAGCTTTATTAAGGAAATGGAGCAAAAATAAATAAAGGGTACCGAAAATAAAAGGTAGCGAACATGAGTATTTTCGGTTCCCTTTATTTGACGCTCGGAAAACTCTATTTTCGCTACACTTTATAGGCGCAGAAAATGGTATTTTTTATTCACATGTTATAAAATAGTATATTATGACACTGTTGTGGGAGATGGTTTTCTACCTTGCTCGAGGGTTTTCGCACGAGCGAAGCGAGTGAGAAAATCGAGCAAGGTAGAAAAACACCTCCCACAACAGTCTCATACGATATTTTATAGCACAACAACCTCAAAATCGACAATAAAGTTGGCATTTTGAGGTTAGTGTGCTATAAAAGCGATTTTACGCACGAGTTGCCGATGAACAGAGCGTAAATTTTTTTTTTAATATACTATTAATATAGTATTGGACAAGAATTTCAGGAATTCTATTGAAACTGGCTATGTCTTGACTTTGTATCATGAATACAATAACAATGTTTATTTTGATTATAGGTATACATTCTATTGACATATCTATCTTAATACAGCAACATGATTTGTTTTGATGCTCAGTTATATCGATCTTATAGATGCTATTCTCATTGCTGTTTTGATATAGTTCAGATATTTTCTCTCTTGTATTCCAAATTTTTTCATCCATAATAATTCAAATCTATTGTTTTCAAATATTTTATATATAAATTATTCTGAATATAAGTTACAATTACGGCTCGTTTTCGCGGCAGCGAATTGATGCGGCGTTCGCGGCGAATGCTCTATAGGGGAAGGTGGGGCAGTACGGGCACCCTAACTTCAAAAGAATCCTGTACTTTCTATTTTGTACCAATACAAATTATTAAAAGTGCTTCTTAAAGTAGAATATCTCAAGATTTAGATACATTATTTTTTATTATAAAATATATATTGCATTGTTTTTTATAATGCAAAGTACAATACCGCTAAAACTGCCCATTTTCCCCACCCGTGGGGCACGATTGGCATGGAGGTGGGGCACGATTGGCACGGTGAATTATTGAAAAATTTATTTAAAAAAAAATATTGGACGTTACTATTAAATTTGCATTTTATAGGATTGAGGATCAAAACTAAAAACCAGACGTATGTATTATAAACTTTACTATTTATTAAATAATAGAAACAATTATTACTTTACGTATGATTCTAAGACTCCGACTCCGAAATGTTAAGGACGCAAAAGTAAGGTTAAGAAAATCAGCTGTTAAACTCGGCGGAAATAAATTGACGACTCACGTATGCCAATCGTGCCCCGCTAGTGGTGCCAGTCGTGCCCCATTTTAGAGTATTTTTGTATGTAATATTACTTTTTTCCTAAGCATCGGAGATCATCAATCAAAAATACTATTAAAAATTTACGATTTAAATTGTAAAAGTAATTCCCTTTCGAAGCTCATATGATTTATTTGTTCTTGAGAAATAGATTAGAATTATGGAAAAAACAACGTTTTGAAGTCCTCAATTTCTAATAATTCTCATACGATTTGTATTAATTTTTTTCATTTAGGATTTGCAGAGGGAAAAAGTAAAAGCTATTTACAACATATAAAAAATACTATCATGTTAGAATATTCATTTATTTAGTGAACATTTGAATGCCCAATCCACCCGCCAAACCCATCGTGCCCCACCTTCCCCTACTATCAAGAAGGTGCGAGAAAGAGAGCGTTGTTCCCGCCAATACGCCCTCTCTCTCGCACATATGCGTGTTAGCATAGAGCATTTGCCGCATCAATTCGCTGACGTCAAATCGAGCCCTTAGTTCATCAATAGAAAATAATTGCGAAAATTACATGAACAAGATTTAATCAGTATAATTACTTCATGATTATTCAATTTCTCTTGAAATTTTTCTCCTATATTAGATTGTTGTTGATCTTAGTTACTCAATGTTTTAACAGTAATTCATCGGAAACTATTATTAGTAATTTTTGAGAGTTCATTCAGGACTTGCTTTTTTCTGAATTTATCTTTGCCAAACTTCCGTTATATTCCAATTCAAATTTAATATTTCTGTTTTCGATATATCCTATGGTGGCGACATCTATTCCAATTCATTTGAGCACTCATATTGAAAACAGCCTGTCAGTTTGTATATTCTACATAATATACATGTATATTGTATATAGACACTAGTTGGTACGATGTGAACGTTTATTTAGCTGCGCATAGGTTGGATCGTCAAATGATCATCAACCACCTTTTGTTTTTCGTAAAAATTGAAAAGAAAACAAAAAATGACACGATATTGTTCGGTGAACGGATGCGAGGCGAAAGGAGGTTTCAAATTCCCCTCGGACGCGAACAAGCGAAAGCGTTGGCTCGACGCCCTGAGTCAAAAGAATCTGAATCCCAAGTACGTGCATACGTGCGTTGTCTGCGCGAAGCACTTTAAACAGACTGACATTTACAACAAGGATACGAATTTTTATACAGGTGAGTGTTTAACATAAGCATCCGGTCGATTGAGGCAAAATTGTAATATTGAATGTTTTGTAACGTGTATACACAGGTCAACCGGTGATACGTAGACGATTGTTGTCTCACGCTGTGCCATCGATAGCTTTGAATCCAGACTATGTTATAAAACGAATACAGTCGCGTGCTGCGCCATCGGTTGCTTCAAATTCAGACAAACCATCACTGGTACATACTTATTTACATAACAAGGTACAGGGTGTGCGATTAGAGTCTTTAAATTCAGATGAACACTACATTGCAAGTAAACCAATGTCGCTAGACACTGTACCGTCAATTACTTCAAATTCGGATGAACAATGCAGTGAAAATACAAAACATAATACCAGGTCAAGCACTGAAGCAGCAAATCTTGTAGAAGTTGATCGAGTATGTAAAAGTGTACCAACTGTACCTTCAGTAGTTTCAAATTCAGATGAGCAGTGCATTGCAAGTAAACCAATGTCGTTGGCCACTGTACCGTCAGTTACTTCAAATTCGGATAAACAATGCAGTAAAAATACAGAACAAAATACCGGGGTAAGCGCTGAAGCAGCAAATCTTGTAAAAGTTGATCGAGTATGCGAAAGTGTACAAACTGTACCTTCAGTTGCTTCAAATTCAGATGAACCATGCACTGAAAGTACGGAACATAATACCAGGTTAAACAGTGAAGTAGGAAATCCTATAAAAGTTGAATGTCCAGTATATAAAAGTGTACAAATACAGGACTGCGATGACAAAAGTGCATTGAAGTCAGTTGTACGCTATGGAAGATATTGCTGCGTAAAAGGATGCACTAGTAAATACAGAAAGACTGATGATATACGTTATTACAAGTTTCCAACGAGTACATTTGCCTGGAGAAATGTGAGACGTCAGGAATGGGTACAGGCTGTCATCAAGCACAAGTAAGATTGTGGAGTCTTAAATAAACATTATTTGATTAAATTCAATTAATTATCGAAATTTAATTTCTTATCTTATTTTTGTAATTTATAGTATTGTTTTATATTGAGAAACTATAAGTAAATTTTAAAATATTTTCTATTATTTCTGGTCAATCTGATTTTAAAATGATTTTGTGCTATTTGCAGTAAATTCAATGACGATTGGCAGCCAAAAAAGTCAACTGTGATATGCAGTGTTCATTTTGCGGGAGGAGCAAAAAGTGAGCACCCACAACATCCTGGATACAATCCTACAATCTTTTCTGGTCAATCAACTAAAAAGGGAGAAAAAATGGTAGCAAGGTTCAAGCGACGTTTGCAGCGGGAACAAAGTAAAATCGCAGCAAGCAAGCTACCTGCTACTACTGCAGCTTTAGCGTCAACATCAAAATTGATACAAAATGTAAAAGCAGAACCAATACCGCTTCAGCAACCACAATTCATCAAGGTGGAAAATAATTACATTGACAATGAAGATGATGATACTCCTAAAAATAAAAAAAGTAAAATTAACAATTCTGAATGCCACATGGATTTGTCGAACAAAAAATCCCTTAGTAAAATTGTGGTGGGCAATCAGAAAGTTCCCATCAGTAAAATAGTGGTGTGTAATCAGAAAGTGCCACCCAGAAAAATCGAGGTAAGCAATCAAAAAGTTCCCCTTCGTAAACTTGTGGTGTGCAATCAGAAAGTTCCCTTGAGTAAAATCGTGGTATTCAATCAGAAAGTTGAAAATAATCAGAACTGTGCAACAACTCAAGTTAAATTACAGAATGTAAATAACAATGGTCAAACACTAAAGACGGAAATTGCTCCTCAAAGGATAATAACAGGCAGTTTACCACCAATACAACCTGTACGATTTAATGGAATATCTTCAATTCATTTTAATTATGAATTGATAGATATGTGCGGAGTAACATTTGAAGTATTCAATGTATTGTTAAAAACTTTGCCTGAAATGATGCGCATCTCAATTAGCAATGCAAATAGACTGCTAATATTTCTAATGAAACTTAAACAAGGTCTTACTTGTTCTTCTTTGGCCATTTTATTCAATACACCTCGAGAGGTAATCGATCGAATATTCAATGAAACTTTAGAAAGTCTTACAAAGTCTACGATGACTATTGTGAATTGGCCAAATAAAGAAGCTATTCAGAATGTTTTGCCCGAATCATTCAAAGCTACGTACTCAAACTGTCGGGCAATAATAGACTGCACGGAAATTGAAATAGAAACGCCTGTAAATATAGAAGAAAGGCTAAAGTTTGATTTCACTTATAAAAATGCTCATAGCTTTAAGCTATTTATTGCTTGTGCATCCAATGGCTTTGTTTCATATAAAAGCAAGTGTTACGGTGGACAGAAAAGTAATGAACTTGTGGCAAGTGACTGTGGGTTTTTGGATCTTATTGATTCTGGCGATGTGATATTATCTGATAAGGAATTTCCTAGTATTAAAACTGCGATAGAAAATAAGAAAGCCATTTTTGTTACACCCCCGTTCACGGAAAATCCGGAACTAACTTCTGTCCACGCTCACGTTTTACACTGCATTCATCAGATTAAATTCTTTAAAATACTTTCATGTGTACCTGTAGATCTAATTTCGAAAGTCGACGACATTGTGCAAGTTTGTTGCGCATTAAATAATTTAAGAAATCCGTTAAAAAAAACAGAATAATATATTTATAATAAACCAAATAAATTAATTTTGTTATACCTCTGTATTTTTAATACGTGTTTACCTACCTAAACCTTCTTTTTCATAATTATTAATCTCCTATGCTTCTTAAATAGGTTTTGTTCACATAAAAAACGAAAAATTTCAAATTAAGAAGTTTCAAACAGTATTAATATAATCAAAAGCAACATTTTTGTGAGCAGCACAGATCATTCATGTCTAATTCTCATCATGATCATGTTACCTTGTATTATCTACACGCAATACTATGTGCAAAAATGTTGTTTTCAAAAAAGTTAAAAAAAACTGTTTACTGTAAAACACAGATTTGAGTAAATCTTAAAAAATCCTTTTGATAACATTCAACTACTTTTAGAAAGACTAATTTCCATAATTCATAGTTATATCATTAGGAACTCATTTTTAGTAGTATAGATTTTTCTTTAATTGCCTCAATAAAAATATTTTTGTGTGTACTCCGCATTAACAATATACAATTCTATTATTAACAAAAATAATAATTTATTTAAAAATAATAATTTATTTAGAAATAATAATTCTCATTATTTTTAACTAGTACATATTTATAAGATTTTTTTCACAATTTTAGTTAGTAAGCTTATTGAATTTCTTTCAGAGAATTGTGAGCGAACTAAATAAGATTATTTATTTTACTAAATTTAAAAACATTCCAGAAGTATCATAGTGCATAATAACATTTTTTACTTCAAAGGAAAAATTCTGAGACTTTCTAGTAAACAATTCAACATTCTTTACATAAAATAGGGAGCATACTTTGAACATATTGAAGGTTGAAAAAAGCAATTATTTATTATTTTATGACTCATAATTCATCAAAACAAAAAAAATAATAAAATTAATTTAATTTTAATTGATTTTTATTTTATAAAATTGTTTATAAACATTTAATTCCAAAGGCAATTCACTATTGTTTATTTAAGTACTATAGGATTAATGGAGCAAATTTTGATGGATTGACTTAAAATTTTCAAAAAATCTCCAAAGTATAATTATCCTTGAATTGAGTGCAGAAAATTTATTAAAAGTAGGTAAGTTTTGGTTTCTTATTCAATTAGCTATCTTGTTCCAAGAATAATTTTTTAGATTTTTCATAATATTTTTGTAAAAATTCTGTAATTCACAGTTCTATACCACCCCCAAAAATATGTTCCAAACATTCTATTTTTACATTTATAAAGTGCACAACTGTCCAGGTAAAGACGAAAAATTTTGAATATTTACTTGGATTTTTCAAATTTAACACCAGTTTAATTAAAGATTCAACTGTAATACTCACATTGCTAGTGCTGCAAACGTGTCTATGCGCAGTCAGCGAAGCCTTAGCAGCAGCAGCCATTGTATTCTTCCACGAAGAGTCCTTCACCGTCAAGATCGCCTGATAGGCCAGCGTGTGCACATGAATCCTGGTCAGCCTCCTTGCTCCCTCTATCCCTTCGCCCCTGGTCCTGATAAGCCTGAACAACGCCCTCATCTGATCCAGTACAATTGCCACTCTGGGTGTGGAATTTGCCACCAATGAGATATTCCCATAGTACAGCGAATTATGGAGATTGGCAATCTCCTGCTCGTTCATGCCCAGACTGTCGGCATAGGGTATGATTAGTGTGTTGAGTTCTTTGACTAGGCTCTCTTCGACGAAGGAGGCCATCTCGAAGTGAATTTTCGTGTTTGGGAGCTGAGATCTCATCTGTTCGTTGATTTTTTGCAAGCGGAGGGTGCGCTCGTTTTGATTGAAGGGATAGCTGTCCATCATCTGGAGGCCGCTGACTATCAGGAGGTCTGGCTTGTAGTCGGGCAGAGTCTTGCCTAGTTCTTCGAGGCCACTGGCTTCTGGATTGTGTCTGTCGTTGTGGATGATGTACCTGAAAGTGCATTTTAGAAGTTAGTGTGATGAGAATTATATTATTTTACCTAACAAAATCTATGGAGTACTCAAAATTTTTGTTATTTACTGATGAGCTTAAACTTTACAAAGCCTTAAGAACCCCAAATAATGATTATTTACTTTAATTTGGTTTTTGTACTCAATCATAAGGGAAAACCTTGAATGCTTATCTATAATTAGGATTCTTGGAGTTTTGTTCTGGTAATGCCTTTTATTTGGTTCTCAAATTAGACTCACTGCAAACAAAGCCTCAAGGTCATTATCGTTCTTGTCAGTCGTTTAAAAAATTTAAATTTCACGCCTCAAATGTCATCATCAGAAGACTAAAATATTAGTTATATTTAAAGATAAAGAGTTAAAAAACGAATTCAGCAAAAATAAGGTACTGAAATATTTACTTGAAACTTTCCGTATTAATTGGTAAATTAGTACAGAACAGAAGATAACGATGTCCTGCTTTTGCTTAATTCGGCTTTTATCTTTAATTATATCTAACTATTTACTGTTTCCTCAGTAACGTTTGAACCAGAAAATTCGAATTTTCGAATCGACTCTGCCACCCTCTTAATTTAAAGATTCCTAAATAGCATGAAATCGAAATTGAAATTCGCAAACACATGGTTCTGCCGGGAACACAGCATCTACTTCAATTTTAATTGCATCAAATCTAAGTCGTCCTCTATATTCCAGACTTTAAATGAAGGAAAGATGAATTTAGATAATTGATCGCGATTTTACATAACGACTACGAGTGATCAAAAACTATTCAAATAATCATCACTTGAAACCAGTGTTAGGGTCCAGATTATTTATTATTATTATTTATTTGATCATAATTATGCTGAGTTATATAATAAGTTTACAATATGTCCTATTGAACGTACTCTTAGGTATAATGATATTATCTTTTTTAGAAATATTCTTATTAATAAGTCGTCTATGGAACATATTGAGAGTAAAATAAATTTGAATAATACACCATACAATGTACGTTACCCTTTGAATATTACTCAGCTTCAATACAAATCAACCTATGGTTTACATTCAGTTGTTTCATGGCGTATAAGTCTATGGAATAAATTACCATTAGAAGTGCGAAACTGTAATAGTACTCTACTGTTTAAGATACTAGCAAAGAAATTCTTTTTTAACTAGTATTAAGCTTATTTTTGTAATACACAATAGTTCTTTTTGTTTTATCAGCGCCCTCTGTTACAAATTTTGTATTATATATTGTAATAACTATATAAATTATAATTTTGTAAAATATTTTTTGTACAAGGCCATAAAAGTAAATAAATAAATAAATTATCTTCTCTACCTGTTGGCGCGAGCGCTCATGTACGGCCCCCAGACCTCTCCCCTCTTGTACTCGAGTATCAGGTGGACGTCGTCCCGGTCGACCTCGCCGCCCACGACCTCGATCGCCTCGGGCATCATCTGCAGCAGGGAGCTCGTCATCTTGGCGGCGAGGAGGACGTCGCAGCCCTCGCGCACCAGGCGCATCGCCATGACCGCGGCGTTGCCGCCGATCGCCGAGTACGAGGAGGGATAGGAGCGCGCAGCGGCCACGAGATTGTCGAACAGCGTGGCGTTGGACATGTAGCGTCTGGAAGGAGAAAATTGGAGGAGAAAGATTAGAGAGAGATCGGAGGGTGAGGATTGAGATTGAGAGGCTGTGTGGAAGCGATGGAGTGTTATACATATTTTTTTAACAGCGTTTAGAGGGAGGAAATTTGTTCACTCGCCGTTAATAACATTTGTAGGGTACATTTTTTTTCTTTCGTAGTAGTTGAGAATTTGAATTGTACAGGATTTTATGTTTTATTTGTACTAGTTGAGTTTCAGTTAGTCCCTTATTTTACGCAGCCCCTCAATTTGTATTAATAGTTGGATTTTCACTTAATATCAATAATCATTCGTCGTACAAAGTAAATTTCATTTTTGACTTAGCAAGATGATGGAGGGTACTTTAACTGAACGATTTGAGCCATGTTAATGATAAATTGAATTGATAGTAATAAATGTGTCATCCATTGGTGAGTTTGAGTTTTGGCTTTGAGTTTTACCTTATTTTTTACACAAGCACAGTAAGTGATACAAAAATACAAATAATGAAACTTCTTGTAATAACATAATTTTGTTATCCATTAATAATTGTTGAATGACACACTCTCATCACCTTTATAAATACATCTGTATGAGGTGTATAAAGCCTGCCAATAAACTATGTTCTTTAATTAATAAATTAAAAAGTTTAATTGTTTTTTTGTGATTGCAAATAATAAACATTAGTAAATCTACTGAGGTCACAATAAAATAATAAAATTCTTTTACTATTGATTAATTTAACTTTAACATGATGTCTTTCCATTTATTGACTAAGCAAAGTATTGAAAAAATACCGTGTACGATGAATTATTATTGATTTCTAAATAAAATAATTTAATTTTCTCTTATCAAAATAAACTCAACTTAGGTGATTTCTTTAACACTAAATTCAATTTTGAATGTTATCAAAGTTTCATAATACTGAAAGTCAGTTGGATATTATGTTGGTAAGTACAATCTTAATGAAATTACTAACTCTGCAGCCGCTCCATGTCTAAAGTAATAGGCAAAGCTCTTGAGAAGCTCCTCTTTGTTACTGATTTCGTCAAAGTGCTCGGGTTGTCCAATATCCTCAGAATACTCCAAGAGATTTCCAGCTTCTATGTAAACGTCGGTGCAAATTCCATACCCTATGGCAACCTTTGGTCTAGGACTAACTGTGTGTTTGTTCTCCAGTCTCTCCAGAGCTTGCAGAACCGAGTGCAGCTTCTTCTGAAGTACGTCATTGGAGTTTCTGTAGTATACAGCCAGAAGAACAACCAAGACAGTGAAGAATGTCCCGAGTTTTACTTTACTGTAGCTCATTTTGGCAGTGTTCCTGGGGAACATAAGTAATTGTTTAGTCTTAAAAATAGAAATTAACTAGGCCTAAAAATTGAACATTTAAAGCTATTTATTTTCTTAAATTGTTCAATGCCTACAATTTCTTTTAGAGGACTGTAGTTTTTTATAGTTAGTTTACTTTAATAAACAAAGGCTTCTGTATGCCTATAGAGCAAATATAAAGTAGCTACTACACTTTGTATAGTATAACTATTAGAAAAATAAGATTCTTCATTATGTAAATAGCAGATTGAATTTCAAAGTTAGCTATTGATTACAAAATTATTTTCACAAGAATGCATTCTGCGTATGGAGTAATTACATGACTAGCTTATTCATCTAAGAACAATACAATGATTGTAAAAATGCATTAGCAAGCGTAAAAAAAACTCTTTTACATGCAAAAACCTATTTTGAATTTGCATAAATTGAAATAAACCCACCATTCATTCACAAACCAAGAAAAAAATTCAAAATTTTATTTGTAACACTTTATCTGCAACAATTTACATTTAGAAATTAGAAACTCACAATATTCTCTGAGAAATGCAAGAGAGTTAAGAGAAAAAAAATACAATATCAATAATATGATCATGAAACTTGTTACCTAAAGACGTAATTTTAGAACGCAGATTCATTTTTCAATTTTAAGCTTTTTTAAAATCTTAAGTATTTCACACAAAGTTACTATTTACATTAATGTATTTATTACACATATTATCCATTTAGTATATCTGTAATTGGTGTGCAATTATAATATTAATATAATTTAAGTACATATCGTTATCTGTACGTATATGCATACATACTTTAACTTTCAATGTAATTATACAGAAATTGTACTTCACACTTTCTTATCATGTACGTCTCTCTAACTACATGTCCAATCTTCATCAATACAAGTTACTTTGTTGTAAAAAGAGAGTAACTCATTTATCTGAATAAAATAAAGGAAAACAAAATAATATATTCAAAAAAAGCCCATTCCTTTGTTCTAAATTTGTACTAATATTTTATACCTCATAAATATATTTTATAAAAACAGCAATATTAAATATGCTATTTATCTGCTTTTGTTCCAACTGTTGCCAAGGGCTTAAAGACTGTAAAAAAATATTTTATCGTGCAAACTCATGATCCGAAAACATTATTGGCTAAAAATGTTGGTTTAAAGATTTCAAAAAGGGCCTGTATGAAAAAGTATTAATAAATACTACAGAATTGTAAAAATGCATATAAGCTAATACGTGCAAATGGAAAGTAGACAAACCACTGACTCAAAAAATCACACAAAAAGAGCCGCACCATCTTCAAAACCAAACCTCCTAATCCTTCAAAAATCCCAGCTCTTGCACAAGACGTACAACAATCATCCCACTGTAACCATCTCCTCGCTTACCGCACAATATGTAAATAATCAATTAATCAATATACACAATGAGCAAGCAACAATCTCTCCGCACACACAGCCACTCCTCGCAAAAAGGCAAAAGCACCACACGAACAATCAAACAAACAGGAAAAAACACTGCATACCAGATTTTTGTTTACCTCTCTATTCTAAACACACAGCCACGCAGCTAAGCTCCTTCACCTCGGTGTGTGTCCTCGTCTGGGGGGGTATTAGGAGAGATAAAGAAACCACGAAGAGGGAGGAGAGAGATAAGAGGTTAGGAGATAGAGAGAGAGGCGAGCTTTCTCTCCCGGCGTCGAGTGTCTCGCCGTGCACTGGCTGGCTTACACTGCAGTTTTAGGAGAGCCACGTTCGCGGTCTTTGCGCGCGTGCGTGCGTGCACGTGCATACGTGAATACGTGTGCCTCCACACTGTGCTGTGGATATTCGCATGTAGGGGCGCATTGCGCGGCGGCGCAACAGCTGATAGTGAGAAGCGCTCGTCGCAAATGTCATCGGGTATAGTATGTTTGTGGGGGTGGTGGATGAGACACGAAGATTATAGTGGGTGTGAGTGGTATAGGCGCTATAGGACACAGGTGACACCTGTGTTTTTCTTTATTTGTTCGTTTGTGTAGTAAATTTTGTATGAATGATAGAGTATAAAGTATAGGAGATAGCGGGGTTTATATTATTAGATAAGTACATACTCGGTAAATAAGCGCATAGAATCATGTATTCCCCATTAGCCAGATGTATTGCAAATTGTTAGCAATTTGACATACACGTTTTGCTATCGATTTCCTCAAATTTGACGTAAAACTGCGTCCGTATATGCTGGAAATTTTGTATCAAGTATTGAAGTAAATTATGAGGGCAAAGTGAAGGCAAAATTACAGCAACTATTGCTCATGATGTGCAGGCGTATCATGGGAATAAATTGCCATCATATTATTATCATATTTCTCGATTTTTATATTACACAAATTTCCATCAATATGCTGTTATTAATTTCCTCCCCATCTCTCTCGCACTGTCGCATATATGAGTATTTTTATTGAATATTATGTGAATAATATTGAAAATAAAATAATATAATATTTTAATAATATTGAAAACAAGTTGAAAGCAAATTGATGTACAAAACTTGCAGCAATTAACAGTTATACATAAAATGTAAGTAAATCTGCGTCCGTATATGGGAGCAATTTGGTGGCAAGCATTTGCAGTCATTTTTACGGCACATTGACATCAATCCTTGATATTCGTCATTTCTTGAGAGCAAGTTGGAAGCAACTTGTTAACAAACATTGCACAGCAACTATTGCCGCGATTTTGCCACGGCAAGCCTGGCTAATGGGGTTATTACCGATTTTCTGAATTTCAACGTACACTTGTCAAAATTAAAGCGATTTTCGGTAACATTTACATTGCACAAATTTGGTATAAACTAATTCTAAGTTAATAATTATGCGTCCAGTGGGTACATTCATCAAAGATATAAGTTAAATAAGGAAATTTTCGTCGTCTTACTTGTGAGTCACAAATAAGGCGACGAAAATTTCCTTATTTAACTTATATCTTTGATGAATTTACCCACTGGACGCATAATTATTAACTTAGAAGTTTTATTCCAACTTTTGTGCGATGTAAAAGTTTGTGAGCCTTAGAAAGTTTTGTTGCAGCTTATAGTTAAATTTACATGTATATCTCAGTCTTCCCGCACGGCGTGTACTTAATTGTTTCTAAAAGTTTTCGGTAATATTTCACTTGAAACATTACACCTGACAGAAATGTTTATACAATGTTTCATGGACCTTTCTGTAATGTTTCAGAAACATTAAATGTCATCTAACATATCAAATGTAACATTTCAGATAGATTTTAGAAACATTAATTACTGTGACACTTCTGTAATCTTTCTGTACTTTTCAGACGATACTGATTATTTCAATGTAATATTACCGCAAATACATTTGATTTGCAACATGATTTATAAATAACAATTAGTATATTTCTGTAACGTTACTGCAATGTTTCTATGGACAACTTTTTTCACATGAAATCTTTTTGAAAGGTTTCTGAAAGATATAAGTTGAAACAATTCCATTGAACGATACCTGAAACATTACTGAAACATTATACAAACGAGTGCATACCTTTTGGTAACATTAGGTACATGCCGTGTAGGTTACGGCCATAAATTACGTAAGGCATTTTGAGGGAGGGGGAGGGTTTACAATTCCCAGGGGGGAAGGGGGGATAGGGGGTCAAAGTTCGTCTTATACGCAAGTTCTTTTTTAATTCATATGATTTTAAATTATAATTTTATTTCACTGTTTTAAATAATGGAATTTATACGATTATTGTCAACTTCATCGAAATAAAGCTGTTATATGACTTCAATTATAATTCGTGCGCCGTCACGTCAATCCATACACTATAACAAATTTTGTATAAGAACATATGTGGAAAGGAATGTATAATTAATTATAATATAAATAATGTTTTTAATTATCAATTATAAACATATGATTAATGATAATGTAAAAATGTTTTTACTTATAGATATAAAAATATAATTAATTATAATTCTATGAATTCTTTTTTTGAAAATTGAATTTTGAGCGTTTTTGATATCCTTACATTGTATATTTTCAGATAAAAGTGCAAAAAATCAGGAGAATGTAAAAATAAGTGTATTTAAGAATGATTTTAACATTAGTTTAAATGGAAAATAAAAACTTTAAACCTTAATATATCAAAAACACAAAAAGTGGACTTATGTCGTTATACCTTTCACTCACATAATTGTACATTACATGGTTTGTGGTATTCATAACAATTTTATTATATTGGTTTATTTTTTAATTCCTTAAAATCTACAACGTATATCGTATTAAGGGATCACATACACGATATACCTTAAATACAAAATAATGATTGGTATTTTTAATGCTTATAATTGATTAAGAAACTTTTAATAAAAATGTATACTTATTGTAAAACATTTACCCTTTTTCTACGCATATAATGTACCACTTCGCCAGAAAAAAAACCCACATATTCATTACAGGCTCAAAAGATGGCGTTTAACTTTTTGTGATAAATTCACTGCATGGTATAGCCCAGTTGCCGTAAAGTATATCATCTTCCTGTAAGTAGACGTCAATTATTCAAGTTCTTTTCACTTTGTTTTGAGACTGGCTATATATCGACACTACCAAAAGTGTAACTCTTCAAGATACAACTATACCTACTATAATCACTTATTTAAACGCAGAATTCCATTAAATATTTATTATTAATACACATTAAAAAATGTATATAGACTAGAAAAGTGTCTCAAAATCTGAATTTCTTCAAGATTTTGGTAGTGACTATTGCCAATATTAAAACAACGTGAAAAGAGCGAAAAACTGACATCCGCTTACGGGAAGATGCTACCTATACTTTAGGACAACTGGACTATGTCAGTGATTTTTTATGAAAAGTTAACACTCTCGCCTTCTGGGCCTGTATCGTTTTTTCTGGTAAAATGGTACATTATATGCGTAGGAAAATGTTTTTCTTTCTATGAGCTCAGAAATCTTGTTATATTTAAAAACAAACATTCTGAAAATTTTGTTACTAAAAGTTATTGATTATATCTTTAATTTGACCGTTGCAAAATCTTAAAATCTTGATCCTACACGTCACATTAAATTACTATAGTTCATACTATATTTATTAAACGAACTTTATGGTGTGCAGATAACATATAATAATAGAAAACATTTCTTCGACGGTAATTTGACTATTTTTGACATATAGTAAAATTTAAATAAAATACTTTTTCAATAAAACTTTTCTTATCATTATTTTTCAGTGGCAGACATTTTTTTAAAATGATAAATAATTTTCTTTTTAAATTTGATTTGTTTTCTGAAAAATAACTATAACCAAAAATTTTATCGAAAAAGTGCTTCGCTTAAGTTTTAGTACAGGTCAAAAATCATCGAATTACCGTGGAAAAATATTTTCGTTTAAGTATCATGTAACTTACGGAATCGTGCACGTCTCAAAGTTCCTCCAATAAATATGGTACTAAATATAGTAATTTAATGTGACGTGATAGAATTAAGATATTAAGATTTTAGAGTTTTTCAACCGTTAAATTAAAGATGATGTCAAGTATTTATTGTGACAAAAATGCAGTATGTTTTTGCTTATGGGGTCCTGGAGGGCCAACAATTTTTTTTAAAGATTTCTACATGAAAAGCTTAAAACTATGCAAACTAAATTATATGGATTATATCAAAGTGGACTATTCCTATCTCATACGCGGAGAGAAACGATGTTATAATTCTTATTAATATACCCAGTAAACAAAAGCTGTCTTAAAGACATATTTTTGTATTGCAAAGTCGTCTTAAAGACAGCTTTTGTTTATTGGGTATAAATGAATTTTTATTATTTAATAAATATAGCAATTTTCTAAAATATTAAATAATAATTTTAAAATTCACATTTATAATTTTTTTTTCTATTTAATGTTTCCCTTATTGTTATTTATTCTAGATATTATATTTTTTATATTTGTACACTTTAATTTTAAATACAATTATTTTTATCGAAAAACCCGACCTCCTGAAGATTTGAACCAGCGACCTCAGCTCCTGGAGCGGACGCTCTACCTACTGCGAAATCCTTGTTTGCTATACTTCGAATCATCCTTATAAGTTACACTAGGCTTTGTTTTCGTTTACGCTTATCTTGTTAACATTAATTAAATAATGATATACTTATTCATTGTTGCAGTTCTAATTAACTTACGTTTATTGATATAATGAAAAAGATCTTGTATCATCGAATCAAAAGTATCGCGGTCAGTTGCAAAAGATTACGTATAAGTTTTAGAGGTTAGATTTTTGGAGTCAAGACGGTTTACTAAAATATTTACGAGAATCTAATACGTAAGTACGAACAATTTACTAACAAAATATAGTATTCCGAAACTATAACAAATATTACTATAATTTCAAGCTTGAAAATAGTAATTTTCAATACATCTCTTCTCTTCGTGTAAGGAGGGCCTAAATCATTTTTTACTGCATAAAACTCAATAAAACTTAAAAAATTGAAAAAAAAATTTATTGAAGAAATGCTCTTAAGTTTTTTTTTATTTTTTCGGAGGTCTCATCCTTAAAAGATAAAATAAAAAAATTCTTTGAATTTATAGAAAAAAAAATTCTGGTTTAGCAGTGGCTTGTCCCCTAAGGGGAGAGCGGAGTTCTATACCTTATACCCATTACCGTCAATGAGCCATTTTTCGTTTTTCTAAGTGAATTATTAATTTTATTACATTTTTCGACCAGAGGCACATTCTACGAATCACAAGAATTGTGCCTCTGGTTAAATGATTTAAAAAAATTGATAATTCATTGTGAAGCACGAAAAATACGATGTAGGAATCTACCTGCAATTAGGGGATCCCCTTAAGGTAGTTCTCCAGATTTTTCGATTTCTATATAAATTCTTGAAAATTGGCATATATGTTTATAAAGGTATCCTTTATACGTGGGTAAAAGCTTGAACCCCCAAGCCACATGATATTTGGAGATATTAAGCCTTGAAATTTCATATTTTAACACAGGAAACCTATACTGAACCCCATTGCGAGAGACATTTCGGTTAATTGCAAGAAACGTTTTCTTTAAATTTTTTTTAAAAACTAGCATACGGTATAACATAATAATACGAATCATGGAGAAAAAAGTTTGATAGGGCAAGCGACTTTCTTTTTTAAATACAGCAGTCCACAGTTTTAATCCCATGCTATCTGTATATATATATAGGTGTGCGATATTTCACTCTGGTTCGACTTTTGGGAATAGTTGATACTCTAAACTCCTTCTATCGACATTTTGAGAATGGAATTAAAAGTGCAATTAGCAACTGTATTTGTATTATTGTTAGCATATAAATGGATAACATCAGATAATCATGATTCTGAAAATCCGATAGTTATAACAAAACTAGGACAAGTAAAAGGTTCATTGATGCAAACTCGCCAAGGAAAAACATTTTTTGCCTTTCGCGGGTTGCGTTACGCTGAATCACCGACTGGGCCATTGCGATTTAAGGTCAATATTCAACGTAAAGAAAGATAATATTTGACTGATAAACATAATATATTGATAGACGACCATTATCTTTCAGCAAGCTGTTCCAGTGAAGCCATGGAACAACGTATTTGATGCATCTACAGAAGGTCCAGCATGTCCCCAAGAAAAGGGCAAGAATCTTTCTGAAGATTGTCTCACTCTAAATATTTATACTAACCAAGTAATGAAACGATTATTTCTTATCAATCTCGAATTTGAATAAAAGAATTAATCAATTTCAATCATTTTGGCAGCTACATAGGCACAATACAACAGTGGTAAAAAAAATACCTGTCATCGTGTTTTTACACAGCGGAGCATTCTATATATCTTCAGGTCAAAGCTTCTTATATGGCCCACGATACCTTCTTGACCAAGATGTGATTCTCGTTACAGTTAATTACAGACTTGGAACACTAGGTAAATGTTTCACGAAGCTCACCGGCAATCCACGGTGATTCTTATTAAGATTAGTTAACCCAAAGGTACACGCGGGGGACAGTGATTCTTAGCGAACGTGTTTGAAGTTAACATGTGTACTTACACTAATGTTCATTCTTGTTTCAAATATGCATAGTTTATAGATCGTTAGTTTATAGATTATTTATCAACTAAAATTCAAATATTCGGTTGAGCCGTTTTTGAGAAATGGCAACATCTGTTTACCATATTAGACTGCCATGTTGAACTTTGAAAATCTGACAATGGATTGGTAACCAACAATCCCAAAAACCTTTATATACTCATTTTCATAAAAAACCAATGGTTGGAAAAATTTGTGCTTCAAAGGGCCACTTTTGTTATTTAACCATTTGAAGCACACATTTCTCCAACTTGATTTTTCATCAGAATTCGTATATAAGGGTTTTCGGCGTCGCTGATTAAGAATCCGTCGTCAGATTTACAAAATCAAAAGTGGTCCAATATGCACCTAACGATCCTCAAGGTTTCATAAACACGGGCGATCACCGTGCTCCTGGCAACCTGGCCTTCAAGGATCAGGTGGAGGCTCTGCGTTTCATCCGAGACAACATAGCCTCCTTCGGTGGCGATCCCCATTCCGTGACCCTGACGGGTCTGAGCGCGGGCTCCAGAAGCATCGTGCTCCACATGGTATCGCCCATGTCTAGAGGCCTGTTCCACCGAGCGATTGCGATGAGCGGATCCATGACGACTCCGATACCACCGCAAAGAGGACAAATCGGGCTGATCGTTAAGCAGGCGGAGCTGCTTAATTGCACGACGGAGACGATGGACGAGATGTTCAGGTGTCTGATGGAGAAGCCCGCCAGTGAATACGGGGATACATATCTGATGTTAACGGTATGTAGTTGAACAAAGTATATTAAGATATTATGTTTTGAATATTTTTAATATATTTCGTCTACAATGGTGCTGGTAGTTGAATCCCTCAAATATAAGATATTATGTTTTTACCCGACGATTTAAAACAATCGTAAACAGAAAGTGGCCCAATTATCTTGGAAAATAAAAAATTATATGGTCTTAGCAAATAACTCAGTCGATAGTAATAAGCTTTTCGAAAATTTTAGACCGACTGTTGCCGATTTATTTCAGTTTTCGTTAGGACATAGAAAATCAATTTCAAAAAATGATTTTTTTTATTGCAAAAGAATCGACACTTACAAATTTTACTGAATATCTTTCTCTGTATTATTAATACCACAAACTTGTTATTACATTTCCGATATTCCCTCCCAAGTTATACCTTCTTACTAAAATAAATAATCTAGCAAACTCGTTGAAAAAACAATATATATTAATTATAAAAAAGTACATGATTTTCAATCATTCTACCGTAATATAATGAATGCGAAATAATGTTACGAGCGCAGGAGTGGCGTTGGTTTCCCGTAACTGTCTGGTACCCATCGATCGAGCCGAAAATTCCTGGTGTCGAGAGATTTCTGTCTGCTGAGCCTGAACAGTTAATCAGATCGAAAAAGATAAATCATGTACCCTTGATTATAGGAGTAACAACAGATGAATTTAATTTTGAAGCCAAGCGTAAGTAAATTTTCTTAGAATATTCGTATTATTTAAACTCCTTAAGATCCCTCTAATTCATTGAATTCACGAAGAGTTAACACTTGAGTTCAGATCCGTGCAAACTACGTATCAATATCTAGCAATGATATTTCTTTCAGTGCAAAATATTATTTCTCCGAGTAGATTCAGTGGCGCAAAGCCACATATCATTTTCTCTATTTACTATATATTTTTCCCCATTTACTATATCTATGATGTGTGCTATATCGAGTGTTTAGAGGACCTTAACTTTCGTAAAAATTAGTAATGTATTTTCTACGGGCTTTAAAATATATTTTTTACAAATATTTAATAGTTTAGTTAGCATTGTATGCTATCATAAATATAAATTGTTCTAAGAAGGTCATTGTATCTTTTACAGAAGAAGAGAATGAAGCCGATGGAATAGACCATTCATTTTTTCATGAATTGAACAATAAATGGTATGAGCTTGCTCCACTTGTTTGTCAATACGAACGTAATACAAGTCGGTCAAGATTCATAAGTGATGAATTGCATAAGTACTATTTTGATGGGAAACCTATTACTGAAAGTAATTCTGATGGTTTTGGCCGTGTAAGAAACTGTCACATATAATATATATATATATATATATATAAGTCACTATTCTATTTATATTCTAAAAGAATCATTTTTATTCGAATTGAATAATATATTATTGATTTATAGCTAATTGCCAACTCTGTAGTACATTTTCCCGTGCATCGAGCAGCAAGTTTAATAGCGAAATACTCACCAGCTCCGGTATATTACTACGTATTTAGTTATCAAAGTCCATTCAGTAAGAGTGTCTGGAAAGATACAATGAAACCCAAGGGTATTGAATTTTATACCGATATATCATTTACACTAAATTGGAGAATCGATATTGTGTAATAAAATATATGTAAAACATTCTATGTCTAGGAGGAGTAGCTCATGCCGATGATTCGCAATACCTTTTCAATATCGAAAATGATATTTACTATAAACCTTCGATATTCCCACTCTATACTGATAGCGACCCACAGATTCTCATGGTCAAACGACTGACGACACTATGGGCACATTTCGCAAAAACTGGCGAACCGTTGCCAAAGAATCTTGAGCTTTTTGGAAATGTCACTTGGGAACGTCTATCGCCAGAAACAAAAAGATATCTGGATATGGGAGAGGATTTCATTTTGAAAAGCGATTTTCTCGCTGATACAATGAAATTTTGGGATAATCTTTTCCCGTAAATCTGCTTAGTGAATGGCTCTTTATTGCCGAACTCAGAACTACTTTTGTTACTGTTAATGTACGCGTAATTGTAAATTATTGTTTTATGTATTTTCTTATAAACTATGCTTATAAAAATTCTTGTTTATTATAAATTTCATAATCCGATCTTTAAGTATATGTATTCATTATATGTACAGAATGTGTACTGATGCTAATAATACATTTCGACGCGGGTGCGGAAGGTGATTATTTAGCTCATGTGACGTTTTTCGCACGAGTGAAGCGAGTGAGAAAAGTCACATGAGGTAAAAATCTTCTTACGCACTAGTTTCGAACCGTATTTTATACCACGAGAGCCGGATAATCACATTAAAGTTTTGATTTTCAAGTTAGAGTGGTATACAAAAATTAATAGTCTTGAATATATTGCTGCTATTATTAATTTTTTAGCCAATTTTAACCTTACTCTTACAACTTGAATCTCAACAAACACGCCAATATCACCACTGCACAATATGTGGTGATATTGGAGATAACATAACATAATTATATTCAAAAGAGGATGATTCAACTAAAATAGAACAAATCTCTTACGCGCCTCTTCGGTACGTAAAAGAGCATCGAGCATTGTTAGACGCTCAGAGATTGTAAAAGTGTATTTTCTTTCAAGTACAGTTAGTATTGTCAAGTTATTTTGGATTTGGTCACCCCAACAACCAAATGAGTAGCAAAATGAAAGCAATTTGATGTCTATAACTTGTCGGTAATTTCATCAAATTGATATAAAACTACGTCCGCAATTTTTCTGTCAGGAGCAGATGTATGCATAGCAAAAGTTTCTGTCATCGTGCCATTATTTTGCTTTATATAATGGGAGATTCAAATTTGTTCAAATTTCTAGACAATCTATGTGGATATGTAGAAATAAATGTTTTATGCGTATTTGTGTGATTTAACAAAAGCATAAAATAAAAATAAGTAGGGCAACGCTTTAGCCCACTCAACCTCCACTAGAGTTATTATATGAGAGAGTCTACAGAACTTTTGACCAACATAAGTCAACCTCTAATAATTCGTCCTGTCCCTCTGATCTTTGAACTTTTGCACAAGTGAGATAATACTATTTTCCAGAATCTTTAAATAGCATCTTAAAAAGGATCTAATAGGGACATAATAAGGTTTATTCTAGTGACTTATTAAAATCGAGTAGAAAAAGTTTCTATTGATCTTCACCAACATTTTACAGTATATTCTTTGAACGAAAAAAAACAATTAAACTCCATATTCAATATACAGTAATAAATATTTTAACTTTTGAAAATTTACCAAGAAATTTTTACCAAGAATTTACCCAGAACAGTTTCCGACGCAGGCAATTAAACCTTTTTTGGAATTGAGATAATTTTTTATGAGAATAATTTAAGGTATCACATTATTTAGTCACTTCCATGGTATTCAAATCTGGGTTTAGTTCAAAACGCTATCATTTAAAAAGTATTTTTTGTAGTTCTTTCTATATTTAAAATAAATATGAGAGGAAAAAGTTTGGTATAATTAGGTTGTTAAATAAGAACAGTTTAAATACAATATGTCACATCCGCGGCAATGTGATCTCCGTGGTAAAAATAAATTTTCCATGTTAAATCCCTTAAGGATTTAATTTTAAAGCTAGACATATCTTTCCTGGATATGTATTACATCTGTTTAATAGAAACGAGGCGTGTACCAATGATTCTAGATTGCATATAGCAGGTTTTCTATTGCACATAGATTTCTTGTAATAATATATTCTTGAAATTATAAAATAATATAGCAGTATATTATAGTTATGTTTTCATTCAACACAGATCGGCAGATCGGAAAATTTGATAAGGTACTGCACATGTGCAGCTGATTAACACAATACTACCGGTCCTGATATTCCGTGTTCCCCTTTGTATTTTTTGTAATTAATGCATGCAAGGCGGATGAAGAATTGAGAATTTTGAGTCGTTCACCATACCAATGAAAATAAAAAGAATAAACAGTAACTTACATTTTCTTTTAAATTTTGATAATGTTCAAAAATTTCCCAAATATTTTACTTTTTCTCCCGCTACTCGAAGACGCTCGAAATTCTCAATTTTTCATTCGCTTTACAAGCATGGAAAAGGGCCTTTTTCATGCACGTGTTATAAAAGTATATAACAATCAAGTTTAAAGTAAATTATCTTACCAATGAAAACTGCAGCATATTTGAAAAAAAAAAATAAGTTTATGTCTATACATATAGTCATTATCACAATAGAGAACTAAAAAATAAAAGCATATATCCACATTATTTTGTAATAATTTTATAACTTAAATTATTTATAGTAGGGTATAGACACTTATACGTAGATAAAGAGACTTCTACTACTAAATAAGTAATTATTTTATTTGTAATGTGAGTTAAAGTAAATATTCGAAATAAACCTACTAAAATTTATGAATGTTCATATATTTTTTGGATTATGATTATTAAAAATTCAGATATTGAATGTTAACAAGATTACTATTTTGTACTACTTCAAATATCTTGTTGGAGTTTTGCATACAGCCAAAGTGTCCATAACTATACAAATCTGCGCCAGAACTGTAATTTTTGGCAAAAAATAATAAATAAATTCTTTATCGACGAAAAACAGACTATATTTTTTAAACATTTTGACTAGATTTCACATTGTGTGTACAAAAGAAAACGCGTTCAAATTTTACAGCATCAGTCATCCATATCGTCCATTTCGTCGTCATCCTCGTCGTCCCAGTCGTTGTGGTTGGACTTCTTGAAATCTTCGATCGCACGTTCAATATTGCACGATCGCTTGCAGGCCGGCTTCTTGATGCACTTCCTAGGTGTTAGCGGACAAGAAGGCTTCTTCTTTTTGCAGAACATCGCTGAAATTCGATTCGATGTTTTTAGTCGATGCTTATTCCTATCAAGATACCCAGTCTGAGCTAAATCTTGAAAATAAACCTAAATTGTGGACTCTCCTTGTTAGTTGAATTGCTTCTAATCGATCTGACACTTATGCGGAATCATTATTTCATGTATTTATTCTTTCGTTAATATGTGAAATAATTAATGATGATTTTCTATTTATATCATTGTGATATTCGTTTTAAATGCTCTTTCATTATTCCCCAGTGTTTTATGAGCACACAATTAGAGACGTGTTTAGTTAATTGCAGTTTAATACTCAAATGCAATTCTAGCAACATTTACAAAGTACAATTTTTTATATACATAATAGTTTTTTCATATACCCTAAATAAATATTACTTTATTTTATCAAAGTAATGTTTTTCATGAATTTTAGCGTATTCTTCACTTTAGTGTCTTATTATTATATTCAGTGTTATATACTATTAGTATTCTCAAAATTTTCTCATGTTATCAGGTATACTTTTTATTATTATTTCAAAATCAAAATTTATTTTTATTAAAACAAATTTTATTAAATCCTTTTAAACTTTGAATATACAGTTTCAACTTATTTACTACTATTTCTTAATTTTTAAATTAAATTTTTGTCATAATAAATTTAAGTCAAAAATTCGTTTTAAAAAATGATCAAGAGTTATGACGTTTTTCCAACAGCACGGATCCATGGAACTGGGTTTGGATGACAGAGACAGGTGTATACGTTTGTAATAGGCCAGACTAGGACAAAGTAAACCCAGCTCTCAAAACTCTGTTGTCAGAAAAACGACTTTAGATTCTAATAATAATTCAAAATTCTATCTTCCAACCCTTACTCAAAGAAATCACACGATAAAACAGATGACTTGCCAACTGATGCTTTGACAAGCTATATCATCTGACGATATATCATTGAAAAATATCGTTACGAAAACAAATCTTCAAAAAATACTCAATAAGTCCAGATATGTAACTCTAAAGCTCCATATTGGGATGATACGACCCTCTATACATGAATCTTCACATCTATAGCAGAATTCATTTTTTTTAATTTCTCAACGCAACGATATTCTCAGGCATCAAAACCCTTGACAAAAATATCACCTGATTTTCTCAAAAAAAAAACCCACACCACGCGCCATTACGAACCTTTGATCCTCTCTATCAGTCCCGGCCCCTCCTTCACGCACTTCCTCTGCCTCCGCTTCTTCTCCGACCTCTTCCTCAGTATCTCCTTGACGTTGCAGGCGATGTGCATCGAGTGAGTGATGGCGAACTGCAGGGTGCACAAACCGATCACCACGAGCATCGGCAGACTCAGGCTCGTCTCCAAGTCGTTGAGGATCTCGTGCACGGACACCGGCAGGAAGTCGCACATCTTCGAGTCTCTTGCTACGTTACGGATGCTGGGTATGCTGCTCTTATACTTGTACTTTCAATTTTATCAACATTTAACGAGGTAGGGTATGTGTGTGTGAGAGAGAGAGATTTACTTGGAATTTTGGGGAGTGAGGTGGGCCGAAAAAATGGGTGAGAAGAGAGAGGTTTCTCTGTCAGAATTTAGAGGAGATGTTTAAGGGATGCGGAGTGAATGCAGTCGCGAGTGTGATGTTGACTGGCACGTTTTGTTCTAAGACGAATTGAATGTTTCGAATTGCTCTTTCGATAGTAGGTATATGATTGTGGATAGGTATATAGTTAGGGTGGAGGACATATGAGTTATCAGTTGGATATTTAATGATGATCTTGCGGTATTTGGGGGGTCACTCTTTTAATTGATACTAGCGAAAAAATGTCGGTTATCATATTTTATTTACAAACGATAGTTTTATAAAATAAGGAAATATGAAAGGTGGTTACAATTATAAACTGTTTATAGATTTGTCATTCTAAGCCATGACTCTTGTCTATTAAACGTGGAAGCTCATTTTAGAAGCTTTCAATTACATATATTAATTGCTGTTTTTAAGCCTGTGAGACTGAATTTTAGAAAAGAAGTCTGAGGATTCAGTAAAGTACTAAGAATTTCATAAGACAATTGTGTTTATCCATTATCACCATATCAATTATTTTAAATTCCACAAAATTAATATTATGTTGTGAAAGAAAAAAAAAGAAATCCTCGAATTATTTCGAGTGTGCTCTTGTTGATTTTAACAAATCACATTTTATTTAGACATTTTTAATCTTCTTTAAATAACTCATTTAAATAAATTATTTTATTTAAATATTTGATATTTATTTATTTTATTAAAATACTATAGCGACCCCTCTGGGACTTCAACCAGTTCACCTGGAAAAAAGAGAGAAAAAAGCAAGCATTTCATATAGCTGAAAGAGTAGACACTTTTTAAAAGCCCATTAGAAGCACAGAGTATTTATATAAATATACATAAAAACAACAAAAACCAACAATATTTATTTATATAAATATTTTTTACACGAAATAGCCGAATACAAAATAAGATATTCCCTATCGCGGCTATTGGTATACCTATAATTGCCATTCAAACCCATGAACAGCTGTAGCGCCAAAAGTTTGAATGGGTTCGGCACGGAGCTGGAACAGCTGGAACTGGACCACCATTATGTTTGTAGCATATATACATATCGGCTGTGCAGGCGTAGTACACGGCCACTCACCTGATTTTCCGATTTTTTCATCAAATAAACAACGCAAGTTTTTTATCCATAGGACCGCTTGCGTTATCATAATCACTACTAACAAGCTTTGTGCTCAATCAGTGCAACTAATCGCGGTGACGAACAGTGAAACGAGAATCGCTAGATGTTCGAAGCACAGCGAGAACATCAGTGAGGAAATGTGACTGAAGAATCGAATCGTCTCCCCGCAATCGAAAATGAAAGTGATGTTGCCGAGCGGCTGGCTTTAACAGCCGAGTGATTCCGATTGATTTCATTGCTGGTTTGCGTGAGTATATTTTTACAGTGTTATGAGTTTTCTTTTCGTGCAAAGTTTGTGATTTTTTTGTGAGTGAGTTTTAATTTTGGGGGACTATAAGGCCTGGAGTGGGGATTTTGAGGTTAGGTTGCGCCGATCGTTCTCAACCGGATGCATTCTTCGGTTTCTTGCGAGAGACTTGGTACTTACCGCATAAACAAAACTTTTGTTTGGATATATACCTATGTTAATAATGGCTTTTTATTAATTTGCGTATGTTATACGGTTTAAACATTTGTTTTGTTAAGAATATCGGGAGACAATGATTTTATTTTCGTTTGTATTGATAGTGAAGGATTAGTGTTGATTGATTGGTATGTAGGTACACTGCATCAGTGCAGTATTATAGCATCGCGTTTACATAATGTATTAGAGTAATTGGATTAGGGTGGCTTGTTAACTCGTAATATCTTTGTTATATATCAATGAAGTCTAGATAAAATATTTCAAGAATTTAATGTTTTAAAAATACTTTTAGAAAAATAAAAATTAATTATTAGGTGCATATTTGAAAACTAATTTTTACGTTTCTTATCAAGAAAAAAGATGTGATATCCTTTAAGTAAATAAATAATTTAAAGAATAGAGAAAGTTAAAGACAATAAAAGAATAAAAAAGCTCTAAAATAATTTCGGTACACACGAAAATTTTACTTTTAAATCAATTCGTAATGAGTAATAACAAGTAAACATACTAAACATCTTTTAATTTTTAAGGAATTTTTCTAGTATTAACTGCCGGTTATTGCTGTTTTGTTGTTTGTACATTTTATTAGTAAAAAAATCAATAAAACTACTGACATAAAGCAAGAAAGTAGGTAAAATTATTCATCTTTTTATGTAAATAAGTAAAATTGACAATTGTTGATCACTCCAAAATTTAAAGTTATATATGAGAAAAAAAAGGAATTCATGAAGGCTTCTGTAATTTGACTTGTTCCGATCTATCAAGAACAAACAAAATTCAAATTATATCTTAATTTGTAAAAGTTTGACGAAAGATAAAAAAGTGCGGAAATTACAATCTGAGTTTCAACCCCGATTTTTAAGTTTTCATAATTTATTTCAATTTTTGGTATTAGCGATCATAGCTAAACTCAAACTAATTCAGAATCAATTTTAAAAAATTTGTAATTACTACACTCTTTAAACGATAATACCTAAGTATACATGAAAAATCTTGCTACTAATAACTTTTATTATTTTCTCTTAAGAAATTCTCAATAAAAGCAAAATATTCACCTCTCAGACTTAATACCTTCAATTTTTCAAAAATCACACACACTGTCTCATCCCCAACTTGCGCAAGAACGTCGCACTCTCGTATCTAATGCCTCGGCTAGACATTGAATAACATCGAGCCTATTTCTGTAAATAAATAGTGTGCAGTATGTAAAAATACAGAAAATTATTCTCTACCCATTGGACTTTTCCAAATTTATCTAACTGTGCTTTTATTAGTTTTATTGCACTTTCAAAGTTAAATAGAGACTCTGTTAAAGCGTATAGGTCTAGCCGAAGCATAACACGTGAAAAATCCTCGGCGTCCTCCCCATTCCACAAACCGTCTTGCTTCTGGCCACCAGATGCTCGACTTCCTCCTCCACTCTCTCCTTATAAATCCTCTCTCTCTCTCCCTTTCTCTCTCTTTGTCTCCCTCGTCCGGTGTCCTGCTGGGCGTTAAAAGTCCTATATAGGAGAGTCTTCTTTGCGTCGGGTCTTCCTGTTACACTTGCACGCGCGATGATAAGCAGGCGCCGGGGCGTGTATACTATACGTGCGTATAATCGGTCACAATGGATTTATTGTGGGAGGCGGAGACGAAGACCGGAAGGAAGGTGGAGCACGATTCCGTATAAGCGTGGTTTGGAAGTGGAAGTGGGTTTTTGAGTTGGCAGGTCTTGTTTTGGTTGAGTGCGAGTGATTTTCTGATGGAATGTGAAAAATTTGCAGGGAAAATTATTATTGTTGTTATTGTGAAAATCCATTTGCATTTCTCTGGATGTTTCATTCGAAATCGGCTTACATCGGTATGAGTATTTTTAATTTTTATACGTAGAGTATCGGATTCTGGAACCATATGTGCACATGTGGCTTTTTAATTTATGTACTTTCGAATTAAAAAAAATAAAATTTAACGTGTCTGCGCTGTACTCAAAATCGATTTGAACCTTTATTTAGGTAATTTGTAGGAAACTGTTAGATTTAGGGTCCGAAATTTTTCTTGTATTACGTTGAAAGAAATCATTCACACTTGTTGCGTAATGTACTATTTCCAGTAGAAACGAATCATATACATTATATGTATAGTTTATACGTAAAACTTTTTTTCTAATTTATTTAAACAAATTATTTCAACAACTGTTTTTGCTCATATATCTTTTATTATGTCACTGCTATAAATTCCGTAGTAGGTTTCTAATACTTCAATTGTGTTAGTCATAAGCTTCAATGGGTTAATTCATTAATAGAGAAAATTGCTATAAAATAAGAAATAATGTTGTATTAAAGTATAATAAAGTTACAGAGAAGAGAAGACTTAATCAACTTATGCTATGATAATTTTTCTCGTCAGTATTTTAATGCTTTGGAAACCCAATACATTATTATGTTGCACTTGAACGGCGTTATACAATGGAAAATCAAATATTCACACATTAGCAGTAAAATCACCTATTAAAACACGAACGCAGTGTGTAATTTAATTAACAATCTTAAATTATAGAGTACATAAACTAGTAATGATTAATAATTGCATTTCTTGTATTTTTCCGAATATGTAAAAAGTAATCGTTTTAAATAATATGTTACTTATTAGTTATTTAAAAAACAGATTTTTCTCAAAATAAAATACAACAAATTACAATTTTTTCATAATATAGTTATAACGAGAACAGCTGATAATTGCCGTAGCTTTAGCAACTCATTTTCTTCATTAAAGTAATTTTTAATCAGAAAAAACGTGTCTGCCTTATTATAAGTATATCTTAACATTCATTATTTTCTTGCGAACAAAGAGTTTCTTATATTAAGTAAATATTTTTCTTATAAGTATGTAACATGTTCGTATTTTTAGTACAGGTTTCACACAATAAGTAAAATTCTTATCTTCATTATCATTTAACTTAAAAATAATTCATCCTTTTTCATACGCAAACAGCACAATAATCTCATTCTCAAACATCCCCATCGCACGAGAATCGTCATTTTCTAATCTAAAATCAATTGCCGTAAATAATTAACCCATCGCCCGCACAAAAGGCAGAAAAGCCCCAAAAGCACACAATTGGATCCCCTTCAACGGCGTGCATTGAAAAAGCCCCCGCTGCACCAGCACCAAAAATCGTGGAATTTCTCATCTCGTTAAATCCCGGAGATTTCACGATATCCTCTCTCTCTTTCAGCTTCAGCTCCGTGCGCAGCGAACCGATAAATAACTGACCTTTGCCTTTGCCTTGGCCGGCGCATGCACGGGAGAGAAACGCACGCACCCTCGAAAACGCAGGAGACGCGCGGGAGAACCTGCATACCTGCAGGGTCTCGAGAGAGCGGGAGAGGGGGAAGAGAGGAGTCGCTCTCTCGCTTTTATTTCCGAAAATCGACAGTTGATCGGTGTATATGAGTGCGAGAGAGAGAGAGAGAGAGAATGCACGAGCGCGTGGTTTTGTGGAGGAGGTCGGGGTAAGATGGAAATTTGGCTTGTTTCATGAATCCCATGGAAGAATTTACTCTCGGCAGAATATACTGTTCGAGTATTAGTTGCCGACACTACCAGTACTTGCAAACGTTAGAGGTCCAGCACTGAGATGTAGCGGGGATGATAAGAACGGGCCAGTACAATACTTTTCTTCTTGATATATTCAAAATTGTACTAGAAATATAATTTTTTATACACATGCGAGACACTTCACTCAAAGTTTAGTGTAATAATCATAACTACAGATTACTATCGTGCGGTTGAAAATTTCACGCAATGTTAGTAATCGTACATTAAATTAATATTTTGTTAAAAACTAGCCTAAAAAGTAGGTTAAGTCACGCTTGACGATTTTGCGATGTTTTGTTTTCTTTCAATATCGGCAAAAAGTATTGCACCGACTATGAGACGTTTTTCGGGCCAACGTCGATTCATTTTACTGGCCCATTCTTATCAAAACGATATAATCCCTTTATTGTTTCAGCAGCGAAAAATAATTTACTGGCACACAATATTCAGCCAGAATCGGCCCGAACTATCACTGCTGGCAAATTCTTTCATGGGATATGGTGTATTTAAAAAAAAAACAATTGTTTGTGTTTATAACGATATAAAAGAGTAGGTAAGGCTTATTTCTGTAGAGGTTTGGTTACAGGATTTTTACTGTAATAATCCGTAGGAGCGTGAAAAATTGATGGATATTTTTAAAAGACGCGTTGAAGTTCATATTTATGAATTTGAAAAGGAAAAGAAATAAAGGAATAAATTATATGACTTTCCTGGTAGGTAATTGATCAGTTCAGCTGGTGAATTCGTAAATGTTGTCATTGAATTGCCCTGTCGACTTCCGAATCGATTAGTTGGTTCTTATCATTGGAAATAATCTAACGTAACAATTTTATTGAACCAGACGTCTGAAATATATATTTTATCGTACAAATATGGCATTGTTTCGTCGTCAAGAAATCGTCTAAACTGTTATTATTTCAACAAATACATAGGATTATTGCTTAAGTTTGTGTTGTTTTTAGATCTAGGTAATCTGTAAATATAAAAGTGCGTTAAAAGAATATTCCTTAGTTTGAATTAAAAGTAATGATTTATATGCTGCAAAGCTCTTTGGTATAAAAAATGTCGTTTTTAGCATGTTTTCATTGACAAATTGAATTTTACCAATTGAACTGTAAAATAATATTTATAATTTTATACCGATCTGAATATACCTACTCATCTTCAATAGCGTGATTTTCAATCACACCATTCACACCTGTAAATTCATCCTGAGGTATGAAATTAATTTTACTGCATGGCACCTACACCGAGAATGATAAATTTATTCTGGATGATTATTTTATTATTATTTACCTTTAAATTTACTTACTGTAGTAGTGTAATTGACTAATTCGACTGTCAAATTCGGTTATATTAATTAAATAAGTCAAGCAGAATAAATTACTGTTCTAATAGTAGGTACCAAAATTTCCATGCATGCTAAAAAATTGATAGTATGTTTTAGACAGTGTATATTACATTTGCAGAGTTTACATGAACTTTGACCTTGAGTAAACATGAACAATAACAATATGTAAATGAATGCAATTAATAGATATATTCTTTACTTTTCATTTACTTTTTCTTTGCATTTTATACAAATTTTTTTATAATTTTCGTAAAATACGAGGAGCATGATTTATAGTAGAATTTTGGTGTTTTTGGTCGAAATTAAAAACAAATAGTATTATTATTTCTGTATTTTTGTATATTGAAAGAATAATTTAGTATCCGTTATTGTTAAAATGCAATAAAATAGAAAAGATATAGCAATCTTAAAATGGAACACTTTATATTCGGTAGCATGAAAAATTAAAATTTTTAATGCTTTCAAACATTTTTGTAAATTTAATATTTGCAAATCTTTCATACAATAATTCCTTTATAGGCTTATGGGTAGTATACAAAAATACAACTTTTGGAGTATTTATTCGAATCGTATACGAAATATTATCTTTTAGGAAAATAGAAGTTAGTTATTAACATGTAACACTAAAATATTTTCACTTTAATCTGAAATTAATGGTCAAATCAATTAGCTAAAACTTAACATTCTTGGCATGAATCTTCTATAATCATATTCCATATGCTTTACAAATTTTATCTAAAAAGTATTAGAAATAAACCAGTTTTTTATCTCACCAATATATTATCTTACCTTAATTCTTACCGATTTATACGTTACGCATGAATACTTCATGATGAATAATTTGGTGTATTTTCGTCTATTCGCTCTTATCGCCTTGGTACATCGTTTTCACTGCTTCAATTATCGAAAAATCGCTATTTAACTAAACTCTGTGACTTCCCGGCATAAGAAAATAAATTCATGTTTTCGAAAATCTGGGTTTTATCGAATTTCAAATGTTTGAATAGGTCTCCTTCATATAAAAAATGACAAGAATAGCTGAAAAACTACTTTATCCAGCAAACAATAAGACATCTAAAGATATCTTATAGAAAGCTTCAGACAATCTGTGTTTAGAATCGCTATATACATAACCGATTTTAAAAACTTTACAACGGGTTTATGGATCACAATATATAGGCCCTAGTACCAAATATATGCACTTTATTGCGATAAAATTTAGCATCTATTCAAATATCCACAACTTTGCAAACAAATATCGTTAACATAACTTTGAAAATCGAGCTAAAAACATTCGTACACTAAGCTTCAATTTGAGAAGTCGAACGTGTATTAAAAGAAGCATCATCGTCTTCAAAACGTTGTTTCTTAAGAAAAAAATACACCGCATAAATAACAAAATTCTTCAAAGCATAAGAAGAAGGTGCGTCGTCCAAGTCGCCCCGTGCTCCTCCGCTGCAGGTCCCTTTCTCCCTCTCGTGTCTCGACTTCTCCGGGGGCCCGGCGTCCGTTTGGCGCCAGGGGCTTCTCCCCCCTCCACTCTCTCTCTATCTCTATCTCGTCCGCCGGCGCGCGATGCAGGCACGTCCTTCTATATATTCCCTTTCAGTAGCCGCCGAGCCGCCCGCGCCTAACGAACCCGTGCACTTTGCTGCACAGGCTGCGTCTTGTAAAGTGACGATCTCTTCCGTGGGATCTTTCGAAATATTGCGATTTTGATGGGCCTTGGTTTTGGTTTGGATTGTGACAGGTGTTTTTGTGCTTCGAAGATCGGTATAGTGTGGTTCTTTCTTAGATTTGGACTTGGTTTGTTGATGGATTGACAAGCGTGTGGCGTCGGTTGTGAAGTGAATTCCCGTGGTGTACGTGCATTCGTGCTTCTTTGAAGATTCGATGGCGAAATTCTCCTGAATCATCGTGGTTGCGTCGTCAAAATCGAAATATAGGTACATACATAACGATTTTTTCATTTTAATCTTGTGATTGGTGTTTCTTGATTTTTGAAGATCGGTAGGGTGATATTCAGTTTTGGAAATGGTTTATCGTTGGGTTGTATAGCGTCAATTATGTCTACATTCTCATTATTGGTGTAAATGTGTATATATTAATATTGTTTAAAAGATTACGAATTGGCGATATTAAAAAACGATTGCTGCAAGATCGGTAGTGATTTCTTTTAGTTCTACAAATAGTTTGTTGATGAATTGACGAAACAAACATTTAATACTCTGCCTACGGCAACTATAACGATCTACCAGATCCATCCACAGAAGCAAAATCACACGCAACCTCACTGTCCTTCTCCTCCACGCATATACATACCTACCTTTAAAATCGCGTGCTCCGCACCACGCCAAAAGAAAAACCTCTCCCGCAGCGAAAGTGCAAAAAGATCCCGGTCTCCTCAAGGACCTCCAGCTGCCCCTCGAGCGCCCCCGAGCTACACACACTCACGCGGCGCGGGGAAGCGCCATCGGGCGCGTGGACCAGTTCTCGTAAATTCAAGTTTCGAACGCGCGCGCGCGCGCGCCAGCGCACGAGGCGTCATTCCTCAGGAATCTTTTCTCTCTCTTTCGCGCGGACCCAAGGCCTCGCTGCTCTCTGCGGCGCCGAGCCGAGTTGCGCGAACCTGACGCGTAGCTGAGGCGAAGCTGAGGTGAAGTTGAGAGAATTGTGGATATAGGATGTATGAGGAGGCTTGGGTTCTGGAGGCGCCGGTGAGAATGCGTAGGTTTTGGTGACAAGCTTATAGGGGAATTTTTTTGTACGAAACTTGAATTTCAGAAGAAAGTGTGAAGACGTATGGAAAAGTGCGAAAAGTGTGTATGGAAGTGTTGGAATTCGGTCCATTATGTACATAATTTTACTTTTCTGTATGTAACGATATGTAATGTTTTTTTAACTTTGACGTACTTTTTAACAATTTTTTAGTTTTTTTTAAACAATGTCTTATACTTTTTCAACTTTACGGAAAAAAATCAACCTTATTATCAGTATACAAAAAGAAAATAGAGGCGAGAAATCGGTATCTTGCCGAGTGTATACTCATTTGTGTTCACATTTTGTTGGTCGGTGTATTGTTAAGAACTATTTTAAAAGTAAAAAAACGGCAACTTTTCTTTAAAGTGTAAAAGAAATATATTAATGTGTGAAACTAGTGCAAAATTAATAAATTATGCAAACACAGATCCTTCAGACAACAAAAAAAAATATTATTTTTATGAACTCTTTACGCACTCATTCAGAGTTCATCATACTTAAATGTAAGTTTTAAAAAAATTCTTTTTGATAATAATGGTGCTATTTGAATCCAAATTCAGACCCTTATTTACACTTTTTAACATTTTTTTATACTTCCTTACACTTTTTACACTTCTTTATAGAAATAGATTTAACCAGGGTTAGTGTAGCAAATCCAATTTCATAATTTTAACAATTAGAATATTGAATATTCTCAAAATCAACGCTTATTGATTATGTATGTTTAATATGAGAATATAATAAAGTACATTTACTCGAACACCTCCTAATACTATAGACAATCATAGTTTAAGTATTTCCTGATCGTTAACAAATAAACATAGACATAATATTGATATTTTTAAGGACTACTGCAAATGAGATTAAGCCTTTTTTCATTCAAATTCACAATATTGCTTTGATATGCGCTTGCACCGGACATCTAGTAACATATTCTTCTAAATAGTTTTTACAACTATCCAATAGTATGCAAAGTCTCAATTCAATCGAACAATAAATTATAGAAAATACCATTAAATGTAGGAAACAATACTGAATACTGTTCTTTCTATATTTAATTGTATTTACTGCACTTGCTCGATTGAATTGAGCATTTGCATACACTAAAATGTATGCATTCACTTTCACGTATAAACAAAATTTCCGCTTACACAATAGCTTAGGTGTCCGATCTAGTGCAGGCGCAATTTCCTTAATTAATGCCAGGGAGTTTACAAAATACTCGTGGGAAAACAACAATAGGTATCATATCCAACAAACAAACAAGTCGTATTATTAAAGTAAAATGAAGTTACTTACCTATGTCCTTATAATAAAAAATGATAAAAATTATGTCTTTCTTAGGACAATTTCCGAAAACGAAATCTGGCTCCGTATTATTTAAGAATTTTGCGTTCAACTTCCAAAACGAATTATGAACGTGTTTTTAACACAACTTGAAGAATAATACAGTAAAAATTAAATATCTTGTTTCTTCACTACAAAAAGTGTACGTTTATCGTGAGAATCACCCACGTGTATACAATACAGTGTTTGCGCGCCGTTCGGTGACTGCAGCGCACAGCGATATGTATATATCGCGATAAATTGTGGCGCGCACGTATATATGCGCCTCGTACAAAAGTAGAATGGAGGAGGTTGTTTTTGCCTGCGGTTTGCCGTATATATACAACGCGGAGCGATTCGCGGGAGCGAGCACTTGAGGAGGAGTAGTTCCGCGTATTGTAGTACATGTATACACTTGTGGGGATCGGCACGAGGGTTTGCGTATGCGCGCGGTGGCGCCGTTTCGGATGGGAGACTTTTTTCTCTGGGCTATACGGGGTATACGGTTTCGTGGATGAATGATCGCAGTGTTTTGTATGCGTTTTTGCTGGCATGGAGATTCAGCTTTTGGTCAGTTGAGAGGTAACCTCGTGTTTTTTCTTGTGTGTCATTGAAAAGATGGAAAATCGAAAAGGACATTGGACCTTTTAAAAGTGTTTTAGTTATATCGAACTTTTATTAGAGAAATAACACTTTGTTCACACGCTATTGCGACAACATACGATTCATTTATTATATTATTATCATTTTATCTTTTTATTTAGTAGTTCCTTTAACAGCATTTTAGCTTATGAAATAAATTTGGAAATGTTTCTCAGTCAGGTTTCTAAAATCCAGAAATTTGAATTGTCGCAGCCTTGTTCTAGGGTGCGATATGGAAAATTATCCAGAATGGCATAGTAGAATGTTTAGACCGTGGTTTAGACATTGGAAATTTGCAAGTCATCTCACATGAAAACTTTTGCAACCAAATCGATATTGCGCATGGAATGAAACTTACACTTTACGTGGAATTACTCAAGGGTTGTAATGCACTCGTAGGGATTAGGCACTTGAAATGTCGAAGGATTATCACAGTTACTTACCCGCAGTTTTAGTAGAGACTTCGTAGAAAGGTTCAATTCCAAAGCAGAGATTAGGTTCTTAATTATACATATTTACGTAAGTACTTATAGTAAGCATGTTATATACCTGCAATACAATACAATATTAAAAATACTTATGGACAGAAATTTTGGAACAGTCGTTAGTTTTGTATTATTGATTTATTCTGAAGAAATATTATAAAAAATAAAGGACAATCAATTTACACGGTCAACTAATAAAGTTTTCGAAGGTAGTCATCAAGTAATAAGGTATATTTCTTTTTCTGTAAAAAAGAGCTTCTTTTTTCGGTATGATAAATAAACGAATCTTTTGTCAACAACTAGAATACCTGAGATTCCTCTTATAGTACAAGCGTTGAACAATTAACCATGTATATTTCTTTGTTTTTCGCAAGTATTTTTAACGGCTTGATCGTGCAATGTACGCTAAAGCTTGGATTTTCCCATCTTTATTCGACTCGGGTTCGATTCTCAGTGATGTCGATAACCTTCAATCACTGCGTGACTACGAAGATTTGTCGATGCGCAGGGTGAGTTCAGTATAGGGAAGAATACGGATATTTAGTTGGGTGATTCTCTGCAAACATGTAAATTGTACGTAAACTTCGTGGCAGTATTTAAATCTTCTGTATCTAATTCTTCTTATAGGATGTTTTTTATTGACTTGATCACAATGTCCATTATTCGAGAAGGCAATAGACTTTCAAATTGGATACCGGAGTAAAACACTTTTTACTTAATTCCTATTTCCGATTGTTGGAAAACTTTAATAACCAATTTAGTAACAAACTTATGTAAGGTAGTAGAAAAAGTAATTTTGTACATTAAAGAAACAGTAGGCACAGTGTGTAAAAGTAATATGCAAATGTTTTTATGAAGTAGGTAGCCTCAATAATGTTTGGGAATAGGTAATATGTTCACTAATCAAGTAATTTGAGGTGTAAAAATCTTTATTTGAATAAGTTTTATTTTATATAAATAAAAACTTCCGTACACAGTGAGAATATTTTAATAAAAATTATAACAAAATTCACGGTAACAATTACTGTGAATAACTATAAAACTGGGACACTTCACTTTTCGGTAATTTTGACTGATATTTTACTATAAAATTTACCGCTCTGATTTACAAATTTTACAGCACTGAACTATAAATTTGTCTGATTCGAGAAAAAGAAAACAGCCAATGAAGGATAACAACTGAGCGTTCACAAATTTTAGGTTAACTCTAATACAAATGGGTAGAGATGTACTCATCCATTTCATTGTGTAACTATATGTTCCCCAATTCTATTAGTTTTATCTCAGATTCGTATAGGGAATTTTTACTCTACGGCAGGAAAATTTTACCCTTCAGTGCGGTAAAATTTATCGCAAATATCAATAAAGACTGCCGGTAAGTTGGAGTATCCCAGCTTTATAGTCATTCGCGGTAATTTTTACTGCGAATTTCGTCATAATCTTTATTAGAAAATTCTCTCTGTGTATAATGAACAGCTTGTTTAAATAACTTGACATAGTTTTTGTGCATTAACAAAAATTACAGTAAAGCATTAAAATGGTAAATTATCGAATAAAATTTCCTTTATTGATAAATTGACACGTGTTCGTCGGTAAAAATGTTCAATGTCGATGACAATTTCAGTACGTATCATATGCAAAATTACAAAACATCTTGAGCTTAAAAGATAACTATATTTCAATTTCACGAGACTGCTCCGGTCACCCCTGCATGTCAAAAGAAGTCATACTACCATCATAATAAAAAAAAAGTTCGCCTATCCCTTTCTTTCAAAAACAGCGACAAATCCCAATCTCGCCAATTCCCAAATTCCACAAACGATCCTCCAAAGTAAAATCCCCCTATATCATTCACCTATACAACAGCAACAGCGCCATCGGCATTAAATATGCATGCGTATACATCTCTCGCGCGCTAACCGCATTACATACGAGCATCTCCTCGATCCTCCGACGCATCTCCGGCGCCTCGTCGCGCGCGCGTGTTTTTCATTTCGCAATTACACTTGCACGCGTGCGTGCGCTCTCTGCTCCGGTTTCTCTCTTGCACGCATATACTGCAGTTCAGTGTCTCCGGTGTGTGCATCGCGAATCGAGGCTCTTCGAAGTCGTCGAGTTGTACGATTGTCTCGTCGTGTGTGCGAAGCGGCTTTTCGAGTGTGGGTGTGTATAGGAATTGCGCGTGCAGCGTGCGCTTATCGAGAGTTTATAAGTAAAGAGATAAATAGAGGAAGACGCGCGGTGAGACACGTTCGCAGTGTGTCTTGTTTTTAAGTTTGATTGTATAGTGCGTGGTTTTTGGGTTTAAGATGAAGGAAGTTGCGCTGGTTGTGCAAGTAGGGGAGAGTGGGGCATAGTTGTACACTTTCACTTTTTGATTTGTCGTATGCGCCTGGATGAATTTAAATTTTTTATAGCGATGGACACTTAAAATTGATACATTAAGATGTGCATTCCGTATTTTTAAAATGCATTTTTTTAATGTTAAAGTTCTTATTTTGTATATCTAAAGAGGCATTTTGTGCAATTTTGCTCTGACCCTGGGAGAATTCGTACACATGTGTATTTTAAATGGGAGCCGGACCAAAAGGTGATTCTTCGTGTTTTCTTACGCGTGTCTAATTTTAATTCGATTTTTGAGATTTAAAAAAATCTAAGGGTAAAAGTGTTTAGTTTCTTTACGTTGAAACATGTTCACCAGGTTAAAATGTATGCAAAAATAATATTGGTAAAGTTAGAACTATGTGCACAAGTTTGCCCCAAATGGATTTTTTTCTTTAACTTATTATAACTTCATCAATTTTCAATTGTTCAATGCTTAGCAACTCTCAAAATCTTCGTAATTGAACCTACTTTCCACGTATAATGTGCGGGAATGAATAATTATTTAATTTTTATTGCAACTGATCAAATTATAAATTCAAAAAGTTACAGAAAGGACCTTGAAAATCACACCACCTGTGTAAAAAATTACATAAGCAATCTTAAGCCTTGAAATTCTAGTTATACATTCCTTTCATATAAAAAAAACTAACATATATTTTTTGCAGAATTTTACTACGGTTTTATTAAAAAATATTCAAAGTGAGCAATTTTGCCTCTGTATGAATATGCCCCACTCTCCGCTAATAGATGAAAGTTTGTTTTTCGAGTAAAAAGTGTAGTAGCTGCATAAGGTGGGGGTCTACCGATTTTTGAAAATCCTTCAAAACAAATATGATAAATTTATGAAATCTTTTTTACCTGCTAGTGCATGTAGTAATTATTGAGTTAAAAACAGAAGAACACTTTTAGTAACTGATAAAAATCGATTTTTCAGAGAAAAATCGGTAGAGCTCCGCGCTCAGTATATTTGAAATAGTTTTCCATTTTTTATTTATTAGAACTTTTTAAAATAATACGAACTTTAAAAATTAGAAATTAAAGTGCAATTTAGGGCATGTCAGTATTCTTATGTTTGGAAGATTTTAACAAAAACATTGAAACTCTCTCAATTTTACTTATATTAACGATTTTCAAAGTTCACATTATTCACACTACAAAAAACTAGACGAAAACTGGAAAAGGTCCTTCGCATAATTACTTATTATAATTTATAAGTGAAAAATCCAACTTTATTGTTGTATAACCACTAGCCGCTACATTATATCTTAAATCTATTTTTTGTGTTCGCGGTGATAGTTCGGAAAACTCGCGCGTGACGAGAGAAGCGGCCGGCGTTACTTGACCTTTTGAATGGCTCGAATTAGATGTGAATTATTGGTAATAAAATGAGTCATTTTCTGCGTGTATGAGCGCGGATTATGTAGCTATATTTTTTGCTGTGAAACTGGTTTTTAATTTTTTTACGGTTATTTGCAGAGTTTAAAACCGATTTATTATCTGATATTAATGTCATAATTTATTATTCTATTTTACTATAGATACGTAAATTTAAATGATTTAAAAGTCAAACAATCATTAAAATACTTTATTATACAATACTTGTTTACATAAATATAAAATTTAATGATAAGAATTTTTTTCTTTCTTCTTTTAACTTTTTAAGTTTTGCTCGCTAGTATAATAAAAGCATATATCAAATAATTTCAATTATGACAGACACTTTTTATTCTATGTTTTTAAACTTATTCAATTACCATGAATATACTTTTAATAAGTACCACATTCTACACAAATAATAAAGTAATAAAGAAATCTTGAATATATATTTAAACAATAAGAATGGAAACTGAATTTTTAATAAATAAAAAGATACATCAAAGTAATGAACTAAAAGAACTTTTTACTTATACATACAAAAAAATCAAAGCTAAAATAGTATACAGTGACAAAGATTTAAAGTTCTTGGGATCTTCTTTTGCCAGTCTCATGTAACTTTTATAAAATAAATGTAGTCTATAGAACTGGAATAAAAGTATGTATCAAGCAAAGAATTTAAATTATTTCAGGTGCTTATATTATCTATCTTTCCTTATTCACTTATGATGAATAAAATTTAAAATTTTAAAAATACATTAGCATATTAGGACGGACTGTAAAAAAAGTAATTGAACTTTACTTCCGAAAAAGTACACCAACTCAATGAACAAAAATAAAAATAGAACATCTACCTAACTTACATAAAAACAATCAAAGCTAAAATACTATATACACAGTGGCAGAGATTTAAAATCCCCGATAACGCGAGCGAAGCACAAAAAAAGAGCCACAATCAAAGTGCAAATACGAGCGAATTGAATCGCGACGATTTCATTGGGAAAACAAACGGATCGAGCGAGCAAGAGAGACGGAAAGCAAAAAGGGGCGAAGAAGCGACATTGAAACGCGCGTGTGCGCTACCATTAAGATAAAAAGAAAAAACAGTTAATTCGCCATCTTAGAGCGGTTGATACTCCGGCACAGTGTGTCCGTCTATTTTTAGAAGTATCACTGCACATCGATGCGCATAACTCTTTCTCTCTCTCTCTTTCTCTCTCGAGCGCGCTTTAAAATGTTTGACTTATCTCGCACTGCCATTTCTAAGCTCACTGCCGCATTATTTATATAACGTATATATCCATTAATCAAGGCATCAGCTGTTAGCAAAAAGTTCAAATCTAATTAATTTAAGGAATAAAACAGTGAGGAGTTTGTTATTCGACTTCATGCATTCGAACTGAGTTATGTGTAAAGCTGAAGTTTCTATTTTTTGCAGTGCCCGTACATATGCCTGGATCATCTTCCCACCTTTGCTGCGATGATAATTGACCGCTGAACCAGGAGGACCCAGAAATATACTCGACTCGTTGAAAATAGCTCCAACTTGGTGGCGTAGGCAGTGCCAGTGGGCTTGTGAGTATCCAATTAAACTGTGCGTAGAGCAGCTGCTTTGTTGTTCTCTGCTCTTCTCCTTCTCCCTCTGTACATAACTCTCTCCGCTGAACTTCATGACTTTTCTCTGCAGAAGGTTGAAGGAGGAAAACTGGATCGATCGAGGCTGCTGCACGCTCAGACAAGTGCCATCGAAAATGGACGGTGAGGAAAGGTCATCAAGATCGGGGCCCATGGCTTCGCTCAACAATCTGTTCTCCTTCACCAGTCCAGCAGTAAAGAAACTTTTAGGTTTGTTGAGCTTCCCCAGTGCAATAAGCACTCTATAGCATTGTGTTTATTTTGGTGGTACCATATATAATTTGACATATTCAAATTACATTAATTTTCCTCATTAAAAATGAATAACTTTTTGTTGTTTTAAAAACTAAATATTAATATTATTTGAATGTAGATAGATCTTATAAATAGATTTTTTGATAATGCCTTTGTTGTGAAATGATACACTACTTTATTTCTTAAGTAAAAAATATATAAAGATTCGCAATAAATATAATTCATTGTGTACTACCAAATTAGTAAAATGTACCATTTATTGTACAAATCCTTGATGCTTAGATATCTAAACAAATTCATTTTTAGGTTGGAAGCAGGGTGACGAGGATGAAAAGTGGGCAGAGAAAGCAGTGGAATCCCTCGTGAAAAAGTTGAAAAAGAAGAAGGGTGCCTTTGAAGAGCTCGAAAGAGCAGTCAGCAACCCTGGAACACCCAGCAAGTGCATCACCATACCCAGGAGTCTCGACGGCAGGCTACAAGTGTCCCACCGCAAGGGTCTTCCCCACGTAATCTACTGTCGAGTCTGGCGCTGGCCAGATCTCCAATCCCACCACGAGCTGAAGCCCCTGGAAATCTGCCAGTACCCCTTCTCGGCCAAGCAAAAAGAAGTCTGCATCAACCCGTACCACTACAAACGAGTAGAAAGCCCAGTGCTTCCCCCCGTCCTCGTACCCAGACACTCGGAGTTCGCTCCGGGCAGGCTACCCGTCACCTTCCAGCAGCACAGCGAGTCCACCATGCCTCAGAACATGTCCTACTACTCCAACGACTTCAACTCCGGTGGCATGGGTGGCGGTGGCAACGGCACCAGCAGCATCGATGGCAGTGGCAACTCCCCCGTGTCCTCCTATGGCTCCGTCTCCAGTCCCATCAACGCAGCCAACAATCACAATCCCTACGGTGCCAACAATGGCCTCTCCGAGACCCCACCGCCAGCTTACTCCCCATCGGAGGATGGCTCCCAGTACGGCCAGTCCCCATCGCCCAACTCCATGATGGCCATGGACATCAGCAGTGCCCAGGACGTGGCACCGGTGCCCTACCAGGAGCCTCGCTACTGGGCCTCGATAGCCTACTACGAGCTCAACTGTCGCGTGGGCGAGGTCTTTCACTGTCAGTCGCCCTCGGTGATCGTCGACGGCTTCACCGATCCCCGCAACAATTCCGCGAGATTCTGCCTGGGCCAGCTGTCCAACGTCAATCGCAATTCCACGATAGAGAACACGAGGAGGCACATTGGAAAGGGAGTGCAGCTGCATTACGTTGGTGGTGCGCTGTTCGCGGAGTGCAATTCCGACTCGGCGATCTTCGTGCAGTCGCGGAACTGCAATCATCAGAGGGGATTTCATCTCAGCACTGTGATCAAGATACCGCCCACCTGCTCGCTGAAGATTTTCGACAATCAGCTGTTCGCCGATTTGCTCGCGCAGAGCGTCTGTCACGGATTTGAAGCTGTCTACGAGCTGACGAAGATGTGCACGATAAGGTACGGAGAATTTTGTGACCTGTACTTTGTTCCTGATCGTTCAGTTGTGTCAAAGATGATTAGAAATTCAAATTTCCCGCTTCAAGTCTTACCGACCGAGGCATGATTAATTATAGTTGTAAAATATGCAAGATTGAATCATACAAAACCAAGATGTTGTTGCCGTTTTTTGTGTTTATTTACCGTATCATAAAGTTTCGAGCAAATATTTCAACATTCTGCTATCGACGTTCACTAGAAAGTCATATCTCGCAGTTATAGTTTCAAATTTATGTCTCAACTTTTGGAAAAAAATAAGTGATACAAATTGACTAATTTACGTATTTAATTTATTTTTTGTTCTTATTTTATTCCTTCGAACCATAAATAGTAACTAAGCATCTTAATACTATTTATTAATATAAATGTCGCATCTGATTTAAAATTGTTATCTCTTATTTTCTTTGAAATCGAAATATGATTGTTTAGAACGTTTCTCCGAAATACGATTTTATGGATAGGAGAATCGATTTGCTTGAAACTTTGTAAAATGGTGCGTTATTTTATAGGAAGAGATATGGTGTATTGGTTTTACAAAATATAGTATATATACTTAATTGCAATTAATTACGTATGATTCAGCCGGCAAGACTTGAGGGAAATTTAAATTTGTAATTAACCACCTCCTTGAGTCCATTTCTTGTGTTTTCAAGATATTGAATTGTTGAATAAGGTATATTAAATATAATATTCATCACTGTATCAAGCTTAGAAAATTATGCTTGCGTTTTATTCGAGATATTAAATAAAAGTATATAAACTTGCGTCGTTATTCCGGTAGAAGATTTATACTTGCTATAACTAGAGTTGAGCGTTTTTAGGATAATTTCATGTTAAAATTAACACTGAGTCTTTATCATAAAAAGAAAAATAAAAGAAAAACAATGTTCACCTTGCTTTAGACACATTTAGGAAATATCACTAGCTTTTTGGATTGTAGGTTGCATAAGAAAATGGACTTGATATTTTTCCGGAAAAATTGCAATATCGTTTTTGTGAAAATACAATTAACTAATAAATTAATATTTAAGTGTCATTTTCAATTAGACTTGAGTATTGTCGAGACAGAGTTTGAATGAATAGACTTGAATTATTTTGTATTTTACTGTTTTCTATCATAGTGTTACTATTCCGCATCTCCTGCTATTTTTATATCAAAGAGGCCTATTTTAGAGACATACATACTATGATATACGAAATATCCACAAGAGTAAAGAGAGTTCTATTTAATGGGGTCCAAAAGTAAATAAAATAATCAAATTCCCGCCTTGAATTTCACTTACTGACATGATGAAAATTAAATAAATATTCATTAATTGAGTAGTGAAATACCAATAACAGTAGCTACAAAGTTTTAGACGTCAAAATAAAAAAAAATTTATTCCACACTGAACATAATAGTACTTTTAGATACTAGTGCGATAAAAATGATTGTTGATACGAGGGTGAGTTTGTCGCCCGAGCGAAACGAGGGTTACAATCACACTTGTGTGAGAATCATTTTTATCATGTGTATCAAACATTATTTTCTTATCGCACGGAGTGTCAAGAAAGAGTAAAAGCGACGCAAAAAAGTGTAAAACTAATAATATACTCTTTTATAAAGAGTAATCTGCTAGCTATGTACTTTACAAAGTAGAAAAAAGCTAATCAAGGGTTTTCTTCTTTCTAAAAGAGTAACTCTCGGATTTATTTTTTTATTAAAAGTCAACGTCTCAATTTTCTTTATTTTCAAAAGAGTAAACTTCTCAATTTACTCTTTTAGATTTAGGGTATTAAATGAAATTTTGTCAACATTTTATTGCAATAATTTTTAAGAGTACCACAGATTTAAACGTCTGAAACTTTGTACAGAGGTCTATTACTACCCAATAAAGGGCAAGTGTGTTTAGATTTTTATAAGTACACCTTGCACGAAAAAAATCAAGACGGGAAATTTTAATTCAAATTTTGAATTGTTTTTCTTTTAATATTTGAAAGTTTTCTAACTAAAGTTTCCCGAATCCCCTTTGTCTTTATAACAAAAAATACGAAATCACCTATTCGAAGTTACAATATTTTATTCAATACTTCATTATTCAAAATTTTTTACTTATGGGTGGCGAAGATCGAATTAGATCCTGATCTTTGTTAAATCAAAGTAAAAAGGTCAACAATGCCAGTATAAAAATAAAACAATTAAATGAATAAATATTCAATTTCGAAATTTCTACTTTCAGAATGTCCTTCGTGAAGGGCTGGGGCGCCGAGTATCACCGACAGGACGTCACCTCGACGCCCTGCTGGATCGAGATGCATCTCAACGGGCCGCTGCAGTGGCTCGACAACGTGCTCACTCGCATGGGCACGCCGCACAACGCGATCAGCTCGGTTTCGTAAAACACGAAGGAAACTATAATTGTTAAGGACACGCATATAATAATAACACGCACACACACACAAAAAGGAACTTGAAAACTCAGTTTTTTTTTAATTTTTAATAATTGTTCAACGAAGAAGTTTAAAGTGAGTACTAGAAGAAGGATGTTTTCGAAAAACTGTGTGTGAGGCTGCAAGTACTTTTAATTTTTGAGATTTTTTAATTTAAAGAAATTCAGTTTTCAAGTGAATTTTAATTATAAAAAATCCTGTTGAATATTTAATATTGTTTTTAAATGTAAATGCTCAAAGAGATGCCATATACAGGAGAATGGTATTCAAATCAAAATGGTAAAGAAAATGTACTGATTTTTAAGAAGAAAAGACTTGTCGGAGATTGAAAATACGTAAGCAATATTTTGCAATGTCAATATTAACTTTCTTTGTGAGTTAATGTTTAAACTAACTTTGTTTTAGTTTCGTTTTGTTGCCCTGTAAATGAAATGTATAGTTAAGATTCTTTTTAGATACTATTACGATAAATACTCTTTACATTAAGATTAGCATTGTACAGTTTATTAGAGAATTTTGAAGCTAATTAGGTTTTTAATAGACAATAATGAAGTCATTATGAAATGTTTTATACGTATATATGTCTTTTACACAGATTATAATCAATTTATTACTTAATTGAATATAGTAAAATAATGATTTTTAAATACTTTTAAACTGTTTCCATTTCAAAATGGCTTCGTAATTTTCAAAATCTTTTAGACACGAAATCATTCAGAAAGGTCGTATAAATTATTATACATATGTACAGAGTAAACCAAATTTTGTGTCTTCCAATTAAATAAAATATCCACGTCCAACGTAAGAAGCGTTCGATATATTTTTATAAACGTATAAAAAGTGTATTCAAAACTAAAAAAAACATAAAAATCGTGCAAACCGATAAAAATGTACTTTTATTTTGTTATTATTGTATTTGTAAAAAATATATTTTTTCAATTGAAAAATAAATACTTATACAAACACAATCATGTAGGTATGTTTTTATTTTCATTTTATTACATACATTTTATTAAGAATATCTCTTTTTATATTACAACTTGAATATACAATTAAACGTATTATTATTATTATTATTATTAATTCAATTTACAAACCCTATTATTATAATCAATATCGATATAAAGTTAATCCGCAAATAGACGCATTTTTCAGGTAAATGTGGTTAGCAAGATTTATTAACAATAGTAAAGTATTAAAAAAGTTTGGTGATTTTTTTATCAATAACAAACATTTGTTCAATACTTTTCCGACTTTATTAATAGTTTTTTTATTAATTAATTACTAAAATATTTTATTCAAAATTTTTTTGGTTTTATTTGAAGGTAAATAACATTTCTGAAGAATACACAAAAGTCCCAATATGTAAAAAAAAATTTTCGCTGAGAAAAAGCTGCTTGAAAAAAGTGTGTCTCAAAGAGGCCACGCATCAATACATGCGTTACAAAAAATATGGTGTGCAATGATTGAATGAATCACTTGATGAAGCAATATACACTTACAAAAAGAGCATCTAGACCTCTAGATTAAAAAAAATCCAAAATTATCCTCTTTTCAAATCCAAAATTTATAATAAAAACTTAAAAATCAAAAATATGTGACTGAGAGACTATAACTTATGTCTGTGAATGTGTAATACAAATTCCTTCGCTCATGTTATAATTAATTGTATTTTCAATAAAATAACCATTGAGAAAATTCAATCCGATGCTTAGAACTTTCAAAATAACGTGGACGATTACAAAATAGCAGTTTCTCTTCGGTAGCTATTTATGGTGACCTAACGGAAAAGAAAAATATTTCCCATATATTTCGATATTACATTTAAATTTACCGAAAAATAAAATGTAATATATGATAAATAATTCATTATCACCTAAAAATATATAACCAATTAAATTAAAATTTTAAGGTAGTTAGGTCTGCTTAAACAATAAATATAATATTTAAATAATATAACCATAAACCATAAACTTGAAACCCAACTAACCAGAGCTGAGCGATTTGTAATAAGAATGTTTAAATAATAAATCTTAGTGTACGCGGGTTTAGGGTTAGTGTTTACAGTTTTACTATTTAACTTTATTCATTGCAAATGCTTAGTTTAAGAAAGTTGGGTTTAAAGTTTATGTTTTTCTTATTTAGACGCTTTTATTGCAAATTACTCAGCTTAGGTTATAGTTCGGTATAGGCTTTATGGTATACATGCAGTTTTATTATTTTAACTTTTCTTATTCAAAATATTAATTAATTATTTATCATTAACAATTAACAAAAGCGATGTTTCTTGTGACGACTTCTTTTTAGAATACATATGTTGGGGCCCTGCCAATCCTTTGGGCCTATAAGGGTCCCATAACACGTATAGACGGCCCTGTCCATTTTGAAAAAATAATTGCTTTTTGACTTTCGAAACGTAATAATCCTATGCAAAATTTACTTTTAAGCAACGTTATTAGAGTTACTATTTTTGATAAAATCCACATTTATCCTAGTGGAAATTTCAAAATGTGAAAAAGTGTGACAAAAGTGTGAAAAAGTGTGTAAAACCGTTAAAATTTCGTGATAAACTATAAAATTGGGCTTACATTTGGGACAGGATTTTAAAAAATAATTATAGAATATTTCATAAATTTGGTTAGTTTCTCATAGTTTTTCAGTTTCTCACAGTTTGTCACATTTTATCTCAATTTCTCACAGTTTGTCACATTTTATCACAATTTCTCACAGTTGTAATTTCCTTTATATAAGAGAATGTAACGAAAAAAATGTGAGAAAAATGTGAAAAAAATGTGAGAAAAATGTGAAAAACTGTGAAAAAATGTGAAAAATTGTGAAAAATTGTGAAAAAGTATGAGAAATTGTGTAAGTTTTATTAGATAAAATACGTGTTTTCTATAAGTGTGAGAAACTGTGAAAAACTATGAAAAACTGTGCATATTTGTTTTGTAACAGATGTTCCAAAAGTATGTGTATTCTCACATTTTTTTAATAGTTTTTCACAGTTTTTCACAGTTGTCATTTCCACTAGGGTAGCGAGCGTAAGAAACCGCACTGGCGCACCAGAACTTTTGTAACCGCTTTAGGTGCGTATTCTACAGATCAAAAGCTATCATTAGGACTCCTCGGTGACCTTGCTAAACAAACGCTAACGGGTGATTAAATAAAAACGTGCGCGCGCAAATGTAAGAACCGATCGCGTCGAGTACCTGCTATCGAAGTCCTGCACTTTAAGGCTCGAGGCCCAGAAGGGTGGACTTTCACTCCCCCCGCCTTGCACCCGTTTACCTGGCTGCCTACCGGCCTCGGATACTACGAGGTCTGTACAGCCACGAGGAACAATTTCCCCGAGCTGAATGGCTCACGGACACGAATCCGCACTTTTGCGTCCGTGTATGTAAAGGCGCCTTGCGCAAAGCGGAGGGCCCAAAATCTTAGTTAAAAAAATTATGACCTACAATGACATGCCAGTGTCATGCGTTTATTCCGCAAACTTGATTTAATATTCGAATATAATATTTGATCAACAATTCTGTTACGGATAGAAATATCATGTGCTAAAGAAGCACGAAGTATGTACGAAGCGCGCGTATAAAATGTAATGTATATGTATGATTTATTGGATTAAGAGCATGGCGGCGGTTCCTCCGCGGCTTGTTTCTCGACTCGCGCGAATCTGCATGTGCGATTCGTTGGCTTCAGGCCCTTAGTTAGGGGCGACTTTGTGGTCGCCCTGAGACTATCATTGACCTCGTAGGGAGCTTGAACCTGACCTGTGGCTGTCAGGCTATAGAAATAGAAGCCGTGGGAGGCATTGCGCCGCATGCTTATGCTCGTGTCTATGTTTTTCATATTATTTGGAAGTGAGGCGCGCGCTCGGGTTACTTCGTACTTCTTCGACAGTCGTCGGTAGGGCCATGTGCGTTGCAGCGCTGATTGCAGCGGCGGGCCGATCGACACGAGGGTGCCGTCGAGAGAGCGACTGGGAGAGTGACACTTCACTTCACTCTAGCCCTCTGCTATAGTAGCTTTACATTTTTATATTACGCGATAGTTTTGCTAGCTAATTAGAAGATTTCGTTATATATTTTCATATTTTCTATTGTGATTATTTCGGCAATAGTTAGGTTAAATTAAGACGTTTATTGTAGCTTTTTAAGAGTTTTATTATTTTAATATATTTAATCATAATTTTAATTGTTTGTGTCCCTGGTAGAAACGTTCCCCATATGTTCGCCAGATTTTACTCTATTTTATGGGGAATGGCCAATTTCTGCTTAAAAGTCTGGCCAGAAACCCCGCTACCTGTCGACGGTTTTTCGTCAGAAACCTGACCAACTTATGGTTAATGAATAAATAAATGAAAAATAACGTTTAACGAATTTTTATAAGTTAATAATGATTATTATGTCATGGATTTAATAGCTTATTGTTAATAGAATGCTAAGATATATTTGGGATAGATTCGAAATAAAAACTAAAAACTTATTTCATTAAAAGTTTTTTTAAGGTTAGAGTTTTATAATTAAATAAGACATAAAAAAAATCAAATAAATAATCGAATAAAAATTTGCATGCTGTTTTAACGCAGAAGTACTATAATGGGATTTACATTTTCAATAATTTTTTAGGGTTATGTAAGCTATTTAGATTTTCTATAAATTTCTGGTCAGATGCTGGTTTATTTCTGGCGAACTATTAGGAAACGGATCTGCCCAATAGATCGTGAACCGACCATCTGATATGCTCAATTTTCTACCAGGGGTTAATCTTATTCAATATAAACCCATCCTACTTTATCCCAGAAATAACAAATTCATCTGATTATTTTGAACCTCCTCTGCCGCTGAGCTTGCGGACTCTTCCTTCTTCAGCTCAGACTCACCACTTCTAATCTTTCCAATTTTAATTTGCCGCGACAGGACTCGAACTCGCGTTATACCTAACGTACCCATTTTATAAAATTCGCACATGATATTCAATCAAAACTTAAACTCTATTAGTCTAGGGTAACATACTTCATTATAAATATTAATTCGGTCGTATAAAATTAGGCGCTATTTAAACAAAACATTAATTTAAATTTACATATAGTATATTATGACACTGTTGTGGGAGATGGTTTTCTACCTTGCTCGAGGGTTTTCGCACGAGCGAAGCGAGTGAGAAAATCGAGCAAGGTAGAAAAACACCTCCCACAACAGTCTCATACGATATTTTATAGCACAACAACCTCAAAATCGACAATAAAGTTGGCATTTTGAGGTTAGTGTGCTATAAAAACATTAATTTAAATCTACATACAATATTTGTTTATGTTTACATATAATATTAGTTTCAATTCAATACAATTCGTAATTATCTAGCTGCAGTATATCGCTTTTACATAATACGGACTTCGACGGATATACATTACATACGCTGCGATGTTCACTCGAACATTCATTCTCTCATACCTATATAATTACGATCACAGGAGGCAATAACATTTACTGTTTTTCTCTTTAAACCGAAAAGACAAGCATTTTGAGAAATCGGCTGCATGTCTGTACGTTGCACACGTGTGCCCAACCCCCTAGTCGTCACTGTCGATCTCCTGACACGCTTTTCTAACGGAGGGTCTAAATAGAGGGGCGGTCATATGCGACGTTTCGTCAGTGCGTAATCACATATTGTTATAGTGTTCGCATCCCGACACACACGTGCTATACTAGAAAGAGGAAAGGTCGGTCTGCATTATTGTCGAGACGTTTCCCCAAAATTTTATTGCGGTCGGCGCGTAGCGGATTAGAAAGCGCGTTTCCTACTTTTCAAATGTTTCCCCGAGATTTTATTACGACAAGCGGTTTTCCCGCAAAGGTAACATACGGGCTTCAAAACTTCCCGCTGCCCGTAACAACAAAATTCTTATCTATTATTTAAGTTATTCATATTATCAATATTTTCGAAATTTTTGCGCTGGTTTCAATCATTGTAAAGAGTAAACTTACGACGAGACAAGGTTCTTAATCTATAATTAAAAAAAATAAAGAATAAAATAAAACAATGTTAAAAATTTCAAATAATGATCGCGGAGTTTGCGGATGAGGCTACCTGTTTATTCAAGAATGCGGTCTGCTGATTGTTGAGGGCGACCTTGAGCCAGGAGAGCCTGACCCTCAGTTTGCGCACCGTCTGCTCGAGGTACGCTTGAGTGAACGTCTTTGGAATTATCATCCTGCACGTCCCGCACATAGACTTAATTCCGGGGCGTTATAATCCAGTGTTGCCTACGAATTTCCTGACCCTCAATTTTGATTTGAGGTCCCATTTTTCGAATAAATCACCGGAGAACCACCTTAATATGTAACAACCAATCATGCTAGCGCTTCAGTTTGATTAGCTTATTAAATACACGGAAAACCCCTTAGGCGTGATGCGTCACCAACTAGTGCTCGTGCAACACCAAACGTTGAGAGCGATGCGTGACATTGTCACGGGTGCGCGGCTCTCTCCTTTTGGGTGAGCAGCAGCCCCAATGCTGGAGCCACCGCGGTGCGCGACTGTTGGTGTTGCAGTGTTTCCACCGGTATATATCGCGCGTGCGTCAGTCGTGCGACTTGGTGGTTGGCGCGAGGAAATTTGGCGCGTGTCGTCTTTCATCAGCAAACTGACGATTATTTGCGTGAATTCAACGGTGTTTTAGAAGAAATCGTGCATGATTTGAGTGCAGTGTCCATGCCTACATAGTAGATTCAAATACCGTACCACGCAGATTTATACAATTCACAAATTTACTACTTATTTTACCTTGTTTATCTGCAGTTGTAAATAATATATATTATATTGCCACTCGGTATAGTTTATAAGGTTATTGTTAACCATTTTATTATCATTATTGTAATTATTATATTATAATAATAAACACATAAATATTGTATAATTGTCTTATTTATTATTTTTCTGTTTAATGTTTAAGAACAGAAACTTTAAAAAATAGTTTAAGAATCAGTTAAATTATTCAATAAGCGTATTATACGTTTTGGTTTATAGCTTCATGTTTAGACCGCTCAGTTCCCTTTTTAGAGCTACAGCGTGACTGTATGTTGGGGCAGCAGCTCGCCGCGCGTTTGGGTGAGCTGCACACCCAAAAATGTTGCTGCCGTAGCACCAAAAGCTGGATGGAACTTGCAAAGAGTAGGGAGAAATGGCTTGATTGTCATTGTACCAACGTAAATGTAAAAAATATATGTTATTTCAATTGAAAAATAAATAGGTACATTATACAAACATACTTATGTACACGTTTATTTGTTACATATTAGATACATTTTATGTATAAATCAGTTGCAGTTCTAAAATACATACCATGTATAATAAAAAAACTATATCATATACTATTTGCACGACAATTATTGTTTAACAGTAAATATTAATATACATGATTTTATCACAATTATTAGATAAAATATATATCACTAATCTTAGTTATTTCGCAGTTAAATATTATTCTAACACTCAGTACATAGTACACAGCTTTTGCTTGTAATGATATGTCGCCAGATATGGGCAAACATATAATTAAATAGATATAAATTTATTAAAAAAAAAATTCATTAAAACAATAAGGCATGTATTTCTTTTGTTTTTAAAACACTAGCAGACAAATAGAATATAAATAGTTATTTTCAAATAAAATTAATAACAAATGTTTTGAAGAACATGTATACTATTTTGAATAAATAATTATCTATGATTCTATGTATCACAAATGTAAGTACTTTATGATTTATTACATCAAATTATTTAACATTTCTCAAATATTCAGAGAATATCATTCAACTTTGCCTAATATGCATTATATGCAGTCCTTTTACGAAAAAATTCCTTACACTTCATCATCTCAACCTTCACCTCGCTGATCTTTGTCCCTTTCGTGCAACCTCATGTGTTTCTTCAAATTATCCAGCCTGTTGCACCTTTTGTCGCAAAAATCGCACTTGTAGGGCATCGAGTTGCTGTGCACCGCTACGTGACCATTGAGATGACTCACCTGCAGAAATCAGGAAAATGCACATAATTTATTATCTCAAATTGTAGATATTATTTTTTCATAAGTGTCTAAAAAGTTTCAAAAATATTTACTAATGATTTTAGTTTGAATTAAAGACTTTTTTAAAAACGTAATAAAATCGCCAAAAATAGGTATTTTATCTCTTTCCAGCACTGTTCCAAGCATGCGCAAACTGACCACTTTGCATACCCAGTGAGCAAAGTAGTTACTTTGCGCATGCTTAGAACAGTGATTCCCGCACGGGCGAACACGTTACATACTTTATTTTTTCAAACGAGAGCGGGAAACTCATTGTTTTCCTGTTAGTCTCGCGTGTAAGAAACACTCGATTATTGTATTTAAAGCAGGCAGTGCGCAAGGCAAAATGTTTCGCACACTCACTGTGTGAAACCAAGTGCTTTTCTGCACTGCTTGAGTGCGCGAATTACGTGTTGCTTACATTTTGCTTTGCACACTGCTTACTCAAATGCGAAAATTGTGTGTTTCGCGCATGTCAAACAAGTTTATAAATAATAGTATACGCAATTCGTGAACCTAGCTAGGTGATTCTCGTACTTTGCGCATTTGTTGCGTAATATACTATTATCAAACGCACTTATTGCCAATCAAGGCCAGGAATAGTTAAGCTTTAATGCCCTGATTTTCGCTTTTCTACATGATTTTCTGCACGAAAATTATTCGCTTCTAAACTGGGGAACCTATCTTTTTCGAACCGATAGTAAATCTTGAGCTTTATCGTGATTATTTCCTATGATGTTTAAGAAAAACATTTAAATTTTAGTAAGCCTGGGTAATAAGTTACTACTAAATTTAGAGAAGAGAGTTTTTGAAACTTCGTGTGCAAATCTAGGTTTCTCATGCGTTGACAGTGTGCGCGAAGCGCCCGATACACACATTTTCACCGGATCGTGCGCGAAGCATTTTGTTTCACGCACGCTGTGTAAAATAGTATATTGTGCAACTAGCCCGAGCGCAGAGAGTGCGACAAACTTCTCACTCGTTCGAAAATTACCTGAACGCACGTGTTGCACATACTATTTTTTGAAACGAGTGTGAGAAGGTCGATCACGCGAGGTATATAAATTGAAGTATAATAATTCTCGCGACAAAATGTTTGTTTTTACACAGCACTGTGCTTCGCGCACACTTCGGTGAAAATGTGTGAATTGGGCGCTTCGCACACGGAGTTTCAAAAACAAACATTTTGTCGCGAGAATTCTACTTCAATTTATATACCCCACGTGATCGACTTTCTCACACTCGTTTCAAAAAATAGTATGTGCAACACGTGCGCTGAGGTAATTTTCGAACGAGTGAGAAGTTTGTCGCCCGAGCGCAGCGAGTGCTTCGTGCACTAGTTGCACAATATACTTTTTTAAAAGTTTGATGAAATGATGGTTGAAAATGTGAAAAAGCATCGTGAAAAATTGTATAATTAGGAATGCGAAAAACTGAGAATTTCAAGTTACATTTGAAACATGATTTTAATAGTACATTATGTATCAAGGGAAAAAAATCGACTTTTTTCTCGAGTTACATATAGTACTTGATGCCCATCTCAACTGTGGCCACTTTTTGACTTGGAAAGCGGGACTAATGGACTGTTAAAATACAATATTGTTAAAAGAAAATCGAAAATAAGGGTTATTGGTAGAACTTGATGAAATAAAGGAATTTGGACTAGTTTCTAGTGAAGTCACTTTTTTCCCGCTAATCATTTCTTCGGGCAAAAAGTGTAATTTTGGTCTCACTTTTCAGGGTAAAAAGTGGCCATTTTCGTTGAGATGGGCATAAACTTATTTTAGGATATTTCGCTCGATTTGTTAGTTTCGCATCGTGTTTCACATTTTCTCACGTTTTATCACAATTTTTTACATTTATCATTTGTTAAGATCTATAAAAAAAATGCAACGTAAAGAAATGTCTGACAATATGATAAATTGTACTAAATTGATTAGTTAAAATACCTTTTTTTTACAAGTGTGCAAAATTGAGTAACCTTGAACGTAAAATTGTATATTCTTTATAATACGTGTCCCAAAAATAAATTAAATTCTTGTTCCTTTCACACATAGTTAAAAACTCTAAAATTTTAAACTCTCTCCCCGAAGTAAGCTTCTCCCTCAAGAAATTGCACCCTGCAACCCATTTCCAACCAAACTCCCGCCATCCGTTTCTCCCCAACTCCCAAACCGTGCCCCGCGCCCCCCTCACCTGCTTGAACCTCTTTCCGCAGATCCTACAGACGTGGGGCCGCTCGTTCATGTGCGCCGCGGCAACGTGAATCCGCAGATTGGTCTTTCTCACGAACGTCGCCCGGCACAGGTCGCACTCGAAGGGCCGGAGATTCGCGTGAATCGCCAGATGGGACTTGAGGACGTTGTTGTGCTTGAAGGCCTTGGCGCAGAGGTGACACTGGAAGGGCCGCTCGTCGTTGTGGACCTTCTTGTGGACCGAGAGGTGGGCGAGTTGCTTGAACATCTTGGCGCAGATCTCGCACTGGTAGGCCCGGCCGACCTCGTGAGCCGCGGATATGTGACGGCGCAGCGTGTCGGCCAGGGTGTATCTATTAGGGTGAAGAGATTTTGGTTGGAATGTTGTTTTTTGGAATGTAGTAAGTCGTAACATGCTTAAAGTTATATTTAAGATACTTAAATTATGATAAAAAATGTTTAACGTTAGTTTTTAGATATTTGTCGTTATATATACTTAAAGTACTTAAAGTCAGTTGTAAGATACTTAAAGTTACTTGTAAGATACTTAAGGTTAGTTGTAAGATACTTAAAGTTAATTGTAAGATACTTAAAGTTAGTTGTAAGATACTGAAAATCGTTTATAAGATAGTTTATCTCAGTTATAAGATAATTAAAGTCAGTTAAGAAATACTTAAAGTTAGTTGTAAGATACTGAAAATCGTTTATAAGATAGTTTATCTCAGTTATAAGATAATTAAAGTCAGTGAAGAAATAGTTAAAGTTAGTTGTAAGATACTGAAAATCGTTTATAAGATAGTTTAACTCATTTATAAGACAATTAAAGTCAGTTAAGACATACTTAAAGTAAATAACGTGATACTTATAATCAATCTTTATAAACAAATAAGTCAATAGATACCGATATAGTGAGTTAAAGGAAAGTCAGTTATAAGATACTGAAAGTCAGTTATAAGATGCTCAAAGTCAACTATAAGATACTCAGAATCAGTTGTAAGATACTCAAAGTCAGTTGTAGGATACTCAAAGCCAGTTGTAAGATACTCAAAGTCAGTTGTAAGACACTTACAATCAGTTGTAAGATACGCTTTAAGTCAACTGTAGGATATTTAGTCATTATAAAAAGCTAAAGTCAGTCAAACGATACTAGAAATAAGCTTTTAAAAATCAAAACATTCAATATGTTCTTAAAAAATGAAATTCAATTATAATTTCTTTGTTCAAATACTGATCATTGATATAGTCTTACGACTTAAAATTTCATTTGGATATAGTACGTAATATAAATAACTTTGTAGGTCTTCTCACCTTTTACCACATATTTTGCAGCAATGCGGTCGTTCGTTCGTATGCGTCATGATATGCCCATTGAGATTTCTCTTCTCCAGGAACCTAGCTCCGCACACATCGCACTGATAAGGTTTCTCCCCATTGTGCACGTACATGTGCTTCTTCAGCGAGTTCGCCAGGCTAAATCTCTTCTGGCAGATCGTGCAGGCGAATCTCTTCTCACCGGTGTGCACGAGCATATGAGACTTGACGTGTCCAGCCTGCTTGAACCTTGCGAACCGGATTCATAATGTTTTTAAAAAACTTTTAATAATTTTCAAAATTCCGTTTTTTGTCTTTTTTTCTTTAAGGCTACATACAAATTATAAGCACTTAAATTTACAATGCTATTAACGTAGATAAATAATTAATTTAGCTTCAAATTTTATTATAAAACTGTCTGTCAACTAGATCCACTCAGGCATCTAGACTAAGTATCATGGCAGTTTGCTGAATATGTTCTTATTTTAATCAGATTTCTAAATGGCATGAATTCGAGAACTAAGTTCAGGAAAACGTGGTTTACGTGAAAGACTGCGTGCTCCCGATTTATATCTAATCCGAGATGCCTCAAAAAGCTAAAGCTTGAAGTACAGAAAAAACGAATTTGGATAATTGATCATTTTTTAATTAACGACGATAAAGGAAAGAGAAACTTGGATGATTGTTAATAACGATTTTTGTATCGATAAAACTTTGATCAACTATGCAAATTTGTTTTTCTTCATTTCCTGCTTGGAGTATAAAAAAACGTATTTGAACGCAGGTTTTGATCAGAAATACATCGTCAACACAAAAATTGCCATCGTTTTTGGGAAATCGATTTTCCTCTGCTTCAAGCCGAGACTCACAGGGGCAGCCCAAGCTTGAAGTGTCAGAGAGATGAATTTAGATGGTTTTTGATAGATTCTTGAATACAAAAATCGTGATCAATTTTACAAAATCTTTCTCTCTTCTAATTCAACCTTGAGTTCTAGATTACATATAAATCCGGAGCAAATCATGCTTTCATACTTTCATGTTGTTGGAGAAATTGTCTTTACCGACCTATTCGTTTTTCATACCCAAAGGCAGGGTACCAACCTCCCAAATATATTATTCTATGTAACTTACTTCGTTGTACTCTAAAATGTTCTACTGAATAAATCCGTTTTTATATCGCACATCCCGAGTGGAATATTATCTAAGACATCGGAACCCAATACATGTGTTCACAAATTTTATTTTTGAATTCATGTTATTCAGGAATACTCTAATTCCCAAAATCATTTTCAGTAGTTAGCACACTATCTAGGTACCTGTATAAATACCAAAGTGAATCCAGGCATTTTAGGCGAAGAAATGATTTTTGCTATTACATTGTAGTCTTTTTGACGATATCATTCTAAATGTCTATATTAATAAATTGGTACAAGATTTTATTTGGCATCGGCATTACTATTATATATTAGCAAAATTAATCATAATATACGGACGTTATCACGCACTGTCAAAATTGGGATCCCCCTTTGAGTAACTACATATAATTTTTAATAATAGATTCGTCAATAATAAAAGTAGTATCTTTAAACTTAAAAGCCTAGACCCTTAAAATTTTTAACGTATAGTATTCTTGAATAATATAAGAAACTCAAGCCTTACGAAAGTATCAACCGAATAAACATTGACTGTAGCAGATTTTAAAAATCTTAACCCACATTATAATTAGAACAGTATCACACATAGCAGAAAACGTTGTAAAAATATTTCTAGAATGTGTTTTTAGAAGCATAATTAGCAATGCAAATACAATAGTTTCAAGAATGTTGTGAAAACAGTGAAATTTCCTCTTTTAAGTTTTACATTACATCTTTCAAAGGTGTTGATATGAAACGGTTTTTTCTATTTCTAGCCGTTTTCAAAATATTAAAATATATAAATAATGTTACAAATTTTTAATTTTAAAAATTTGCTAAAACTCATTTTTCTGCGAAATTTTCCTGCAAAAATTTTAGATACTTAGTGCGGATATTTGGACGATTCTGCCACGTATCTTCGAACATCTTAAATCTTTCGATAACTTTAACTTAATCCTTTAGTCAAACAGACGTTTACACATTTAACATATATTTCCCTTTTTAGCAAGTACCATATTATTTTCAAAGGCTCGTTAGATTGTGCGCGGACAAAATTTTGTGCGAGATTTTGGAGTTTACAATCCTGCGACTGGGGAGGTTGTCCGCGTAGGTTCGAAAAGGGCGTCTACTCGCAGGTAAAATGTGTGCTTTAAAGATAGGTAAAAAATATAAAATAGTATATTGTTTAAATCTATTTTAATTTAAATTATATCATGTATGAAATAATTAGTGTTAGAGTGAAAATTCCTGAAGCGTGCACGCCATTTTTCGTGAAGTCATGAAAATTAAAAAACGTCGCCCAATCGTCAAGTATACATCAACCGGAAGCTAAGGGGGAAAAACCGCCGCCGAAACTCAATGTATAAGCACTTGGGTGCTAGCCATGCAGAAACCATACTTTCCTCATGGCGTTCCTGCACCATTTGATACAACAATATTCAACCCCATAGTTTTTAGAAAGTTGAATTGTTTATTATATATTTTTGCAATTGAATATTTTATGGATTTTTTTTGAAAATTTTTTTATGCCCAAACTACGAACTGACAAAATTTGAAAAAAATAGAGGCATAACTCACAATAAATAAACTTTAATACGAAATAAAAAAATATGAAAAAAATTTATTTAAGTCATTTTTAATAACTTCTTTATAAACAAAAGCAATTTTAACTCAGTGCTACGTCTAAAATTAAAATTTTTTTTGATCAGGTATGTTGTAAATATACTTAGCAACACGAAAATGCAAGAACCGTTTTGTGATCTCACCGGTAAGTGCTAAAAAAACAAATTTTCCTTGCGCGTCGCACGGCCGCACGGCCACTCGGAGGCGGCGGCGACTCGCGCGGGCTCACGTGAACTGCAGAGGGCATTGACAATGCACTGCCGATCTTGTTTATTACATTCTCTCGTGTTTCGATCAGTGTTTTGGGGTTACTTTTCATATTGAAGTTTCAGTTTATTTTATCACCCATATCAAAAAGAACTGTCAACTCAATCTCCTAATATGTGAAAGATTTGCTCACTTACATCGATTGTTTAACAAACAAGCTCGATAACGCGGTAGAAGTTATAGTCAAATTCCTGCACAGGTCACGCGACTCGACGCGACTCGTGCGCCGTCGCGGCCGCAACCGCACCACGCCAGTCACCGCCGCCTCCGAGTAGCCGTGCGGCCGTGCGACGCGCAAGAAAAATTTGTTTTTTTTAGCACTTACCGGTGAGATCACAAAACGGTTCTTGCATTTTCGTGTTGCTAAGTATATTTACTACATACCTGATAAAAAAAATTTCAATTTTAGACGTAGCACTAAGTTAAAATTGCTTTTGTTTATAAAAAAGTTATTAAAAATGATTTAAATAAACTTTTTTTCATATTTTTTTATTTCGTATTAAAATTTATTTATTGTGAGTTATGCCGCTATTTTTTACAAATTTTGTCAGCTCGTAGTTTGGCCGTAAAATAATTTTCAAAAAAAATCCATAAAATATTCAATTGCAAAAATATATAATAAACAATTGAACTTTCTAAAAGTTCTAAAAGTTCTAAAAATTATGGGGTGGGATATTGTTGTATTGATGTATACTTGACGATTGGGCGACGTTTTTTAATTTTCATGACTTCACGAAAAATGGCGTGCACATTTCAGGAATTTTCACTCGTTATAGCTTATATACTGGGCATGTATTTATCCTCGCGAGACTCAGCGGAGTTGAGATTTGAACAAAAAGAACCTCCGATGATATTTAATGGAACTGTAACATGCATCTAATCCAGCATATACAGTACTGCAATTTAACGGCATGAGCCCAATAGCCATGGGTGGTCATACTGGGAGGAGGGACATACCGGGGGACTCTTCCCCTACTCTCTAAATTTGAACCAGCGAAAGTTCACTAATTCATAGTGAATAATCACTTATTGAAACAGTGAAAAGTATGTCACTGCAAAATAGTGAATATTCACTAGTTGAAATAGTGAAACAGATTTACTATAAGAATTAGTGAAAAAGATTCACTATAAGAATTAGTGAAAAAGATTCACTATAAGAATTAGTGAAAAAGATTCACTATAAGAATTAGTGAAAAAGATTCACTATAAGAATTAGTGAAATTTCATTGTCGAAATAGTGAAATTTCATTGTTCAAAAAATGGAATAATTAAAGTATTTAAAGCATGCGAGTATTAAATACTAATTAATTTTGTATTATTATATCATTCATTATTAAAATTAGTAAGAAATTAAAAATGTAATGAAAAACTGCTTCGATGGGAAATAGAACCTGTTCTCTGAGTTGACGGACGATCATCTTAGCCAAGTGGCAAGTGCCTAACAGAATACCTACATGAGAAAATTCTGAAACTTATATTTAAGCTGATTTCGATTTTTCCCTTACTAATTTCTCTCAGACTGATAATAAATGAATAGTTGAATATAGTTGTTATTGTTACTCAAACGATTTTAAATGTTCATACATACATGAAAAGTTAGTGTCTAAAACGATTGAACAAGATAATTATATAAATATCAGCATAACAGGTCTCGCTCATATTGCCATTAATTTTCTGGTTAAATAATGAAAGTAAATATTCACTAATTCGACTAGTGAGTTTCAGTATTAACTACTAAATCCGTGAATATGCACTATTTCGTCAATGAACTATGTTACACTCGCTAGCAAAATGAGTGAAATTATCCCTATTTCAAATGTATAGAGTATAAATCTCTGTAAAAGCCCGTGTCTGAAAAATCTCTTCCAAACCGACCCGAGCTTACCTCTTGCCGCACTCCTCGCAGCCGTACAGCCTCTCATGCGTGTGCGTGACGACGTGCCTCTCGAGCACGCCCTTCGAGGCGAACACCTTCTTGCAGGCGTCGCACTCGAAGAGCCTGTGGCAATCGTCCCCCTTCCCGTGGCTCCTCGCGTGCGCCTTGAGCTCCTCGAGGGAGTCGAGCTTGAGGCCGCAGCGCGGGCACCGATTCGCCCGGTAGTCCGTGTGCGTGACCTGGTGCTGGCTCAGGTGGCCCAGCTGCTTGAAGGTCTTGCCGCAGAGTCGACAGGCGTAGGGCCGCTCGTTCGTGTGGGAGCGCAGGTGGCGCTTCAGGACGCTCGGGAAGAGGAACTTCCGATGGCAGTGGCTGCACTCGTGGGACGGATTTGAGCTTGGCTTCTTTCTCGGGGTTGGGGCTGGCTTCTTGGGGGAGATTTCGCCTGTGGAGAGAAGAGTGTTGGGTTTTGAGGAAAACAGGTGGCAGAGGCGAACTTCCGTTTTAGGATCGCTTTGTTGGACGCTTGAATTTTATCAGAGTTGAAAATTAACATAAGTAAACTGTGTTCTTTATAGGTGCATATTACTTGGGGAACAACTTACATATATGATCTTATAAATTGTAATAGTTTAACTCTATTTAAAATCTTAGCGAAATGTATGTTTATATAAGTAATCACTAATGTACTGAGATACGCCAGATAGTTAAGTTACAAAATAATTTATTGTATACTTTATTATTGTAATCAACAAGTAGAAAAATCACAGTAATTACAGACAGCAAGAATATTCTCAAAGAGTTCTCAAGAGTTCTCAACAAAAGTATGGAGAATTCTTTAAAATCTCTTCAAGAATATAGTGATGCTGTCGGGGATTGTACATTAAGAGCTTTTATTTGAAAAAACATTTGAATAATAATTGTAAAAACATTGTATTTTAGGCCTGTTTTAAATAAAAATAAATAAAAATAAAAATAAATAATCATGTTATTTTCCTAATTTTCAAGTCTGATGATAATTCGGCTTTAACAAGATACTTTAAATTCATATTATGACAGATTATAGCATATTTTCTTTGTGAACTGTTTGAATTTTTGTAAAATATCCAAAATTAAAGAAGATATAGCGCTTCGAAATCCTCGTGACGTCAGACCGTAGACGCGGCAACTTTGAAGTAACTACGATCTGACGCCATTCAAAGGAATGTAAATAAGCTATAACTTTTTTATATTAAGCTTTTTTAAAAAAATTCAAACAGAATTGCAAATCGGCTTCGATTCTTTACCCGCATCGTAGACACCGACAAAGAAAGAAAATTTATGTTAAAACCCAATTCAAGCGTTTCATGAGGTATTATAAGTAAAAGAGGTATTTCTGAAAAAGAAATTTGATTCTGATATATACTTTTTAAGAAAAATAAAACTTAAGAGAAGAAGTTGACTATTTTTATGGTGCTATTTGTTAAAATCAATGTTTGAAGGTGGAGATGTATTGGTTTTTACAAATATTTTAAAATATAGCTGCTGTTTTTATAATTTTATTTAAAATTGTAAATTCTTATAGGTTCTGATTATTCAGAGGGTATGTGTAAAGTATTCTGTATGCTAATGGTACATTATGAAACAAGTGAATAAAGTCGAAGATTATTCCCGTGATGAATATAGAACTTTATTTACGACTTAACTGTGGACACTTTATGGACTTTATTGAAAATTTATATTAATATTAATATAAATATAAAATAAAAAAAAAGAGAAAGCCAGAGAAACTGAAAATTTACTTTATTCCCGCATTTGCGTCCCGCTTTTCAGGTCAATAAAATTACCATTATAGTTATAAGACGTGAATAAAAGGATTAAACTTCTGTTTGATGGGTGATTTCTTCAAAGATCTTATTTTAACTTAAAGTTTTGCTTGTGCAAAACAAATTCAATTTATTAAAAAACTCTTTTTATCGTAAGGAATGTATGTTAGATTTCATTTAATCAAAATATTATTATTCAATCTTCATAATAATAGATTTAACCATCTATATGGTTATAATTAAATTATTTTTAATTTGAAATATGTAAATCAACTGTTAATGCTACCACAAATAATAATTAATAAAAATGTAAATTATACTTATAAATATAGGTATAAAAAAACTCCTAATTTTAAGTTGTTTTGTCTTTTTCTGTAAATTATATATAACTATATAACATTTATATATTAGGTTTGTAGGCTTGTAAATTTAAAAAAAAAGTTAATAAATAAATAAATAATTTGTATATAGTTTGTGTTTTGGTACCTTCTTTCCTTAAAGGAACATCCTCTGAATTTATAGTTTTCTCTACATTATGATATCTTTTTGACTTCTTTTTGGAGTTTTCATCTTTTGAAAGAGAACTTTCATCTTTTGAGATCTCAGTGTTTGAAGGAAATTCTAGATTTGGTGGTTTCTTTTCATTGTGACATCTTTTTGTGTGTTTGTTCAAGAGACTTGACACTCGAAAGGATTTTGAGCAGTGATCGCAATTATAGGTGGTTTGAGTACGAGATTTAAGGTAACTTTTAAAATGATCAGGTTTTGTGAATTCTGTTTCACTGATTTTAGATTCTATTTGTAGTCTTTCATTATTCGCTGTTCTTTCTTCTTCACTGGAGAAAGAATTTTCAGCGCTGAAATGTTCAATTGGAGAATCATTTGTTACAGCTACAAAATGAAAATCTGTCTCTAATTTTGTTTTTTCCTGGTCAGTATTCACATTACTGCTAATATCTCTCTTTTTGAAAATAGTATTTGAACCTTCTGAAATATGATCATTGATAGTATTATAAGTTTTAGCTATCAGATTATTAGATTTAAATGTAAGCCAGTCTTCTTCAGCTAAGAAAGCTCTTGATTTGTTACAGCTAAAAGGATCTTTGAGGCTACAAGTAAATAATAAATCGAAAGGAACTTTTTCATCTAAATGCTTAAAAGATGTATTCTCAAGTGCTTGAACAATTTTTATTCCTTCTATCCATGATTTTGTTAAATTTCTAGATAACCAAGAATCAATAGTTTTTCTACAGTCTCTATTTAATCCTTCCAATTTCAAAGTTTCACCATGTAAAATAGTAAAATTAGTCCATATGGATCGTAATTCTTGTACAACTTGCTTAGTAAATTCTCTGCCTTTTGTGCTTTGCAAAACTTGCGGAGCACCTATCATCGTTATCACATCCAACAATTTTCTTGCAGTCTCTTGAATAGTGTTTGTGCGCATAGCTTTAAAAACTATAAATCTTGAGAAACAGTCTTCATATATAAAAAGGTACTTGTAAATAGCTTCATTTTTTATCCACAATTCAATTACATCAATTTGTCCTCTACTGTGAAAATTTTCAAATTTCTCTGTGATCGTCATTGCTGATTTCGATACTCTTTTTTTATGAAATGAATATTGTTATATCAATGTTTTTTTTTAAGCTTTAGATCTTTGTTTGTATCCTCTCATTCTCTCTTATTATATTCATTTTATTGTATATTAGCACCTACATAATTGGAAAAAGGTAATTATAATGTACAAAAAATTTTCCTAGAAGTATACAAATTTTAATTATATTAGGATTTTACCTTATAAGTCTCCAACATTGTTATACCCTCGATCAATAAGTTTTTATTTTACAATCAATATTTTTAAGTCATTGTGCAGGAACCATCTGTGGCATCTGTATAATAAATAAAGTGATAAATATAGCAATAATAAATATCTCTTTTACTTTCTAACCAAATGTCAGAAATTCTACACCAAGATCAAACTTATTACAACACAGCAATAACATATACACAAAAAATGTTATTTTAGAAGAAAAAAGAACAAGAATAACAATAAGCTTTCTAAAAGGTAATATATATTGTAATAAATATTGTACAATATAAAAGATTCTTACTATATATAACTGAACAAAATCAGATTCTTTTTTCTATGTTTCATCATCACATTGATTTTTTACATTCATAATTTGTTATTTGTTATTTGTTATTAAAGATACTATAGGTAGCGGTGTTACACCGACAAGGTAAAACAGAAGACAGAGCACAATCACAATTCACAACAATAAAATACATTCCTGCAAAATTGACGGTCGCAAACCATCACTTTCCATTCACTGCACCTTCCACAACACGGGAAAATTTGTATCGTGACTGTCGCAATCCCCAAAGCAGCAGTGCAAAGTGCTCTCGAGAAATATCTCAGAAAATTCGTCTGGTCTGCGGCCGCCGGGACCCGGGTGCTGAATATTCTACCTTCAATGGCGGACGTCCGACAGTCGACAATGTTTTTAAATAGTTGAGGCACTTAAACCCACGTTCTACGGCCGTTTCTTTCCGGAAAAATGACGGCCCTAATCTGCGGGAGGAGGATTTTCTCCATGAGGAGCAGTCTCTTCAAAGTGCCCAGACGAAAAGAGACCGGTTACTATGTTCTGTGAGTATTTTCGCTTTTCTCTTTTTGGAGGTTAGGTCCGTGTTTTACACAACCCTCTCCTAACTGAGAAATGTATTGATTCATAAAGCGCAATTTTTCGTCATTCGCATATTTTTTGGACAATCTTTGGGGGATTCAGTATTATTGAGAATGTTTTTGATTTTGGGTTTCGGTTGGAGGTAGGTTTGCTTGCAATGGAGTATAGCTGGTTGGCAAAATTATGAAATTGTATAGCGGCAGAAGTTTGACTTGTTTTTTTTAATTAAATTTATTCATTTACAATATTTTTATTTTTTTCTATTAGTATGCTGAATTTAATAATAATATTTGTCAGATGGTACGTCAATTTTTAAATTATATTTCTCGTAAGAGTTAATTGTAATTTATGTTTCATAAAAAGTTCTTTTATCATTTGTAACAAACCAAGGAATTTAACATTAAACATTAAACACTATCTAATTTTATGTAAACAAGATTTTGATATAATAATTTTTTTTTTAATTTTATTTATTTACTGGCATACCCATTGATAAAATACAATTTTTTAATAGTATATACAGTAGGATTTTTACATAGCTCAAAACATGCATACAATAGATTTAACTTTTTTAAATCTAGGTACCATGTTCATCATGAAAATTTTATCTTATAATCATTTTATAATTCGTATATAATAAATGACTGATAGATTAAAGGTCATATGAAAAACCAATCTTCTATATTAAAAAATTCATTCAATAAATATATATTTAATAGCATCAATATATCTAAGAATTATATACCAACTTTTTAAATTTTGAAACTTTCCAGTCACAAGCAAACACCACACTATAAGTTTATTTCCATAATCATCAATTTATCAACTGATTTTTTATAGTGAAATAATAATGTTGGCTCCTTATAACATATAATTATATGATATAAATTTGTTTATTTTTCAAAACTTATCTTAAAAAATGAATTTCAATATTTTATTTTTTAAAAAATATTAATAAAAAAATTAATAAAAATAAAGGAATAAAATATGTTTAATTCGCATATTCATTGTATAGAGACATATTTCTAACAATAATAAATGTATTTTTTTAAATATTCATTAAGATATGTTATTTTTAATTTTATTATAGCCTACCAGAAATTGGCGAGGATTTGCCAGAGAAAAATCCACTTTTGAAGGAAGATACTATGCTCCCTGAGTTTAATCGTTTAACAGTCGAAAGATGTATTGCAGCTGTTGGAAAACAAACGCTAGAATTTGAACAAGGAGTGAAAGCTCTGGAAAACGATATCGAAGGTGCAAAATAAAAATGTAGGGGAGACCAGAACTTTTTTGCACAACTAATAATGTCTTTTAAATCTAAAAACACAAATATATTAAATGAATAAATAAAGGTCTGACACTTTTTAAATATGTAGTTAGTTACAAGCATATATTTGATGACTATTAATTAAAAGAGTGTCATTTTTCACATAACACTGAAAACTATAAGTTTAAAGAAATAATGTGTTTGAATTAGCCCTGGTCTCCTTAAAATAATTTAATTAAATACAAATTAATTAACAGTAGTTATTAACTAATAATAATTTTCAGAGTCAGAGAAACTAAATATTTTCAAAGATGTTTTTGATCCTCTTGAGAAACTGGAAATTCCCCTACAAACAACGTGGGGAATTTCGAAGGTTTTATACTTTGGAAATCAATCTAAGATGCCAACAAAATACTACCTCAGTATTCACAAGAGAGCATGGACAGCTGTATCTCAAAAGTTCACCAGTAAACCTATCTTTGATGTGTGTAAAAAGGTACAGGAAGAAGACTCGAAGAACCTGTCAGACGAGCAACGACAAATTCTATCAAAGTACATACTCGAGGGTAGATTGAACGGACTAGAACTCGGCACAAGGAACAAATATTTCTTCAATGAAGCGATAAGACAAATATCCCTAAAAAGCAATGAATTCAGGGAAAAGCTCGAGGTCGTTATGAATTTGTTCAAGCACAAAATCACAGATCCACACAAAATGAAGGGCTTTCCAGACGAGTTTCTGAAAGCTGTTGCTGTTGATCCTGCTCAGTATGAAGTGGGACCATGGATCATCACTCTGAAACCTTATATTGTACAAACTTTCCTGGGTTAGTCATTTATTTGTTTATTATTATACAATACAGGCTATAGAGCCTAAATATAAAATTATGTAACAAAATTAGAGTATAAATTACATTTGTTAATATAGTTCAGGTACTGATAAATGTATAATATACTTCAATGCTTTGCTCAATTAGATGCTGTATTAAGTACAAAAACATAATATTACATAATTTCAATTCAACATTATAAAGTAGGCTATTGGAAACACTCAGAATCAGATCTATCTCTAATACATATTCTCAATAATAAAAAAATTTTGCAATTATTGGCTAAATTATAATTAAGAATTTGAGTTTGGAACTATCAGAAACAATTTCCACACTAATATTCTAAATAATAATGAACTATTACAATTTCTTACTTTATTGAGTATATCATTCTATAAATGTATACTAATAAAATAAAACCTGAGCATACCTTACTATTTACTTATTTATTTATTCAATAATTAAACGAACAAAATTTTAAATGATATATAAGAATTATTAATATATATTGATATATATTAATTCTTATGCACTGTTGTACAGAATACTGTCCGGATCGAATGGAGAGGCACAATCTCTGGCTAGCCAACGTTCTGAGGTGTTCCATGCACGGCGAGCAGGAGGTGCAGAACAGCTCGAATGTCAATGGAATAACGAGCGACAGGTGCGAGATGGCGAGGTACCTGGGCTTCAAGCACTACGCGGAGATGAGCATGCACACGAAAATGGCCGGCAGTTTGGATAACGTTTACAAATTTTTGGATACCCTCAGGAGTGCAGGTAATTTAAAGCGTTTCTCTCTTGGAAAATTGAAAATTTATTTTACTTACTAAATACGTTGGTACCTGTGGCAGCGTTTCCACGTCAAGTTCAAGAGATCAACGATCTGACAGATTTTGCGCGAGAAAGAGGCTTCGAAGGTGTCTTACAGCAATGGGACGTTCCTTACTGGGTTAGAAAACAAAAACGGTTTTTATACAAGTAAGTTCTCTTAAAATGAAAATTTATTAAGGTTACTTACCTCTTAGCAAAAACTGGAATTCTTGGAATCAACAAAGAGTTTTTTTATAAATCCTGGAAAAATTAAAAAAATTAAGGGAATTTGTATGTTTATATCCCAGGCTTGAAGTAATAGAAATACATCTTTAGTTAGTTATTATTCAGAGATTCGTAAATAAAAAGAAAATAGTGATGAACTATACAAATTCGTCTATCTTCCATTTCAAGCCTGGGCTATGAGTTTCAGCTAAGGCTTGAAATTGAGAAATTAAAAATTTGGATAGTTATAATTAGAGATTTGTCACTATATACAAATTGTACTCAACTATACAAATTCGTTTTTTCTCTACTTCAAGCCTAGGCGGCACCCAGAGTGCAAAAAAGTTTCTTATAATGCTGAAATGTTTAGAACACTTTGCAAAATTTCTAAAATGGGCTTGTTTCCTTATGGTTCTGAACGCCCTATTTGTCAATAAATATTTAAGTTGACTCTAAATACCCTCACTTTTGGACTATTGAATTAATAAATATAATCAACCACACCAAATTGAAAAATTTCTAACAAAATTTAATATTCATCAACACGTCATAATAGTTTATTACACAGATTTTCACAGTTCTACATTATCACAAAGATCATTTGCTAAATAAATTAAAAACAATTAAAAATTCGAAATAATTTTATACAGATTTTAACATTTTCTAAGAATTTACATTATTTATAAGCATTTTCTTCTATTTTTAAATATTACCAGTAGGTACCTCACCCTAAAATAACAATAAAGAGTAACCAATAACCAATATCTTTAAAACTATATTTAATATTTTTATTACGGATTTTAACAAAGTTTAACATTTCTTTACTATTACAATTCTATACAATTTAAATAAAATTACAATACATATCGAAATTGTCTAATTTTGTTTAAATTTATAAATTTTCAACGTTTATGGACATTTATTATAATAGTTATTAACAGCTATCAACTTTTCAAATAAAATAGTTTTTCTGAAATTAACTTTTGTAAACAATTATTATTATTTGTAAGAATATTGTTCATTTCTTTTCATAAAAAACGTGAAGTCTAGAGGTCTGCTATTAGATCTTGTTTTTGAACAAATTTCAACTATTACAACGAGAGTGTCCCACCTCGCCCATCCGTGGGAAAAGATTTTCATTGAGGCTTTGGAAGGTGCTTTTCGGAACCCAAAAATGAAATCCAGTACCCGTATTTTGTTCCAAAGGGCCCTTGTTCTCTAGATACGAGCTATTTTACTCCGAATATGCGTTATTTTAATCAAAAATGGTACCTCTATTTCATATCAGTACTATTGCTATATAAGTTTTGATGTTGGAACAAATGTTCAATAGGTAAATAAAAACAGGCGAAAAGAGCTTAATTTAAGTTTTTTTCGTATAAAAATATCAATTTGGTCCAAAGTTATTAACAGTTAAAGATGGAGACTGAAAATGCATGAATATTCGAGGAAATTTATTTCTTATAAATTCGTTGATTTTTCATGCATTTTCAGTCACCATTTCTTAATCGTTAACCACTTTGGACTGGTTTGATATCTTTCAAGAAAACAAAGCTTAAAATACAACTCTTTTCAAAACTTACACAGTACTACCACGAATCAGAGGTACCACGTTTTCATTAAAATAACGCATCCTCGGCGTAAAATACCTCACATCTCAAGAATAAAGAAAAATCCTCCCATCTTTTGGATACCAGAAAGCCCCATCTAAAATCCTTTCCCACCATCAAGCCTTCCTTTCCTCATAAAAAAGCAAAAAAAAAAAAGAGAAGATACTTCCCACGCGACCTGTTCAACCCATACCCTCTCGTTCCAGCTACGACGACAAGGAGCTGCGGGAGTACTTCCCCCTGCCGAAGGTCCTGGACGGGCTGTTTCGCCTGGTGAGGAATCACTTCAACGTGTCCGTGGTCGAGCGCCAGGGGCCGGTGGACGTCTGGCACCGGGACGTGCGCGTCTACGACGTGTACGACCTGGACGTGTCGGAGAACGAGCCGACGGGCAGCTTCTACTTCGACCCGTACGCGAGGGAGGAGCACAAGCTGGCGGGCAATCGACACTCCGGCTGGGTGCTGATACTGAGGAACAAGAGCTCGATCAACGGGATGACGCCACTCACGTCCTTGATATTTAACTTTGAGCCGCAGGAGAGGGACGGCAGGCCCTCGCTGCTGAGCTTCTATCAGGTCCAGTCGCTCTTCGAGAACGTGAGTAATGGGTTCATGGTAAAATGGAGAATGAATCTGTACGGAACTTATACGGAATTTTTATTCCCGTTTCGTGTTCAAGTCAATTACGAAGTTGGTTTATTTTCGGGTGCGGGCAAACAGAACCGGGTAACAGGGAGAAATCAATGCGGTCTTGTATGAAATTCGAAAGTTATAGTTTGTGAAGGTATTTTGATTGGCGTCGTATCCTAAATTAAAAGATCAAAAGGTTCCGAGCGAAAAGACGTCACAACGTTTTCCAAGTTTTGCCGTGTATCTTCGAATTTGAGGATATCTTATAAATTCCGAAAGTTTACAAATAAACTATACCACGATCTATAAGAATACACTGTTAGCTAAATATCGGTATTCTTCCCCATTGCGTAAGTACAAACGTAGAGTTTTACAAAAATTTAAAATAATATCTGGATGGTACTTCGCTTTTTATAATTTTAAATTACTTAAACATATTCGGTGTAAGAATTTACGTAGAGACACGTCAATGATCTGATTAAACTATAAAACCTTACAATAAAATTTACGTGTGTCATCTATTTTATCCACTTCTCAAGGATTTTTCTTCACATTTTTCTCATCATTAGAACCTGGAATAATTTACCGTCCACTTTGAGGAGATGTGAAGTTCATCTGCTACTGATAATTACGAAAACTCACGTTTTTCAATTAATTTTCTCCAAAATTAAAAATTAAGTAAATAAAACAGGTTCCCGTATTGCCGGTAAAAGGTGAAATTCGCAGCTTTGTAAGAGTAATTAAAAACATAGATATGATCACTTTGAGAATTAAAATGAGCACTTTAGTTCTCATTTGATTGTGGTAATTTAAAACAATATATAAGTTATGTCGAAATGGGCCTTAGATCAAAGGTAAATTATCACTTTGTTCTTTATTTGATTCTGGCTCATTTTCATCTTGTATTTTTACTTTATCAAAATAAACTTTGTGCACTGGTGTGTTAAAAAAAAGCTAAACCTTCAACGAATCCTACGTTTTTTGAACAATTGAAATGTCAGTTATGTCAGACCTCCTTACACTTCCCTAAATAAACAACATAAACTGGGTGTGATCTTATTTAAAATTGCTAAATTGCCTCTAGCCATTTCTTGTTTCTTTATTGTCATTGTTACTGGTGTGTTAAATCTACAGCGAGATTATGCATGTATATATGTATCGCTTGTCTGTCTGAATGGGGACCAATGAAAAGTCAAGTAAATTTTATCTGATTCAACCATACAAGACTGCGATATTGACTGACGTGCAAACTCTGTGATACAAAGCACGAAAAATGTAAACGCTATCTTTATTCCATGATATGTATACAATACTGGTAAAGTGACTCAGGTCCAAATGTCCTTGTAATTAATTTGACAAATAAAGTCATGTCTAATGTCTCTCTTCCTCTTTCTCCTTTCAGTTCGGCCACGTGCTCCAGCAGCTCCTCACGAGGACGAGGTCCGCGGAGCTCGCGGGCCTGTCGAACGTCGAGTGGGACGCGACGGGCACGAGCAAGCACCTGATGGCCCACTGGGTGTACGAGGCGGAGGTCCTGCGCGACATCAGCAGCCACAGCGAGACCGGCGAGCCCCTCGACGACGAGGCCATCGACAATCTCGCCAGGTCGCGCACCCACATGGCCGGCTTCAATCTCTGCAAGGAGATGTATCTATGCAAATTCGATCTCGACCTGCACTCGATGTGCGTGGATGGTTTTTTTCTTTTCTTATTTACTTTTAATCACAGGCCAGATGCCCTAGTACAAAAAATATTTTACAAAATTATAATTTATATAGTTATTACAATATATAATACAAAATTTGTAACAGAGGGCGCTGATAAAACAAAAAGAACTATTGTGTATTACAAAAATAAGCTTAATACTAGTTAAAAAAGAATTTCTTTGCTAGTATCTTAAACAGTAGAGTACTATTACAGTTTCGCACTTCTAATGGTAATTTATTCCATAGACTTATACGCCATGAAACAACTGAATGTAAACCATAGGTTGATTTGTATTGAAGCTGAGTAATATTCAAAGGGTAACGTACACTGTATGGTGTAGTATTCAAATTTATTTTACTTTCAATATGTTCCATAGACGACTTATTAATAAGAATATTTCTAAAAAAGATAATATCATTATACCTATGAGTACGTTCAATAGGACATCTATTAAACTTATTATATAACTCAGTATAATTATGATCAAATTTGTGAAAGAGAACGCCAGATTTAAATGCTAAATTTCGTAAAAATTTATGATTAACCTGTTCTATCATCTGCACAAGGTATTTTGCATTAGGAGACCAGATAAGAGATGCAAACTGTAATATAGGATTTACTAGTGTTGAGAAGAGGTATTTGAAGGATCTGATATCCTTAAATTCTCTTGACATTCTACAAAGGTTTTTCTTTTTTTCTTTGGTTTTAGAATGTAATGAGGGGGAGGAGGGGGAGGGGGGTTTGGAAGGTTACTGGGATATAAGGAGTGGAGGTGGATGGAGTGGTGTAGATTTATCGATGCTTTTATGAAGGGTGTGATCACGTTTTGTTTTGCAATGAGATTGTCTAGTTTTTTGAGGCATACAATTGGGAGGAAATATGGAAAGCTATTCAAAGGAGGTGCGTAATTGAACGTATCGATAGAATGAATAATTATGTTGACGTCATTTTTTTACTTTTGAAACGTAATATTTGTTATTGTAACGTAAAACGGAATACTGTCTGAAAAGAAAGAGAAAATGAAACGTGATGGTCTTTGTAAGAAGCATACTTATATATCTATGCTAAGGATTGCAATATTACCGAATAATTGGGAATTTGCATGCAATTCTTTTTCTTTGTCGGTGTGGATGATATAAATTATTATTAAAAAAAAATTAAAAATGTTATAGATTCTTTAAATTTCTTTGACGAAGTAACAACCAAATTATAGTCAAAATAATGTGCGCAGTAATTTTACTTCGTTGAGAATAGTGAATTTTAACTTTTTTTACTGCAATAGTTCAATTCTCAGAATAGTTACTTCTTACTTTCTGCCCTAAGCATAACATGAATAATCCTACAAATCCTTTTTCACAATGTAGGTATGTAGTAGGAATTTTATTAATGAAAATATTCGAGTAAATTTACACTTCTTGCTCTTACCTTGTAATTGTAATTAATCTTTATTTTTTGACATGAATTTTTTTATTTAAATTTATAATTTTTGCTTAACTTTTGTAAAAAGTGAAGCTGTCTTTTTTCTATTATTTCTTTATTAAATCGCGTAATTTAATTTTAGAAAGAAACCGTGGGAGGCCATCATGAAGAAGAACTGGAAGGAGCATTTCGTATTTCCCGAAGACAAGAAAGACTCGCACGTATGTTCCTGGGATGCGATATTTGTTGATAATCTTGGAGCTGCGTACTACAGGTTCGTGTTTTAAAACTCTTTTTTAATTTTACTTTGAAAAACATTATTAATGTCAGTTTACCCAATAGAATTTCACTCAGAACTGTGCATATTGCGGATCGAATGGTCGGTATTCATTTTCGATTCATTTGGAGCTTAAAAATAAATACAGATCATTTCATTCAATTACAATTACAAAATTGTAAATCAAATGAATTGGAAGATTTCAATGAAAATCTTTGAACCGTGATTCATTGATGAATTGAAAAATTTCACCAATAGGTACCTATCGGAAAGTAGAATTCCATTTTTTATAGAAAATGTACCATTTTTGCTGCATAATTTATAATTTTCTTTTCTTGCGAAAATTTATTCTATAAAGAAATTGTATAAAGTGCAAAATAGCGCAGAAAAAAAGAGGAAAAAAAGTTTTTATATATAAAACTTTTTGTATATAAAAAATATAAACAAATGATTTTACACTTCTTCTTACATTTCATCACACTGCATATAATTCACTTCATTTCATTTTAATACACTTTTTTACATACATTTAATACACCTTCTTACATACATTTAATACACTTTCTTATACTTCTTACACCCTTTCAAACTTATTTTCTGTACCCTCTTTTACGTCATTCCACCGGAAAAATTCTCCTGCTAGGATCCAAGCTCAATTTATTATCCCCAAAAATGGCTACTTCTAAGATCTCCAATCTCACCCCCTAACGTCTCTCCCTGATCCTTCCAGCGATCTCTGGTCGAAGATGCTGGCCGCGGACGTGTTCGGCGCCTTCCAGGAGTCCAAGGCCGAGGAGGAGAAGGAGCGCCGGAAGATCGGCGCCCGCTACAAGGACACGTTCCTGACGCTGGGCGGCAGCGTGCCCGCCAGCGAGGTGTTCCGCCGGTTCCGCGGCAGGGATCCCAGTCTCAGGGCCCTCGTCAAGGACCTGAAACTGTGAGCGAGAGGAGAGAGAAAGAGAGAGTGAGGAGACACACTGTGCTGATGAATGTGGGGGAATGAGAACGATCGAATTCAAATGAAGGGGTGCTTTGTCGTGTAGGTAGGTGGAGGACGCATTTTTTGAGGAGGTGGGTGGGAAAGAGAGAGAGGGGAGTTTGGGATACTGGGAAATGTAGGAGTTTTGTGAGTTAATAAGGTAGGCAGGTTTTTGTGCAGGACGGGAAGGGAAAGTTGAGGATTCAATTGTGTAGTGTACATTTTTTAGTGCTTAAATTGCAAGTACATGCAGATTTTCGTACTGGAGAACAAGTGGTTGATAAGTTTGTTTATCATTTATACATTATCCTTTTATTGCAAGATTAAAGAGGGGTGATATACTGTGACAGCCAAAAGACTTTAGGTATTTTTAGGATTTTTTTCTTTGGTGAAATAGATTATGTTAAAATGATGTAGCAATATTGCAATATTGAAAAAGCTTGCAAAAACCAGCTTATACGTTAGCCTATAGACTTTTTTACGGGTTGTACTACAGTAATTCTTTACAACATATTAGTTTTTTAGAGAAATATATAATATATTTCTATGACTATAAATTAAAGTTTTTCTTCAATACACGCTTAACATATATGTTACGTGTTCAAGCTTGCAACTTTGACATGGAATATTTCAAATTTAAGAAGAAGAATTAGATTCAAATATGGTACAGGCACGGTTCTTACAGTTTTGTGAGTGGATAGATAACACTATTCAAATTTAAAGCAAATGTAAGTAAATCGATTAGCCAATGAAAGTATTATCAGTTTATCTAATCTGATTATGTTAGAATCGTTTCGGTTTTTTTGTGTTATTTCTGGGAATGCCTACAATTTGTTGGCTGTCAAAGTAGAATACCTCTTTAAAGTACAGGGTAAATTAAGTTTTTTTTGTCATGTATTTGTACACATTTCAAGATACTGAAAAATGTTTTTCTTAAAATATATGTCGATGACTGCCATTAGAATCAAAGCAGAATATTGAAAACTTAGTATTAGGTGGGTGTTTAAACAAAATTATACCAAAAAGTTTTCGAACTTCGACGAACCCGGACGTAGATAGAAAAATTAACTTTTTTCGGTACCATCTATATTAATTTTAATCTAATTATTACTTGATTATTGGTTTAAGATATATCTGCATTGTAGCAATAAGATAAAGCTAATTATAGCTTATTAACGAAAAATTCTTGAAAAATGCGTTTTTTACGTACCTACATGATAAGGTATTCTTAAATATCTACATTTAATGAATACAATTTAATAAAATGTTGAGTATTTGAAGATGATTTTTTTAAAAGCTAATGGCTATTTATTAATTTTAAAAATAAGTATGCGCTAGTGTCAAATCAATTATTTATTTGAATTCGATACGTTATTTTTTTTGCAGTGTGGTGAAAACACCCGGTTACGTTTGATTTTTATCCTTGTTATTTTAGTGCGGATGGGGTTTAATAGCAAAAAATTGTGCGAAGAGGCGAAAAAGTAGTTATATATTTGTAATTGCAAAAATACTTTACGCGCAAGAAGCTGTTGTTGCAAACTCACGATGAAAAGAAGATATAGAAGGAGAAAGAGTTAAAGAAAAAGCAGCTTGAAGAATGTTATGATTGTCGTGTGTAAACACGCTAAAAGTCACTGATTAATTTATGTAAGATTACAAATTTGTAAATATAAAGCGTATAGGTATTAACAATGTTTTAGTTATTTACAAAAACATCCCTACAATGTAATTTTTTTTCAACAAATTTGAATCGAAGGTTAATAAAATGTTAACTAATAAAATTCAGCTTTATGACTTTTTTTTAATGATAAACTTTTACAAAATTTTATTGTTTCGCTTGTCGATCCTGCGATTCAACAAAACAAATTCGCAAAGTCGATGGAAATTAGTAATACTTGATTTAGCTTGTATATTCCTCGATACATGATCAATAATAATATTGCCTACAATGATTGTTCATTCTATTACACTTCTATGATTGATCTTAACACTAGGGCAAAGATATACAAGATTTTATTACCAGAAAATACTATAACCGTTAGTAAGTAGTAGTAATATTCGTATTTACAAAATTTCACCCGCAAAGAGCTTACATCATCACAGATAAATAACGCAGTATTACACTAAAATGCAGCACAAGGGTGATCGTTTTTATATAAACTTAGCTTAAATCGAATAAAAATTTGTTAACGTAAGTTATACACGCGTGTACGATACGTTGCTTTAACGAGAAGGAAAATTTATCAAGCTAGCGCGACCGCGATGATAACGATGAACAGCAGTACGATGACAACCCAGTACGGCCAGATTCTGTCTTTATGGGAGATCGTTCGGATCATGCGACTTCCGTCTATCAGCCGATCGTCCGTCCTGTCTATGTGATCCGCCAAGTCATCGATTATTTCTATAAGAAACAAATTAAATAATATTAAAGTATTTCTTACTTATTTATTTATTTATTTATTTATTAAATTTTACGGGCCAAAGGACCTAATATACCTCGTATTATACATAAAATATAAAAAGAAAAATATCAAAACTTAAAATATAAGTATGTGCATACTAAGAATTATGAATTGACTATTTGCACTAACATTAATAAATTTGTACTATATTAAACAATACTCATAATGGTTAAGAGTGAAATTTCTTAATTCTAGTTATTATTGTTTATTTGATGATGATTAATACAGCGCGGAAAGATTGAGTTAAAATTTATATAAACATTTTTTTGTACTTATTCAAAGAACATAAAATTTCTTAAATTGTAAATAGATTACATATTATTTTTCCTTTTTGTTATTTAATAAAATTTAATGATTGTGCATTAGTGTGGAATTTCCACTAATAATAATACTGTAAAACAAAAAAATAGTTACTCACCGTTATGATTATCTACTTCGGAGTGTATAGTCTGTGCAATTTGTTTTTGCCTCGAAATGATTTTTGATAACTGTTCCAAACCTTGTTCTTGTTCTGAAAAAGAATAAACAGTAGATAAAAAGTCTCAAAAAATATTAGTTCATTCCAGGCTAAATTCTGAATATCAGAAACTTTTTGCAAAGTCTAAATTTTCTTAGACTGATATGGATGATTTTCTCCACAAAAATGTCAATTTATGTTTCTGATCAATAATTTCTTTGTAATCTAGACTTCAATGATCAGACTAGGTTTATCATATATTAGTAATAGTTTTTTTCTTTTTTAAGCAATATTATAAGCTTTAAAAAACCCATACTGTGCTCTTCCTAATTTGATCTCAAATTGTAATCTTTGTAGATGTCCACAAACAATTTATATTTCAAAAAGAGTCCAGATGTCTTGATACAAATATATATTAGAGAAGGTAATTTTCTTTATTAAAGTATTAGTCTTTTCTTTTCTTTGTAGTAAACTCTAGAAGTAAACTTAGTGAATATATTTCTATTTGAAAACTGTATTTCTTCTTAGATAATTGAAAGTTCTATTAATTCTTAAAAAAATTCACAATGTTCTTATATTCTAAATTAAACAAGTGATAGAGATTCATCAATACAAAAATCATTTTCAACTACCAAAATTCGCATTTCCTGTGCTTCAAGTCTGGACTCAAGAGAACATCTCAGGCTTGCACCAAAGGAAGCACGAATCTGGAAACTCATTCGAGCCCCATGTCAAGCAATCATTCCATACTCGAACCAAACATACGCAATACAAATTTAAAATCACCCATATAAGAGAGAAAAAACACCCTCGACCATTCTCTCACCTTCGAGCAGCTGCTGCTTCTGGCTCTTCAGGTCCTCTACCGTGACGTTGACGTCGATGAGCCGCTGATCGTCGGCGTCAGCGTCCTCGTCCTCGTCGATGCCCCAGCTCGTGGTGCCGCCGTCCGCGAAGGCGGACGTCGTCGGGCCCAGGAGCCGGGCCCTCGACAGCGCCAGGTCGTTCGTCTTCGTCTCGTACAGCCGCTGGATCTGTATGTCCTTGCTCTGCAGCTGCTCCACCTGGCGCGACCTGCGCTCCGCCTCCTCCACCGTACTGCGAATAGAGTGCTTTGTTGGTTATTGTGCTTTGTGTGGAATGTAGGTATAGGGACTCCTCTGGATCTTGACTTTGATATAGGGTAGTAAATTAGGATTCTGTGGTGTGTAGAGAAAGAGTATTGTTTAGCTGGCTTTGGTTGTATTAATTTGGTTGTACTTTGAAAGTTGAAGCAAGACTTTGTTAGCATAGGTGTAGAAAGAGCATAGGGTTCATACAATGCTCGTTGCTTTTGTATAATTGAAATTAATGTTTACATTTTATGATGAGTAGAAAATATTGAAATATTCTAAGTATAGGAGTGTAATATTGCAATTACTATTTATCGACTAGTCAGTCGTAGCTTGAAATATCAGGTTTTGACACTAATTTAAAACAAATAATGAGGGTGAAATTTTCAAGTTTTATTAGGGATGCTATTCCACAAGCTTTTCAGCCTTTGCTTAAGTTAAATAGAAAGTAGTGTTATAATTATAAGTTACTTTGGTAACTACATTCGGGTTTCTTTGATTGTGACATAAATTAGTGTGCAAGAACCAGTTGTTAATATTGTTAGAGTTCAAGTTCTTACGAGTGATTTAATAAAATATATTAAATAATATTGAATAAAATTTACAGGCATAAATACCTATTGTATAAAATATAATATGTATTTTATAGTAGAAAACTTAGAACTGAGTAATGAAAATTTTTAGTAAATATGCAACACTTTTGTCTAAAACTTTTAATATGTTGTAAATCAGCAGCATACAAAAAATAATAGTAATTAAGCATGAAATTCTGCAATTCAGTTTTAAAAAGATTAAAATTCTTATAGTGCTTTTACAGAAGTCATTATAAAAAGTCTATAGCTAAAAAAGATTATGCATGACAAATCCACATATATCGGCTGGCAAGTTTGTACGATTAATTGATCTTAACAATCCTTTCTTAAACCTGAATTCTTTAGGTTTTTTTATAGATAATACAAAACATTACAGCATTATGAATTTATATTTTATCATGACTCATAAATGACTCATAATATTTAAGACTTGTTTGGTCTTTGCCAATTTTATTGTCATTTTAATTTGTTGATTATTTCTTACAATCTATATTTGACTTTAAGAAGTTGAAAATAAAGATGTATATTCATTCCATTCGGTATATTCATTCTCCAGAGAATCAAGCAAATCCAATAATGATTCTTCCTTAACTTCTTGTAGTACATTTAAAAACTCTATAACATCTCATTTATAATTTTCTTGAACCCACCAAATGTAAAACTACATAAAGAAATATCTTTGTCCATTTAAATCCAAAAAAATAATTAAACAAACATTGATTACATGTTATGTTGCCTGACTCCCTCGTTGATCTTGCTCTTCAGCTCCCTGACCTGGTTGCTGTACTGCTTAAGCCTCAGCCTGATATTCGCTGAGAGACTGGCGAAGGCCTGAGACGTTCTGGGCTCTCGGTCCCTCAGCGTCAGCTGCTCCATAATCTCCCTGAACAAGTTATCGCAGGCCTCGTACTCCAGCAGCCTTAGAAAAAAGAACACAACGAATGTAATCAATCAACGCCTCTCTTTTTGCGCAATCTCAATCAGCTATGCAGTGCATTACCATGGATCATTGCCTTCGATGTAAACAAGTGCCATGATGCCTCCGTTCTCCCAGAAGCTCCGGTTTTAACGTGCCTTCGCTGGCCTGTTTTGATAAGGTGTGGTTGTGATAAGAAAAGAGGTCTTCGGAGGAAAGAAGCAGCCAGCCGCTGGCACCTTCTTACATTGCACTGACCAGTGACGGTGTGAGCTGTTGTGCACGTGGTGTCTCTCGTTCTTCAATAGACAGCGAAATTCAATATCTTTTGAATCACTGCTGTTGCAATTTTTATTTTCTTTTGCGATGAACTGTCAGCTTCTTTAGCTTCAGCTCCAAAAGCGCAGGCGCCTCCCGTGTTGTTGGTTTTGTGTTGATTCACGGCACCAGACGTATTATGAGAGAGATGGAGAATGTCGGGTTTTTTTTACTGTGGGCTAGGCTAGATAGTAGATAGCAGCGCAGCCAAAACCGACGCCCGACAGAAGTGGAGGCAGCGCGAAATTCAAATAATGTAATTTTTACCCAAAAAAAATAAATCCAAAAAAATTTTTTTATACCCTGATAAATTATCTTAAATCACAAGTAAACAAGTTACAATGACAGAAATAATTATTTATATTTCTTTATCTATATTTTTTCAATTTTAAAAATCCATCATTGTAACATGATTTCTTTTAAAAATAGACTTATTGTCACTTAAAAATAGTAAAATAAGATAGTTTAATGATGTACATAAAGTATGCATTCGATATAAAGTGGAAATAATTAGTTATTACCGTTATTAAAGTAATTATAAGAATAATGAGTTGATCACGCTTCAGCGCTACGTCGTTTGCCGACTCGGCAGGTAAAACAGCGTGGATGCTATAGTTTCCGTAAACTCAGGTAAGATCAGACGCCAGATGGTGGCACTCGCGATTTCTTTAAGGCTTTCCATTATGTACTCCGATGTTGATGAATTTTTCAATATCTGATAGAAGCTTTAATTCGCCTAATTGTTTATTTAATATCAAATATTTTTTTTTCGGATAAACAACTAAGCGTCCTTGTAAATTGCATTTATTTCTGTGTACACAGATAATTACAAAAAAAATAATTTTTTGATAAACTAATAAGTGTTTTTGAGTAAATTGAATTTATTTATGTCTAAACTAATAATTCAATAGAATGGGGGTTTCTGCAAAAGTATATATATGAGTATGCACATAATTAGAAAACAATGTTTTTCATTGCCGTGATTTCGGACTGTATAGGATAAAGTATGTGCATAGTGCAAAAGTCTTTAATCGCGGGGTAGTGGTGCATAGAATATTAAATAAATATTTATTTGCAAGTAATAAGTGTCTTTGAGTAAAATGCGAACTTTTCTGACTACGCTGATAAGTACAGGACTATATGTATTACCACTGCGTTTCTCAGGCCGCGTGGAATGGGAATAACGAAAGTGCAAAAGTCTTTAATTGGCGTAATTGTTTATTGCGAATTATTATTTTTTTTATAAATAACTCACTGGAGTACAGTAAAATTGATCTATAAATGCATTTATTTCAGGGCGTGCTAATAATTTAAAAACAATGCACTTCATTGCTGCAATTTTGCGACTGCTACGAATGAAGTATGCTCAAACTGCAAAAGTCTTTAATCGCGGGGTAGTGGTGCATATAATATTAAATAGTTATTTATTTGAAAGTAATAAATGTCTTTAAGTAAATGGCGATTTTTTCTGACTAAGCTGATAAGTACAGGACTGTATGTATTATGACAGCGATTCTCAGGCCGCATGGAATGTGCACAACGAAAGTGCAAAAGTCTTTAATTGGCGTAATTGTATATTTTGAATTATATTTTTCTTTTTGTTATAAATAACTCAGTGTAGTTGAGTAAAATGGATCTCTTCTGAGTATGCATATGATTAGAAAACAGTATACTTCATTGATGCGATTTTCGGACTACATCGAATGAAGTATGTACAAACTGCAAAAGTCTTTAATCGCGGGGTAGTGGTGCATATAATATTAAATAAATATTTATTTGAAAGTAATAAGTGTCTTTGAGTAAATTGCGAACTTTTCTGACTAAGCTGATAAGTACAAGACTGTATGTATTATGACAGCGATTCTCAGGCCGCATGGAATGGGAATAACGAAAGTGCAAAAGTCTTTAATTAGCGTAATTGTTTATTACGAAGTAAATTTTTTTTATAAATAACTCACTGGAGTAGAGTAAAATTGATCTATAAATGCATGTATTATGGGGCGTGCTAATAATTTGAAAATAATGCACTTCATTGCTGCAATTTTGCGACTGCATCGAATGAAGTATGTACAAACTGCAAAAGTCTTTAATCGCGGGGTAGTGGTGCATATAATATTAAATAAATATTTATTTGAAAGTAATAAGTGTCTTTGAGTAAAATGCGAACTTTTCTGACTACGCTGATAAGTACAGGACTGTATGTATTACCACTGCGATTCCCAGGCCGCATGGAATGTGCACAACGAAAGCGCAAAAGTCTTTAATTGGCGTAATTGTTTATTGCGAATTATATTTTTTTTATTAATAACTCAGTGTAGTAGAGTAAAATGGATCTATAAATGCATTTATTTCGGGACGTGCTAATAATTTAAAAACAATGCACTTCATTGATGCAATTTTGCGACTGCATCGAATGAAGTATGTGCAAACTACAAAAGTCTTTAATCGCGGGGTAGTGATGCATATAATATTAAATAGTTATTTATTTGCAAGTAATAAGTGTCTTTAAGTAAAATGCGAACTTTTCTGACTACGCTGATAAGTACAGGACTGTATGTATTATCACAGCGATTATCAGGCCGCGTGGAATGGGAATAACGAAAGTGCAAAAGTCTTTAATTGGGGTAATTGTTTATTGTGAATTAAATTTTTTTTATATATAACTCAGTGTAGTAGAGTAAAATGGATCTTTTCTGAGTACGCGTATGATTAGTAAACCATATACTTCATCTATGCAATTTTCGGATTTCATCCAATGAAGTATGTGCAATGTGCAAAAGTCTTTAATCGCGGGGTAATGGTTTATATAATATAATATAAATATTTATTTTAACTATTTTGTGTCCATAAGTAGACTTCATTTATTTCTGAATACGCTGATAATATAGAAGACTAGTATGTGCACTACTGCGATTTTTAGTCTGCAATCAATGTAGATAGCTAAAGTGCAAAAGTTTTTCATTCGCGTCTTTGTTCACTAATATTAAATAATTCATTTTCGAATAAATTTCAGTTCAGGGTACGAAATAACACTCATCTTGAGAGATTTTCCCGTACGGGTTTACTTATAGAAAATCTAATTGTTATATGCGTAGTGAAAATTGAAGATGTTTGCGCATCACAATTCCTCGATTTCTTCGGTTCCGTAAATTACACGGAATATGCTGCAATAATTTTTCCAGAGCTAGTGATAAACTTTTTGCCCTTTTTAACAATTATTTGTTAATTAGGGAAAATTAAATTGCTATGCTCAGTTGACTGATGAAAGATCTTTACACTTTCGATACCCCCGCTTTGACTTCTCCGCATTGACAAAAGTGTACGATAACAAGGGCGTAAGAGGTAATGGCACAAGTTAAATATTTAACTTAAAAAGAAAGTTGTTGATCAATACATTAATATAAAAGGCAATCCAATAATTTCCTTGTTAAAACTTTTCTTAGTATATGCATGGTATAAATGGAAGATCTTTGCGCTTTCCCGATTACCCAACCTAATTTCGTTAAATTGCCCAGAATAACCTCCCTAAACTTGGCATGGACATTTTCTATTCAGGTTATATAAACTAATTGATAATTTTCCGTAAATTATCCGTAAATTATCCGTGACGTCGACAAATTTGCCACGGATTTATTTTTAAAAATAATCGGGTACCCTGCTAACTTTAGAAAAAGTTAGCAGGGTACCCCCTTAAAACCACCAAGGAAGCATTCCACGTCATTGGGACAGGGCTTAAAATTTGCCGCTTTTTTGTCGTAAAACACCCCTGCACTCAGATTTAGACGAAAATTTTTTTAAGCGCTCATAAGCGCCAGAATACTCTAACTCAACATGAAGTTGGCAGGGTACTCCCGTAAAATCCACTAGACTAGATCGTACACTATTGGGTTAGGGCTCAAAATTTGCCGTAAATTATCCGTAAATAATTTGTACAGGCGAAAAAATTGCCATAGATTTACTTTTAAAAATAACCGGGTACCCTGCTAACTTAGGGTTAAGTTAGCAGGGTACCCCTTAAAACTACCAAGGAAGCATTTCACATCATTGAGACAGGGTTTGAAATTTGCCGCTTTTTTGCCGTAAAGCCACCCTGTACTCAGATTTACTTGAAACATTTTCTACCGCGCATAAGCGCCAGAATTTTCCAACTCAAGATGAAGTTGGCAGGTTACCCACGTAAAATACACTGGATTAGATCCTAGACTATTGGGTTACGGCTCACAATTTGCCGTAAATTATCCGTACAGGCAACGAAATTGCCGTGGACTTATTTTTAAAAATAACCGGGTACCCTGCTAACTTAGGGTTAAGTTAGCAGGGTACCCCCCTTAAAACTGTTAAGGAAGTATTCCACGTCATTGGGACAGGATTGGAAATTTGCCGCTTTTTTGCCGTAAAACCACCCTGCACTCAGATTTACTTGAAACACCCTTTACCGTGCATAAGCGCCATAATTTTCCAATTCAAGATGAATTTGGTAGGGTACTCCCGTAAAATCCACTAGACTAGATCCTACACTATTGTGTAGGGGCTAAAAATTTGCCGTAAATAGTCCGTAAATTATCCGTCGAAGCGAAGAATTTGCCGCGGATTTATTTTTAAAACTAACCGGGTCCCTGCTAATTTTGGAAAAAGTTAGCAACTTACCCCTCATAAACTATCAAGGAAGCATTCCACGTCATTGGGACAGGTCTTAAAATTTGCCGCTATTTTGCCGTAAAACAACACTGTTCTCAGATTTACTCGAAACAGTTTGTACCGCGCATAAGCGCCAGAATTTTCCACCTTAAAATGAAGTTGGCAGGGCACCCCCATAAAATACACTAAACTGCGTTCTAGACTATTGTGTAGGGGCTCAAAATTTACCGTAAATTATCCGTAAATTATCCGTCGAGGCGAGAAATTTGCCGCGGATTTATTTTTAAAACTAACTGGGTACCTTGCTAACTTTTTCCAAAATTAGCAGAGACCCGGTTATTTTTAAAAATAAATCCGCGGCAATTTTTCATCTCGATGGATAACTTGCGGATTATTTACGGCAAATTTTGAGCCCTTACCTAACAGTATAGGATGGAGTTTTGTGGGTTTTAAGGGGGTACCCTGCCAACTTTATCTTGAGTTAGAAAATTCTGGCACTTATGAGCGGTACAAAATGTTTGGAGTAAATGTGAGAACAACGTTGTTTTACGGCAAAAAAGCGGCAAAATGTAAGCTCTGTCCCAATGATGTGAAATGCTGCCTTGATAGTTTAAAGAGGGGTACCCTGCTAACTTTTTCCAAAGTTATCAGGGACCCGGTTATTTAAATTTAAATAAATCTGCGGCAATTTTTTCGCCTCGACGGATAATTTTCGGATTATTTACGGCAAATTTTGAGCCCTAACCCAATAGTGTACGATCTAGTCTAGTGGATTTTACGGGAGTACCCTGCCAACTTCATGTTGAGTTAGAGTATTCTGGCGCTTATGAGCGCTTAAAAAAATGTTCGTCTAAATCTGAGTGTAGGGTTGTTTTACGTCAAAAAAGCGGCAAATTTTAAGCCCTGTCCCAATGACGTGGAATGCTTCCTTGGTAGTTTTAAGGGGGTACCCTGCTAACTTTTTCCAAAGTTAGCAGGGTACCCGATTATTTTTAAAAATAAATCCGCGGCAAATTTTTCGACTTCACGGATAAATTACGGCAAATTATCTATTAGTTTATATAACCTAAATAGAAAATGTCCATGCCAAGTTTAGGGAGGTTCCAGAATATGCTGTGGTAATTTTCACAGAGCCAGTGATGCACGTTTCGCTCTTTTAAGAATTATTAGTTACAGAAAAAATTAAGTTGCTATGCTCAGCTTACCGATGAAACATCTTTGCGGTTTCGTTACCTCCGCTTTGGATTCTCGGCCTTGACAAAAGTATGCGATAACATGGGAGTAAGCGGTATTGGCATAATTTGAATATTTTACTTAAAAAAGAATGTTTTTGGTAAATACATTAATAGAAATAATCAAGAGAATAATTTCCTTGTTAAAATTTTTCTTAGAATATGCAGAGTAAAAATTGAAGATCTTTGCGCTTTCCCAATTACCCGGCCCGACTTCTGCAAATTACCCAGAATATGCCGTGGTAAGTTTTCCAGAGACAGTGATGAACATTTTGCCCTTTACAATAATTATTTGTTAGTGAATAATGAAATTGCTATGCTCAGCTTACCGATGAAAGATCTTTGCACTTTCCTTACCCCCACTTTGGCATCTCTGCCTTGGCAAGAGTGTATGATAACAAGTTAGTAACAGGTAATGGCATAGGTTAAATATTTTACTTAATAAATAAGTTGTTGCTCAACACATTAATAAAAAGAACCAGGACAATAAATTCCTTGCTAAATTAAGCTTAGTATATTCAGAGTAAAAATTGAAGATCTTCGCGCTTTCCCGTTTACCCGGTCCGCCTTCCTTAAATTACCCAGAATATACTGTTATAATTTTTACAGAGACAGCGACCAACATTTTGTCCTTTTTATCAATCACTTGTTTATTTAAAGTTAAATTTGTTTACCAGGATTTATGATTAAAGATCTTTGCGCTTTCGCTACCCGCCGCACAGTGTGACATTTTGGTTTTTCTTGTTTTTAAATCAAATAACTTTTGATCTAATCGATGAATCGTCGTGATTTTTTTTTAAATTGAAGCTCAGGTAATCACGAATCATGGATAAATATTTAATAACACCTTTTGAAGATATATAGATGAGGAAAAATTGGCGAAGTTGATAACTTTTGCAAATATCTAAAAAGACTTACTTCATCTTAATGAAATTTGTATTTTATAATTTGTAAACCTAATATCAGATGTAATAGGTCATACTTGACTTGCTTCATCTTATAAACGTTTCCTGGATCTTTTTTCTTTTCAATGAATGAGCAGAACTGTATAAAAATGCCAAAATTCTGATTCTTTTCAATTTCTGAGAATCTAGTTTCATTCTGAATACCTATTAAATTAATTATGAATAAAACATTTTTAATTAATAATTATATACATACTATTGAATTCATAAACTCCTATACACTGTAAATTCATAACCTTAACCTCGACAAACTTTAATCCCGTGATCCTTTAAATCCACAAATGTTTAAACTTATCAATTTCTATACCCATAAACTCCTAATACCTTGATTCTATAAACTCTTGAATACATACCCTGAACCTCGCAAACCCTTAATCCCGTAAATACAGTAAACTTGTAAACTCTTGATTCTATAAACTCTTGAACCTATAATCCCCTAAACCGTTAACCTCGCAAACCCATAATCCAGTAATACAGTAAACTTGTAAACTCTTTATTCTATAAACTCTTGAACCCATAATCCCCGAAACCCTTAACCTAGCAAACCTTTGATCCCGTAATAGTATAAACTCTTGAACCTATAATCCCCTTAACCCTGAACCTCGCAAACCCTTAATCCCTTAATACAGTAAACTCATAATATAAATCCTTAAATTCGTTGGCCTTCAAACTCGTAGACCTTTTCATCATTAAATTTCCAAACCCATAAACCCCTATTCCTGTTAACATATAAACAGCTGAACCCATAACCTTAACCTCGCAAAACTGTAGTCTGATAACCCCTGTAACCCATAGAAATTTAAAATTATAAACTCCTATACCTATAATCTCCTAATTTCTTAATCCCGTTAACCCTTGAATCCATAATTTCCTATATTAATATCCTATATAATATCCGATGTATTAGGTCATACTAGAGTTGATTCATTCTGTGTATAAAATTTTTTTCAATGAATGAGCAGAAATGTATAAAAACGCTAGAGTTCGAGTTTTTTCATCTGCTCAGTATTTGATGTAACTCTGAATACCTGTAAAACTCGATTATTTTCATCATCTTAATTATTCTTATTTTATTGTCGAATCGCTAATTATGAAGCTGCACTCTACTTTTAACCCTTTAAAAAATTGATATTACCAAAGCATAAACGCGTAAATTTTAGAAATTAAATGCTAATACTCTATTTTTCGCTTTTCAAGATTATGTATATTAATTGTATACATACACGCGTGCACACACAACCCACACAGCATGAAATATTTCCGGAATATTTCCGAAATATTGGCACAAAGATTTGAAATTTTCCAAGAATCTTCCAATGAAATATTCCTGGAAGAAATGTATGTCTCCGAATTTCTTCCATTAAAATATTTCACAAAAACTTCCAAAATATTTCTGAAATCTTTCATGAAATATTTTTTTGAAATATTTTTGGAATATTTCCGAATGATTTCTTGACCTCTAATTTACTGAGGATTTTTCGCGAAATAATTCTAAAATATTCCACCAATCTTCCAAAAAATATTTCTTTTAAATATTTCTCAATTATTTGTTAATTATGTCAGTGTTAAATATTTACCGAAAATTTTTAATAAAATAATTCTGAAATATTTCAAAAATCTTTCATAAAATATTTCTTTGGAATATTCGGAAAACATTTCAGAATTATTTTAATGTTTGATATTTCTGAAAATTTCTGGTGAAATAATTCAGAAATCTTTCATGAAATATTTTTTTGGAATATTTCTGAATTATTTTAATTATTATTAGGAAATTGTTGCAATATAATTCAGTAATATATATTGAAAATCGATTAAACGGCCAATGGGAGAAACCAGTTACTGTCGAAATGAATAGATATCTCAGACACAAGTAAATATCATTTATTTTCAGTAATTGTGAAATATTCACATTTAAGTAAGACCTTGTGTCAGATTTGGTGTAAGATCTTAAGTAAACCATTAACAAAAAAATTTTTTAATTCACAAAGGCACGATCTTGCATAAGATCTTACATAGGATCCTACACAAGACCTTACGTAAGATCTTACGCAAGATCTTATACACGACCTTATACAAGATCTTGCTTTCATAGACATACGGATTGTTTGTTGTTGATAATTTACTCAAGAACTAACACCAGTTCTCACACAAGATCTTGCATAAGATTTTACAAACAATTTTATATAAAATCTTGCACAAGATCTTATTTTTATTACCTTATAAATTCATTTATAATAAGTTACTCAAGGTTTTGTACCAGATTTTATACAAGATCTTGCGTAAGACCTTGAGTTACTTATCATAAAAAAAATTTATATGGCAATGAAAAAGAGTTCATTTCAAAGGTCTTATAGATGATCTTGTGTAAGATTTTATGTAAGGTCTTGTGTAAAGTCTTGTATAAGGTCTTGTGTAAGATCTTATACAAGATTGTGATTTCATATACCAAAAATATTTTTTGTTAATGGTTTATTTAAGATCTTACACTGAATGGGATACAAGATCTTAAGTAAGGTTTTACATAAGATCTTGCATAAAATCTTAGATAAGATCTTACGTAAGATCTTAAATAAGATCTTAAAACACATCATTAATTTTTGATTGTAGTCAATATCTTATGTAAGATCTTACGTAAAATCTTATGTAAGGTCTTACGTAAAATCTTATGTAAGATCTTACGTAAAATCTTATGTAAGATTTTGAGAAAAATTTTCAATAAGGCAGAGATTGAAAAAATAATTTTTATTCTATACAATTAGCAATTTGCTTTCTATAAAAATAAGATAGACAAAGACAGAATTTAAATGTTGCCCTATTACTTTTTAGGCAAAATGTTGAACACGAAGAAAGTATTAGTACTCAAGATACCATTGATAGTCCAGATTTTCTTGAAGATTCTTGTAAAGAATCTTGAATGTATACATATAGTAAAATTAAAATTTGATTACTTTGTTATTCGATGTTATTAAAAAAAATGTGTTAAGGTCTTGTGTAAAAAACATTTAGCAAGTTGTAAAATAGGGTCTATAATTGTTATAAAATAGAATAATTATTTATAAGTGTGTTTGAATGCAAGGGTGAGTGAAAGTCGCTTGGCCGATTGGGATCAGGTACTTATAGGTTAAAGGGGATAGAGGTTTATGGATTAAAAAATTAATGATGAAAAGGTCTACGAGTTTACTGTATTTACGGGATTAAGGGTTTGCAAGGGGAAGGATATGAAGGATTATGGATACAAGCGTTTATAGAATCAAGGTTTTAGGAGTTTATGGGTATAGAAATTGATAAGTTTAAGCATTTGTGGAGTTAAAGGATCACGGGATTAAAGTTTGTCGAGGTTAAGGTTATGAATTTACAGTGTACAGAAGTTTATGGATTCAATAGTATATATAATTGTTAATTAATAATATTTTATTCATAATTAGTTTAATAGGTATTCAGAATGAAACTAGATCCTCAGAAATTGAAAGAAATCAGAATTTTGGCATTTTTATACAGTTCTGCTCATTCATTGAAAAGAGAAAAAATCCAGAAAACGTTTAGACGCTGAAGCAAGTCAAGTATGACCTATTACATCGGATATTAGGTTTACAAATTATAAAAATACAAATTTCATTAGGATGAAGTAAGTCTTGTTAGATATTTGCAAAAGTTATCAACTTCGCCAATTTTTCCTGATTTATATATCTTCAAAAGGCATTATTAAATATTTTTTCAAAATACCTGATTATCTGAGCTTCAATTTAAAAAAAGAATCACGACGAATCATCGATTAGATCAAAAGATATTTGATTTTAAAGCAAGAAAAACCAAAATGAGATACTGTTCGCCGTTTAGCTCGTGTACCTCGACTAAAGTATGCAATGAAAATTTGATAAGAGGTATTGGTGCATGTTAAATATTTCAGCTAAGAATAATCAATTGTTTATTAATATGTTAATTGAGAAAGACTTTGGACAATAATGTACTTATCAAAAATTTTAATTATTATGTACATAGTAAAGATTAAAGATTTTTGCGCGTTCTCATTCCGCGGCCAGTTGTTTCCATAAATTACCCACAATATGCTATGATACTTTTTACAGCAACTGTGATGAACGTATTTTTTTCTCAATAATTTAATGAATAAAGACAATAGTTGTTATTATTATTATATATATTAGACGTATTATTAACAAGTAAATTGTTCGAGGCCGATATCTCTTACCCCGTTCTCACTGCATACTAACGTCAGAGTACAAGAGTCACATCGAGGTTAAAGAAAGCGGAACAATTTTTAATTATCAATCTTAGTAAACACATTTAAATGTAAATAAACAATTGACGGTTAAAAAGGAAAAAATATTAATAACTAACCGTGGAAAAATCAATACAGTATATTCTGGGTAATTTAACGAAATCGGGAAAGCGCAAAGATCTTCAATTTTTACTTTACATATTCTAAGAAAAATTTTAACAAGGAAATTGTTGTCTTGCCTTTTTTATATAATAAATTTATCAGCAAATTTATTATAAGTTAAATATTTTACTTATGCTAATATCTCTTACTCCCTTGTTATCGCACACTTTTGCCAAGGTAGAGAAGCCAAAGTGGGTATAACGGAAGTGCAAAGATCTTTCATTAGTCAATTGAGCATAGCAATTTAATTTTCACTAATTAACAAATAATTGTTAAAAAGGGCAAAATGTACATCACTGTCTCTGGAAAAATTACCACATTATATTCTGGGTAATTTAAGGAAGTCGGACCGGATAATCGGGAAGCGCAAACATCTTCAATTCTTACAATGCACATAACAATTAGATTTTTTATAACAAAACCTGTATGGAAAATCTCTCAAGTTGAGTGCTATTTCATACCCTCAATGATAAGCATTCGTAAATGAATTACTTAATATTAGTGAACAACGACGCTAATGAAAGACTTTGGCTTTTTAGCTATTTACATTCCATGCGGCAGAATCGCAGTGGGAAAACATGCAGTTCTGAACTTATCAGCGTAGTCGTAAATAATCGTCATTTACTCAAAGACACTTATTAGTTTTTAAAAAATATTTATTTAATATTATATACACCATTACTCCGAGATTAAAGACTTTTGCAATTTGCACATACTTCATTCGATGCAGTCGCAAAATTGCAGCAATAAAGTGCATTGTTTTTAAATTATTAGCACGCCCCGAAATAAATGCATTTATAGATCCATTTTACTCTACTACACTGAGTTATTAATAAAAAAAATATAATTCGCAATAAACAATTACGCCAATTAAAGACTTTTGCACTTTCGTTATTCCCATTCCACGCACCTGAGAATCGCTATGATAATACATACAGTCCTGTACTTATGAGCGTAGTTAGAAAAGTTCGCATTTTACTCAAAGACACTTATTACTTTCAAATAAATATTTATTTAATATTATATGCACCACTACCCCGCGATTAAAGACTTTTGCAGTTTGTACATACTTCATTCGATATAGTCTGAAAATCGCATCAATGAAGTATACTGTTTTCTAATCATATGCATACTCAGAAGAGATCTATTTTACTCAACTACATTGAGTTATTTATAAAAAAAAAAAATATAATTCAAAATATACAATTACGCCAATTAAAGACTTTTGCACTTTCGTTGTGCACATTCCATGCGGCCTGAGAATCGCTGTCATAATACATACAGTCCTGTACTTATCAGCTTAGTCAGAAAAAATCGCCATTTACTTAAAGACATTTATTACTTTCAAATAAATAACTATTTAATATTATATGCACCACTACCCCGCGATTAAAGACTTTTGCAGTTTGAGCATACTTCATTCGTAGCAGTCGCAAAATTGCAGCAATGAAGTGCATTGTTTTTAAATTATTAGCACGCCCCGAAATAAATGCATTTCAATCGAAAACACTTAGCGACTTATCCGAAAATCAATTATTTAATATTAGTGAACAATGACGCGAATAAAAGACTTTTGCACTTTAACTATGTACATTCATTGCAGACTGAAAATCGGCACGGGGCATCTCGTAGACTTGTATATTATCAGCGTATTCAGAAATAAATGAAGTCTAAGTATGGACACATATTAGTTATAAAAAATATTTATATTATATTATATAAACCATTACCCCGTGATTAAAGACTTTTGCACTTTGTACATACTTCATTGGATGTAGTTCAAAAGTCGCCTAAATGAAGTACATGGTTTTCCAATCATATGCATACTCTGAAAAACATGAATTTTACTGTAAAACACTTAGATGTTTAAAAAAAATTGTATCCAAAATAAACATTTACGTCAATTAAAGTCTTTTGCACTTTAGCTATCTAGGTTAATTGCAGACTGAAAATCGCCGCAGTGCATCTCGTAGTCTTCTATATTATCAGTGTATTCAGAAATAAATGTAGTCAACTCATCGATAAATATTAGATTACAAAGCATATGTATTTAATATGATATAAACCAGAACCCCGCGTTTAAAGACTTTTGCACTATGCACATACTTTATCCTATGTAGTCGGAAATCACGGCAATGATAAACATTGTTTTCTAATTATGTGCATACTCATATAAATACTTTTGCAGAAACCCCCATTCTATTGAATTATCAGTTTAGACATAAATAAATTCAATTTACTCAAAAACACTTATTAGTTTATCAAAAAATTAATTTTTTTGTAATTATCTGTGTACACAGAAATAAATGCAATTTACAAGGACGCTTAGTTGTTTATCCGAAAAAAAATATTTGATATTAAATAAACAATTAGGCGAATTAAAGCTTCTATCAGATATTGAAAAATTCATCAACATCGGAGTACATAATGAAAAGCCTTAAAGAAATCGCGAGTGCCACCATCTGGCGTCTGATCTTACCTGAGTTTACGGAAACTATAGCATCCACGCTGTTTTACCTGCCGAGTCGGCAAACGACGTAGCGCTGAAGCGTGATCAACTCATTATTCTTATAATTACTTTAATAACGGTAATAACTAATTATTTCCACTTTATATCGAATGCATACTTTATGTACATCATTAAACTATCTTATTTTACTATTTTTAAGTGACAATAAGTCCATTTTTAAAAGAAATCATGTTACAATGATGGATTTTTAAAATTGAAAAAATATAGATAAAGAAATATAAATAATTATTTCTGTCATTGTAACTTGTTTACTTGTGATTTAAGATAATTTATCAGGGTATAAAAAAATTTTTTTGGATATATTTTTTTTGGGTAAAAATTACATTATTTGAATTTCGCGCTGCCTCCACTTCTGTCGGGCGTCGGTTTTGGCTGCGCTGGTAGATAGACACTAGTTCTGCTAGAAACTAGATTGAAAAAAGAGAGAGTTATGTGCGTGGACATAGGCTGTTCATCGATTGCGTATATGTGTGAGCATGAAAATACGCATACATGTAAACAAACGATGTAAACAAGTGGTGTCATGTTGCGTATACTGATGGTCAATTTTCGTAGATTGTCAGTGACAAGAGAATATACCACATTTTGGAGCGTTGTCTTTTTGAATCTTTTGCGTTGAGAATTTTAATGTGTTTTATAGCACACTAACCTCAAAATGCCAACTTTATTGTCGATTTTGAGGTTGTTGTGCTATAAAATATCGTATGATACTGTTGTGTGAGGTGTTTTTCTACCTTGCTCGATTTTCTCACTCGCTTCGCTCGTGCGAAAACCCTCGAGCAAGGTAGAAAACCATCTCCCACAACAGTGTCATAATATACTATTAATTTTTATTACTTCAGTAAAAATTATAAATAGAAATGTAGAATTATATGGAAATGTTTCTTTATTTTCTGTAGACGTTAATAATATATTACTATTGAATTAGATCCAATTTTACAATCACTAAAATAATAGTTTATTACCTTGAAAATTTCAAATTGGATATAAGTTTTATCTTACGGGTATTGGAAAGAACAAATTGTATTATAAAATCTCATAGTGCAACATACTTAATTACTTGAGTAGATATGTACATTTAACATCTAACTTTATACTTTATCTCGACTTTATTTTATGGATTGCGCATCATTCGATCTGCACAGCTAGAACTTATATACTCTACTCCATCATTCTATTTTTCTTGTAAGCAGAGCATCTTGTCCGATAAAAATTATAAAATAAAAAAATGAAATATAATAAATGAATAAATAAAAGACCAACAATTTCTAAAAATCGAAAATTACATTCCAAAATGACCATTTTGGAGCATCATCTTCTTCAAGCTTGAAAAATAATTATTTTCAAAATAGAAGTTTCAAGATTTCAATCAAAGTAAAAACAACACCATTTCAGAGGGATTTCGGCCTTTTCCGAGTTTATTAAAATTAAAATTATACACTTTGAAACCAATAATTGCAATATAATAAAGTTTTAATAATTTAAAAGAATTAATAAGGTACCTTAAAATAAGTATAATCACTATAAGTATAAATATATAAGTATAATTCACATGATATTTTCATATGACATATCACTTGATTTATCACCTCATTTCTCATCTAAAAATATCGACGCAACAAATTTTCAAAAAGTACGTTAAATCAGGTATTTTATTTGAATTAGCGATAAATCGGGTCTAATTTCTTTTAATGTGATAATAAAACAGGTGATAAACTGTTAATCTGGTGAAAAAGCAGCAGAATCATCAGGTAATATACAATTCGTATCATCACCTGACTTATCACCTGATTTATATCTCAAAAAATGTCAACTGCAATTCTTTTCCTCAGCCACTCAACAGCCCTAAATTGAATTAAAAAACAAAAAGAAAATCCTATAAAAATCGAGAAATATACGACCGACCGCTCCGAAAACCGTCAATTCAACCGCGCCGTAACCTGACGGTCTTACATAACCTCCTCCTCCAATCCTCACACACCTATATTTATACTCCGAGTGAACTCACTCGCGCACACCGCAACTCCAATTCCACTCCCGGACTCCCGCTCCTCCTCCACCTAAATATAGCGCCTATATCAGACAGTCCCAAGAGAGAGAGAGAAAGAGAGAGCGGTGGGGGTAAAAAAAAGACAGCCCAGTCCGGACACTCCGGAATATCAAGTGTACACTCCGCTCCGCATACTTACACTCTCGCGCGACTCGCGAGAGAGCGAAATAAAAACGGACTCTCCTCTCCGCACGTCCGCGCAACAAGGACGGACTCACACACTCACACACACGCGCGTTCATCCTCCACAAGGAAAAACCACGACAGCGTTCTATACGCGAAGTACGTCAGGCACCGAAGTCTTGCAGTATATAACGCCAGTCGACGATATACAGTGCGCGCGTGTGTAAAGAGAAAAACGCCGTCCCTTTAATCCCAGCAGTGCGTCGCAGGTGTCTTTCGTGTGTGCAGCACCTGACGAAGAGGAGCACGGGAGAGAGAGAGTGAAAAGTGCGTGCGCGAAGACGTAAAAATGCCGCCGTACACGCGAAATGTCGGATGAGGAGGAGCACGACGACGACGACGGTCGAAGAGAAGAAGAGAAGAGCATAATATAGTGTTTGTGTGCGTGTGCGTGTGAGTTGCACGAGGTGGAGCGTCGTCTCCTGGAGACCTTCGAGTGTGTCTTTCGAAAGTTGATCGACAGGTGAGTCTCTTTCGCAACGCTGATGCCCCTGGTGTGTGTACAAAAGAGCAAGAGCCACTCTATATCTCTGTCTCTTTTCTCTTTTATACGAGAGATGATCGAGCGCGAAATACGGGATAGAGAGAGAAAGAGAGAGGAGAGAGGTGTATATACACTGTGTATACACGTAAAAAGAGAGCGGATTCCGTGACGTTTTTGCGCCTTTTACCTTCTTCCCGAGGAGGAAGATCGCGTTCTCTCCGAGCGTGTTTTTTCGCACGCGCGCGGGGGGACTGAGAAAACTAGTCTCTCTCGAGCGAGAAAACGCGCGCGCGCTGATATATCCCGAGCCTTGTGAAATATGGATCGTCCGTACGGAGGATGATCTTGAGTGTGGCCGAAGGTATTGTCGTTGCTTTATTTGTATACGTGTGGGTACTCACACGTGCATATATTGATTAGATCGTACGCGCTGGTGTCTGTGTGTTAATTTTGTGAGATTGTTAAGGGGAGAGACAGAGAGGTTGATTTTGATACGTGGATGTGGAAAGTGAGACCTTGGTTTTGTGTATTAGGTTGTGGAAGAAAGAGGGTGTCAGGTGTGTTTTGGAGTCGAAGGCCAGTTTTGGGATGACAGCTGTTTGGAGGAGTGAGAGATGCAAGCAACGAACATGTTGGCGCGAGTGTGGTTCGATGATCATTGATAAAGGTTTCGCTGATGCATGTAGTTAGAGATTAGGATTTTGAGTAGTAGCGTGAGGAGTAATAGAGTTGTTTAGGATTAGAGGAGTTTGAGATGAGTTGATGATTGTGTTATTCTGGTGCTGTATTTGGCGTTTTGTTATTCGAGACAATAAAAATGCTGATGTATGGAAGTGGCTTGGGAAACTGAAGACACAGTGCTAGTAAAAATTAGTAATGACTTGTTCGTTGAATTCATTCTAGAGTTTTTTTCGCTCTTTAAAACATTCACACATGTGTCATGTTTGCTTTATAATTGATGGGAACTTTAAATAGGAGCTTGATCTTTTATCTTTTAACGTTTATTATAATTTCATAAGCTTCTATTAGACCTGTGTGATGGTACACTTAAATATTATTTTGGAAAGGTGTTACCTTGGTTCTATACTGTATAGTTTTGTTTTTTGTTTCATAAAGTACTTGACATGTAATATGAAATTTATTACATTATAATTTTTTCGTGTAAACAAAAAAAAATTATTTGTCTATCTATGTATCTTTATGTAGGGATTGATGTGTGAATTGTGTGAAAGTATAAAAAGGGTATCAGGTGATTTCTTGGATTCGGAGGACCTTTTTTTGTATGACAGCTGTTTGGAGAAAGGAGAATTGCGAGTGTGACTCAATGATCATCGAGAGAAGATTAACTAATACATGTGTTGGAGTGTCAGAGTATAGTTGGAGGTTTGGATTGTGAATGATTACTACAAGGAATAATGAAGTTGTTGTTCAGGATAAGCAGGGTTTGAGAAAAGTTAATTGTATTGTTTTGGTACTTTGTATTCTCATTTGCTTTTGTATTTGCCATTTGTTACTCGAGACAATAAAAATACTGATTTATGTAAACAGCTTATAAACGGTTGACACAGTACAGATAAAAATTGCCTAAATATTGAATTCAATCTGTAGAATTCTGTTCAACATATTGTCATGTTTGTTTCTCAAATAATGGGAACTTTAAACTATAATTTTGTTAAATTCATCATATTTTCTTTCTAATCATGCATTATTATTATACATTAATACATATTCTTGTTATGAATAAAAATTGATAGAAGTATATTTTTATCATATTGGTGATAAATTTGTAATTAGAGAGTATCTACAACTTTGTACTTACTGAATTCATAAGTATGTATACTTTTGTTACACAATCTTGTATATAGATTACAAGTGTCAGAGCATGATGGGCATTCAAATTTGAATCTATTTATGTGTAAATGATAGTTGTTGTACATTTACTCAGATTATGATCAAGAGACTTTTACGGAAGTCAATTGTGTTATTTTAGTCCTCTGTATTCTTATTTGTTTCTATATTTGTTCGTTGAATATTCAATGCAATAAAAATGCAAATGTATGAAAAATGCATTTAATTTAATCCAGGGTTATATTCACTTTTCTTGTCATTTTTTATTTACAAATGATGAAAATTTTAAATTGGAGTCAGTTCTTTCATGTTGTCAAATTTATTGTGATTACAGAAACAGCTATTTAAGATAATTTTGTTTTGTTTTAAGAGAAATTATCTTTAATTTCATATTATGATACAATAACTGATGTACTTCCTTTGATGAATAAGTCTAATAGATAACAAATGTTTGCAATACAATTTCAAATAATGTATTAATCATAAACATTATATTAGATTAACCCCCCTACGCAGAGAGCCGAGTATACTTGTCCAAACCGCATGTCATTTTTGTACACATTTTGTATCACAAATTTAAATCTTTACTTTGTTGGGACATCTACAACCTCTCAAATTGAAGCTAAATAGTATAGCTATTATTTAGAAAATGTTACGAATTTGCAGAAAATATTGTTGCAGATTTACATTCGATCTAGTCCATATACACGAAAATAAACTTCTGCGCAGGAGAGTTAAGGATTATGGATAAAATAATTTTATACATACTATTAAATTCAGTGATTTTTAATTGTGAAAATGAAATTAATTCTTAAAATAGCTGATCAGTCATACTTTCTGCGTTTGGATCGTTTGACTTGGAGATAATGTTTTTAGATATGAATGGCCAAAAAGTTCATCTTATATCAGTGTTGTTTTGCATGTACATATATTTATATTGATTATATTGAGAGTACGCTCATCTTCTATTTTTTTGTTGTCTGTCATAAAGGTTTTTGTTGAGAAACAGTTTTGGATGTCATTGGAAAGTGCTATCTTAGTGTAATGTAAAAGCTGGTATGCGAGTGCAAAGGACGTCAAATGTATTTTAGAGTCAGAGTGCTTTATTTTTGTGTGTCAGTTATTTGGGGAGCAAGAGTTGTGAGGTTGAGAGATGATTTGCAGATAGATGTTTTTAAAAGTGTCAGAATGTAGTGAAGATCCATATTTGAATCAATTTATAAGCAAGTATGCCCTTCAGATTGTATACATAACTTTTGAATCACAATTACTTGGTTAGGTTTGTTTATCTGTTAATCTGCGACTACATAATTTGTCAGAGATTTGTCATAATTACATATAGTGGATGTGTAGAGTGAATATATACAGTGTATACAGTACAATTTTTAATTTTCATTGTTATTGATCCAGGATGGCCATTTCTGAAATAGAGTTTCTATTGATTAAAAACCAAGCTTGATTTTTGTATGACAGTTAGATATTCCCAAAGATATACAACTAATTAAGAGAAAGCCATATCTACTGTCCTTGTCTAATCACATTTTTGCCAATTACTCAAATAGTAATTTGTTATTTGAAAAACTAAGAGTCGTCCCCAATTCTTCTTAAAATAAGGAATATTTTGATACCTAAAAGAGTACCTAACATTATTTCCTTTCCGAGAATAGTTCGAAACACAAAACCTAACCTCAATTTTCGCGTTTCGAAGTATTCTCGAAAAGGAAATAATGTTAAATATTTTTTTAGGTCTCAAAATATTCCTTATTTTACGAAGAATTGGGGACGATTCTTAGCTTTTAAATTAACAAACTACTATTTGAATAAATAGCAAAAATGTAATTAGACAAGGACAGTAGATACGACGTCTTAATATAGTTATTTGCAGATTTGCATAATCTAATTATAGGTGTATTTTTGAGAAAATTTAATTTTAGATTAACTCTGGTAGAAATGAAACAGTAATACTGGGCAGTTTATCGGCAGTTTTAATAGCGTTTATATAAAACGGCTTTCTTTGGCAGTTTCTGTGTAAAATAGGAGAGCTTATTAGCAGTTTCTTCTATATTGCCATATAGCAGTTCTCACGGATATTTTTCTACCAGGGAATGGTTTATGTCAATAATAATATTAATCCACTTATTTTACAATTGGGAAAGATTTATATGGAAATCAATTGTTATTTTGAAACTTTGCATTGTTGTTTGTTGCTTTATTTGAGATTCATTATTGGAAACAATAAAGTTGTAGATGTATGGAAAATGGCTAATGAAAATTATGTAAACATTGAATTCAATTTAGAGTTGTGTTTGCTTTTTATAACAGGCACACGCGTATCATGTTTGTTTTACAAATTATGGGAACTTCAAATTGTAGTTCGTTCTTTCACCTTGGGAAATTTATTTTACTTTATTTTAATTTTATTCGAAACCAATAAATAAAATTAACAGAATATTATATGTAAACAATTTATTTTGAATTTTGTTTAATTTGCATATTGTATCAATTTTTTAATGAGAGATGGTTCATAATTACTACAGAAACTATGATTTAGGGATATCATTATACCTTTCATCCTGTAAATTAATACTTGATAATATTCATATTTAATTTTAAACAATGACATAAAATAACTCACATATTTCGTTGTATGAATAAGTCTAAAAGATAAGAAATTTTTCCAATACAATCTCAAATAACATAGTAACACATACTGAATTGGATAAAACAATTATCTTGTATTCTATTTAAAACAATAAATGATCCTTACAAGGTAACATAATCTTGTACATTCAACATGCTATTAAATTCAGTGACTCTTGATTCTGAAAATGGCATTCATTCTTAAAATAGCTCTCTATTTTAGGAAATTTGCAAGGAATCTAATAATTAAGAGAAGCTAAACTGTTGATTGCACGCTTTATTTTCAAAATTACATAAGTTTCTAAAATTTAAAAACACATTTGATTTAGTAACAAGCAAATTCTGTTGATTCAGTAATTAATTTCCGCTTCCTTTTGTTTCATTTTTCTTTCACAATACATAACATTTGTACACATTTTCAAACAAATTCTTATTATACAAAAAAAATGTATCAATAATTTACAATGAAATAATTATAAGAGTAAAATATGACTTTATTTTCAAGTTACTTAAGACTCCATGTTATGCAAACACTCCTGAGTCAGAACAAACGTGTACCTCACCTTTCTAAATATTATCATACAATGTCATCAGGATCACAGAGTAATCTCACTTTCTTCCCATTATATCACTGTCTATTTTTGGTACACTTGCGAGTCTACAGTGGAATTCTTTCTCGTTGAAATTTTGCAGATTGAGCAAAAATGAGCAGCGAATCGCCGATGGATGTACTGTCTACTGCGGCTTCGATGATTAATGCCACCACGATGGGGAGCATAGCAAATGTCATAGTCGAGGATCCCAAGGAGGAAGTGACTCCTATTTTCCTACAGACGCAAGCGGCAAAAGGTGCGTGAGCATAGATGGCTCTTCGTGTAGCCTGTAGAATAATACTTTTTACAAGTAAACTTGAGAATAATTGTTTGAAATAGATAAAAAATGAAGTATTAAAATAAATTTTTGCAATTAGTTGTTTAATTAAAGTAAGGGATTTTTCAATGTTTCTTGAGATTTTGCATAAATTATATTTCTATTACTTAAATTAAAATTATTACATATTCTAATTATTTTTTAATAAAACCATCCTTTGGCAGATGGACTATCATTAAAAAATATTTGAATTGTAATAAATAAAAGTACGAATTTATTTTTGAATTATTATGAAGCGATTTAGTCGTTTATTAAGTATTTTAAGTTAATTTGATAAATCCGCATTTTTAAAACCGTTTCAACAGAATTCATCATATTTATTAATTTAACATAAGTTCGATTTAAAAAAATGCATAAATTACTTATCGAACATTGTTTATTCCATAAAAAAGTCGAATCATTCAAAAAGAAAATTTCGCTCTTTAATATAAAAAATTACAAAATTCGTGTACATCACTTATCTTATTAATTATTTTCCAAGCAACCATTTAGGCATTGATTTTTCCATCGATAAAAAGAAGTATTGAAATCAATGAAACTTACTACAAAATTAAGTAAATCAATACCTTCATCTGACCTTTCCGAAGGTATAATGCATGCTTTACCAAAATCCATGATCAGATTATCAAAAAATTTTCAATGGCCAAGATTTGACAAAAATTATTTTTAAATTTAGTTTTTTTTGGTCGATTTTAAGCAACCATATCAGTATCCAGTGAAGAAAAATAAGAAAATCTGACCTCGGATTGTGAAACAGCAGGTATTGACCTTAGGAAAAGTCACTTAGAGTCAATAATTCGATGACTCCTAATGATACAGACGTATCTCAAATTTCCTGTTCATAAAAAGGTTTTTGAGTACATATTGTAGGTAATAAAGACGTATTTCGGCATCGCAATTCATAAAGAAATATTTGAGCTATCGTAAAAATAGGTGATATATACATTTTTATATTTAAAGCATCAAATACTTTATTTCTATTCTGGGTTTTGATATATTCTGAGTTCAAAAATTCACATCGATCTAAATATTTAGTATTGAGAAATATTATTAGAAAGGGTTATCTGAACTAACTAAAATTTATAACACTTGCATCATTTAATATTTCAAATACTTTTTTATTCATGGGAATTCAAAAATACTCCTTTATCATTAGGAAACGTCGAACTTAAATGATTTAGCAAGTCTTATTGATTTGCCAATACATGTGAAATTTATTTGATAAAAATGACCGCTTTTGAAATCAGGACGTCTCATTTTTATTGTGGGTTTCATGGTAATTTTTATCAGAATATTGTCTCTTATATTTTTAGTAAAACCAATCGGTACCTAAATGTTCGTTTGGTAAGTAACGAGTTAACTGGTTTCAGCCCAAGACGGTATACATTTTTCATTGTCTTCATTTTACTTGCAATTCTTTTTTCTCTAAGCTGAAGTATTTCTCCAATATTGCGACTTAAAATAGAAAAATTAAAATGAGTAATTTGCCATGTTATATTTTAGCATTTTAAAATACATATATGTATGCCACTCCAAATTACGATTGATTGCAAAAACTTGGCATATTCGTAAAATACTTCGGTTTCGAGAAAAAAGGATTGTAGATTCGGAAAGATCGTACTAAAAATTAAAGGGTACCAACTTTATTTTTCATCATTTAAGGGGGATTCCTACCATTTTTCTTAAAATCTTTCTTAAAATACCAAATATTTTAAAATTTTTACGTATGTTTGTACAACCAAGAAATAAAGTTTTTGTGAAAATTAGTAGTTGTTTTTACTTATATATATTGGTTTACAACAAAAACTTGCGCACACAGAGACTTTTGTACAGTCTAGAATTTTTTCTACTTACATTTTATACCAATTCGTAAATATTTATGCTTTAAATAAAGATAATAAAAGTAACCTTAATAAAAAATCAGATAATTTTATATATAATTGTTATAAATATTGCTTATCGCTTATAAATAATTATTTATCATTTGATCTAGTTTTCACATTTGTTCCTTGGCGTTTACAAGCTAGTATGCAGGGAAACTTCAGAGATACAAAAAATGTGTAACACGAAAACAATGAAAAAATGATGCTCACTCGTACTTTAACCAAAACCAAACTAACAAGTTCAACCCCAAAGCAATATAACCATCAGTCCCCCATGATCTGGCACTCTCCCCCCAGGTATCGCGGGCGCCTTCGTCTGGGCCGCCCTCTTCATCAGCTGCCAGCAGATCTACCAGCACCTGAGGTGGTACACCAACACCGCGGAGCAGCGCTGGATCGTGAGGATACTCTTCATAGTCCCGATCTACGCGACCTACTCCTGGATCTCCCTCCTCTTCTTCAACAACGAGAGCTACTACGTGTACTTCTTCACGGTGCGCGACTGCTACGAGGCCTTCGTCATCTACAACTTCCTGTCGCTCTGCTACGAGTACCTGGGCGGCGAGGGCAACATCATGTCCGAGATCCGGGGGAAGCCGATAAGATCGAGCTGCATCTACGGGACCTACTGCCTGGCCGGCAAGACCTACACCATTGGCTTCCTCAGATTCTGCAAGCAGGCGACGCTGCAGTTTTGCCTGGTCAAGCCCCTCATGGCCTTCGTCATTATATTCCTGCAGGCGTTCGGACATTACAGGGACGGCGACTGGTCGCCCGACGGGGGCTACCTGTACATTACGTGCATTTATAATATCAGCGTGACGCTGGCGCTGTATGGATTGTTTTTGTTCTACTTTGCGACCAAGGATCTGCTCACGCCCTTCGACCCGGTGCTCAAGTTCTGCACGGTCAAGAGCGTCATTTTCCTGTCGTTCTGGCAAGGTGAGGTGGATTTCTGGTGTTTCTTGGGAGCTTACACACTCGTCTCTTAGCTCTCGGCTCTCATTTTTCACTTCTCTGTTGACAGTTTTCTGTTCTTTAAGTTCATAGTCTGGATTACCGTAGAGCAGAGTGGCTTTGAGCTCGTGGGACAACTTTGTACCACAGTTTCAATTAATTATTGATGATTGAGTATATAACAAGGATTTTTATAAGGTTTAAGCGTCTTGTGCTTGTTAAAGAATACCTTTTGCAAATATTTTATTTAAAATTCTATTTTCGTTAAGCTGTCTGTAACCTCATTATTGACTGGCTTATAAAATCTCCCTACCGGCTTAAAGTTACCTCGCTCAATCGAGGTATATAAAGATTTTTTTAATTATTAAACCGGACAAAGCCCTTTGCTAATAATTAAAAAATATAAAAATATTTATTAAAAATGTGTAATCTGAAGAACTGAGAACTAAGTAATGACTATTTATTCGAGCTTTGGTGACGTTATTTGCAGATAAACTTCGATAATTACAAATTTTCGTGCATTTTTGGATCCTTCCATATCTCAACATGTTTTGTCTACCAGCATCTTAAACAGATTTTCTTTATTAGAATGATAATTACAAGTGAAAATAGAAACAATAAAAAACAGTTTGGCAAAAATCTGAATCTGTACATTTGTAGAGCTGGAAGAAGATTTAACAGATATCAATGAATGATTAGAAGTATCAAACGGTATATCTTTTGATAATTATTGTAGGGTGAACGATGATTTATTATCAGTTATATTAAATTTTGTATGTTTATTTTGAAATTCAATAATTCTAGATACTTCAAAATTCGAAATTAGCGCCCGGGTTTCTGAATTTCGAATTATCGTGGTTCAACGGTCATACGGTTTATGATAATACTATGTTTACATACTAATTAAATTTTCATTGAAATATTTTACGATACGATTCTCGCATAAAATTAATTGTATAAACGATTCGCGTAAGCTTCCTGAAACACAAACAGAAAATTTCATTCATTATTTTGATCAGCTCTTCAGTTATTCATAACATCACGTTCACTGTAAGTGAAGTTTGTATTGTATTTCATTAAGTGCTAAGTATCATTAAAAGTATATACGTATTTATACTTTTTAAAAAGTTATAATTATCATACATTATCGTATAAATTATAGTTTACATTGGACACTAACCTGTTGGTACTTAAAAATATATGCATAAAAAATATTAAATTAAACATACGTGGTATTTAAAATTTTTGATAGCTTGAAATTCATATACGTAACACGTATGATATCCCGTTACTCGGAGTAAAAAATCGAATACTTTAAAGTTGATTGGATAATTTAGAAAGCTAGGTGTATCATATGTATACATGCCTTGACACACCTGTCTTTTTCTACTTATAATTACGTACCTACCAGCTGTTAAGAAGCTCTTATTTACGAACGAAAACTTACTTTGTTTCTCTATTTTTTATTATAAAGAGTTTTTCATAGTATACGATTAGTTGAAGTATACTAAAATTATAAATAAATTAAAATAGTTAAAAAGATCTTTTCATTAGAAGCAGACAGATTATTTTAAATGAATTTTGGCTTTTGAGTCATTGAATTTTCCAGATAGTTTAATTTTTCGTTTGTAATCCTCTATAGATTTTATGACTCTATTGATTGTAATGATTCGTATTTACCTTGAATTTGATGGTTTTCTAATGACATAATAATTTTGAGAATTTTTACGGTTTAGGTATTTAGATAAGTCAAATTAGATGTACGAATATATCATGTATTTTTAAAATTGATTTTAGCAGAAAACTTTTTTAAGTTTTTTTTTTATTTTACTTTGCATACATAGTAGAATTAGTTATCGGATAATAAAACGTAATGTGTGTGTTTTTTAAGTACAAAACAAATGTTAAAACTAGTTATATTTCATTAATATAATAGAACATCTTAGGTGGCAATTCCAGGTAATATGTTAAACTTATTAATAAAGTGTTACAACTTTGAGTTCGATATTTCTTTGCGAAAAACAACATCTTTTAATATTTTAACTGCAAAAATCTCCAAAAATTTAATGATTTCATTGAAGACATTGAAATTGATCTAAATATGGTTCCGCAAGATTGATAGGGTCTTAAAATGAATACAAGTCAATACGAATAATACAGCAGATCAATTAAGACGTTTCATATAAATAAAAAATATAATTTTTAAATTTACTATGTAGAAAGACGTAAAAAAATCAACTCGCATTTTTTAATTATAATTAAATTAAATGATTATACACGTTCAGTTTCTGAATTTTCGTCCCAATCTACAATGTTAGGTGACGTAACCTTATTATATCATCGTGACGTCATAGGAATTTAAAAAATCGCCGCATTTACTTTAATTTTCGTTTAATTAATACAAATAATACGCACAACCTATTTTTTTCTCACGCTCTACAAAAAAAAATTATCATCTATATTGGAAATGGGCGTTAAATAAATGACAATACACAATGTATATTTGAAATAAAATAACTTTCGTTTATTCAAACTCGCACAAGGAAGTAATAATGTCAGTAATGTACGACTGCTCTAGCTAGATGCTCTAGTACGACTAAAACACTAGACATAAAGGGCATAAGAGAATTTCGGGGCTGATGCATACAGTTCCCCACTCTTTTCTACACTCACATTTCAGTTTATGTCTTTGGGACATTTCTTAGTAATCAATTAATTTGTGTACGAGCATGTAGTAGTGTATAACTACAGTTTCACACATAGGTATGCTAAAGCATCGCTACATTCCAACAATCTAAATATCCTAATTAAAAATCAATCGAAAAATACGTAATCCCCACCCCCTTCTCCCCTTACACTCACCCCTGAACAACTAACTCACGCAAGCCCTCTTTATCTCTGATTCCCAGGCGTCCTACTGGCCGTCCTCGAGAAGGCCAACGTCATCTCGCCGGCGATCAACAGCCTGGGCCAGTCGACGAGCGCGGGCACGGTCTCGGCCGGCTACCAGAACTTCCTCATCTGCATCGAGATGCTCTTCGCGGCGATAGCCCTGCGCTACGCCTTCCCCTACCAGGTCTACGCGGCGGGCTGCACCACGGACTCGCGCGGACGCAGCGTCACCATGCAGAGCATCAGCAGCAGCCTCAAGGTATGAGTGTGTGTGTGTGTGTGTGTGTGTGTGTGTGGGAGGAGAGTCGGCAGTGTTGGCATTGAAGTGGTTGGACTGGGGTTGGCTGCACGTGCACAACGAGGTGTATTCCAGGCACGTGAGGACGTGTACAGCGCGAGTGTCAAAGACCCGGGAGACGGTCGCGTCGCGTCGTTGAGACGATTAGATGTGTGTGTGTGTGTATGTGTGTGTATGTGTATGTGTGTGTATGTGTATGTGTGTGTGTGTGTGTGTGTGTGTGTGTGTGTGTGTGTAAATGTACGTGTGTATGATTATGTGAATATGTGTACGATTATGTGTTTTGTATGTGTGTATGGTTATGTATATTATGTGTATGTGTATGCGTGTATGTATGATTATGTGTATGTGTATTATGTGTGTGTATGCTTATGCGTATGTAAATGTATATGTGCGCGCATATGTATGTGTATGGTTAAACATGAATTTGGAATCTATTACATTTTTGTGTATTGGTTTCTTCATTTTGTAACATACAGACGAATAGAATCTACATATTTTTAATCTACACAAGCGGTTTTTCCTACAAGAAAAAATACTGCATAAATATTTTTTACTCGAGAATTACCTACATCTATTTTTCACTAAATATTGTACTCTGAAAAATTCTATATAACAACCTTAATAATAATACGTATTGTTAAGGTTCAGTAATGTAGAATTTTTCTGCGCACCATATTTAATAAAATAAGAAATGAGCGCAGGGAGTTTTTGTGTAAAAAATAGTCGTGTAGAACTTTTCGTGCAGAAAAAAAGCATTTAGGTAGAATAGTGTTCGGTGTCAATATATATATATACCGACGTTCATTTCATTTGCAGGAAAAATTACAAACTAAGAATATGTCAAATTAGATTTGTGATAATTCTCCACTTGCATTTTTTATGTGTCATAAAATAACGTAAATGGTTCACATTTGTTTGTGAACCATTTACGCATATTTTGTTTCTTAAAGCGACATAATACAATAGGGCATTTGCATGCGTTTTGCATACGTAATGTGTACAAAGTATAGAAAAGAATTAATAAAATTCATGTAAATTTAGAAGAATTTCTAGATAACCTAAATGTAGGGTATAACTGTACGATAGCTAGTACTGTCTAAAATAATGTTATAACGTGATATTCACGAATACACTCACGTAATACGTTGTTTGAAATTCTATTCTATTAACCTTGAATTTTCGCTCTCCAAAATAATGAATATTTAAAAAAACTGTTTAATAAGTATTGATTTTAGATAACTCTCTATCGATTAAAATTGAAATAAAATATTCAAGTCCTCCATTGTGTGTTACTCATTTTTAATAGACAAAGTATTTTAACTTTTGCAACCGCGCGCGCGCGCATGCGTGTGTGTGTGAGTGAGTGTGTGTGTGTATGTGTGTGTGTGTGTGTGTGTGTGTGTGTGTGTGTGTGTGTGTGTTATGGAATGGTTTTGTTTGACTCTCGAAAAATCACTATATGAGAGTGAATTTTAACTCGATAATAGGGTGAACTTAAAATGTTTTTTTTAAGTCTAAATCGTATTAGTTCTTTTAAAATTAGTCTTTTAATCAGATTCCAGAGTAGATACTTGACTCTTAAAACTTAATACATCAAGCACTTGCATTACACGATTACAGAAATGTTACAAATACCTATATAAAATCGTTAAGGTTTCTTGGGCCAGTAGGAACATAGAGAAATATACTTAGCCAGAATAATAAGTAATACAGTCGAAACAGCAATTAGCCAATCTTAGAAACAAGGCAAAACATCATATAAAAAATGTTTGTTTCTGTTTTAGCAAAAAATTTATAAAACAATGTCTGTATTATCAGAAAATTTCACTAATCCAGCGAATTAATTTTTTAATCCATTCAATAATTTGGCTAGGTGTAGTGTACAACAGACGGTCAATATTGGTGAAAGCATATGTGATGAAAATTTATACGTTACAAGCTGAAAAGGAATGTATCACATTAATTTATACTAGTTATAATTGTTGCTCGTTAGCGCTCGTAGATAATTACATTTAATAGTAAAATGTTTGAATAATAGTTTACCCAAAACTAGTTACCCAAAAATAGTTTTAAAATTTTATTTTGTTTGCCTACAATTTCATAAAATTTATTTCAATTGTATTTCAGTTTTTATAATTCATCCTTGATCTTTGTATTATTTTTGTCATTGCACAATTTAGATCTTTGAGTAAATTTGAAAAATGGTGACATAATTAACGATATAGGTATACGATAAAACTAAAGTATTTACCTTTTACAGTATTTCTATAACTTTAAACTAATCAAATGTCTTGTTTATGTTTGGATTATCTCGACATTTCGATGTCAATCTTGATATTCTTATCATGACTTTTATTTAGATTAAACAGTCCAATTAGTTGGTTATTATAATCAGTTTGTGACGTTGGTATGGAAGGTAAAATTATCGTCAATAATGAATCAACCGCACGAAGCACTTGTTAAATAGTATTTTATAGCTGAATGATCGATATGCAAGCTATAATAAATGCCATTGAATAACTTATTGCTACTTTCGTCGATGTACTGCAGTATTGTTATATACTTATTAAACTCATCAATTTTCCGATCATTTTATTAACAACCTTCAAACGTAGACGCGATTGTAATAAATTTATTATAATGGGTATTATTAGTTTTTACAACAATTTTATCTATTTTAGTTTGGTTGTAGAAAAAAATATGACACCAATCATTTTTGATAAAACGATACAAAAAGTATGATAGTGGCTTCCCGAAATTAGGACGTAAATCTATTTTTTGTGTTCTTGATAATTGAGGTTTTAATTTTGCGTTAATGCTTTAGACCGAAACAGAAAAGATAAATATAGAATTGTAGGGGAGAGTAGCACACGTTCGCTCAGCTTACCCAATGGAAAAGATTATTTATTTTTATTTTAAACGGAAATAAATTTGAGTATGTATTTTTTGAGGCGAAGAATTTAAATATGTAATAAAAAAGGTATGTTCTCATTTGAAAAGATAGTTGGGCCTTAAAAATATATTGGGCCGAAAATCTAATATCAGCATTGGATTCTTGGTCGAAAATTATAAAGGATATGTGGCACATTATTTTGTTTATAAATATTTTCCTGTATATATTGGAGCGTTTAATCATTTTCTCGTAATAAATTTCCAAAATTATACCATCGTGACGCCACAAATCGACTGGCCAATAGAAATTGTTTCAAAATAATTCATGCGGAATTTAATATCGCATACATACATATTAATTTTTATCAATAATTTCGAGTTGGAACAATTCTGAAATATACTTTACTGCCAATAATGAACCAATTTCTAAGTGATTTATGCTTTTTTAAAAATCATGTTAAGTCCCAATTAGCTATCTATATACTTCACTTGAACGTATTTTATACAAAATATCAAATTCTGGAGCTTTTGAAGTTTACTATAAATCCAATGCATAATACTTGTTGTATCAGTTATCAAATTTTATATCACTTACAATATCGACCTATGAAAATGCTTGCTTTTTATTTTTAAAACCAAGCAAAAGTGTAAACCCAATCAAAATTAAGTCATTATTCCGCGAAACCCCACTTACAATAAATTATTCTTAAGCCCAAAAAAGAATTTTAAATTATATTCCTCAAACAACCAATTCGTTGCACGACTGAATTTCACGCGCTCGCAAAACCGTCGCGCTTCCTTTTTTCTCTCCATTCTCCGCCATCGTTTGCATGCAAAGTGCGTTAATCCGCGTAAGTAAATTTCCTCGCGTGAATTTTTTACGTAACTATACGTGAGACGCTTGAATGAACATTTGAGAGGCGCCGAGCCGAGTTGATTGGATGGAAAGTGAGAGAAGAAGAAGAAAAAAATGTTATTCCGTTTTTTTTTTCTTATTTCTAGGAGACCATGAATCCAAAGGACATCATGACCGACGCCATCCACAACTTCCATCCGCAGTACCAGCAGTACACGCAGTACAGTTCTGGTGAGTTGCTTCGTCAGTTTTGAGTTTTATTTTTTGTGTTGAGTTTTTGTTTTGGGTGGTGTACGTTCGGAGGTAATGGATTCGTTTGGGACGTTTTGTCGGATTTTGAAAGCAAAGGAGGATGCGAGTAATTAAATTGACGTTGTAAACGCAAGCTTTGAAATAAACGAATTGGACATTCGAAATTTAAATAGTAATAGAGTTTATCGTTTTTAATTTGTGAAAGAGGTTTAGAAAATCTTGTTCGAGGAGAGACACCTGCGAATATTTTTACTTTGATTATTCGTGATTTTTAACTTTTGATGTAAGAAAGGTGTTTTTTAAAGAAATTTACAAAATTATATATATAAAATATTTCTTGTTAAAAGTTTTTGTATACGTGATTTTGAAGGAAAGTAGTCTTTAAAATCTCGTCTGACTAGTTCGGGTCGGTTTCTACTGTGACATTCACACATGTGTGCATACGTGTCACTTAAATCCGTAAACATATTGATCTTATTATTATCAATGTTTTTAATCATTTAAGAAGGTTAATTTTTTCTAATGCATAATACAATTACGGAAATTGTAACATAAATGGCATAATAACTAATACCTATATAACACATAAAGTTATATAATTTTCAAACGTTCTAAACGATTCTGTTACCAATGAATATACACCCAGCTTCTTGTGTTTTCGCTATTACATTTTTTCTCATATCATTCACAACAAAAGAAAATTTAACGCCCGCTTTGGACATCTATTTTTTTATATTCATCATAATTGAGTTCGATCGTTTCTCTTTTACCATACGTCACGATCCGCACCCGATTGAGCACGTTCGTTTTTCGGTGTAGCATGCGCAATGAGCCTGCATTTAGAGCCTTGCATAAACACGTTGTAAATATGATTTTTTTTTGTAATTATTCACGTATAATCTAATTACCTAATTTTTTTTTTTAATTTTGGCTTAACTAGCTTCCTTGTAATGTACATAGACTAATTCTCCACGCATCCTAGACGTTGATTGCATTTTTTTTGTTGGTACCACTACGCACTCCTTTAATATTCACCATTTCACGATTGACAGTGTAATAAATAATAGATGGGAGTTTTCATTGATCACTTAATATACACACACGGATGAGACACACGAACACGCAGAGTTTACGATATTGTTTGTACGGAAAATTTGTCGCACCGATGATGTCTATTCGAGGATAAGAAAAACAAAAATACATGTGTGTGCTGCGAGGGGCGCGCTCGCGTGCTATTATCCGAAAATGAATGATATGTATCGTAAAAAGAACGATCCACGCTTTTTTCTTCTTTCTTCCTCGTTTTGCCAAATCACACGTATATGCAATGATGATGATAATAATAACAGCCCCGCGGGCAAGGAGAAACGCTGTGCGCGGTGTTCCGTTTATTTTTGGCGTAACGGGTCTCACGAAACGGGAAGGCGACTTTATATCCTGGAATGTATATACGTCGCTTTTGCGGAGCTTTCGACGCTCTGGAATTTATTGTTAGTCATTTTTTTATTTTTTTTTGTTTAACGTAGCGTGAAAGGATACATTTGTGTGGATGTTAAATTTGGTCGAATGCTAGGGATTTTAAGAAAATTTGTTTGTTTTAATGGGTACTTTCGAGATATCATTTTGAAATATTCTTCGAGGCGCTTAATTGAAGCATCCACGTAAATTAAATTTGAATTTCATAACTGCAGGGGTAATGTGTATTTAATTACATTTGCGGCGTTCATTTTGGAATTCGTATCTAGTAACTTACAAAAGAATATTTTTGTTTGTTAGCGAAAATTAAATACTGATTTATGTAAAAATTTATTATTCACAGTTTTGACATTTTAATTGATGTAAATTTTTATATAATTCTTAATGGACCACATTGGCATGTATAAAAAGTTAAAAAAATGGGATGTTGAAAAGTTCCAGTATTACTTTCACATGTAAAAGTGAAAGTTACCGACGAATTTTTGGATATAACGTTCATAAAATTTTGTAGCCTTAGTTTAGTTTTAACTTACCCGGAAACATTATGAAATATTATGCTATAAATAGAAGAATAAAGCTAGAACTTATATTTTCAAGGTATATTGAACAATAAAGTTTCGTAATTAAAATTATGATTAATAAAAATTATTATTGTCTTTTAAGTAAGTAATAGCAAAATGAATAATTATTTTTATTTTACGAAATAATTTAACTTTTAGCTGCTGTAGCTGTAAATTTAGTCGCATTACTAGCAAGGTGGGCTCTGTCATATATTTACTTTAGAAAAAAGATTGATTAGTATAAGCAGCAATACTAATTGATAGATCAAAACATATGCTTAAAAAAATTTTAATTTGTGAGATAAAATTATTTGTTTCATGAAGTTATCGGCCTTTATTTATTTTTAAGTATAAAAGAGTAATTTATAAAATGAATAAATTGTGCTTTATAATTTTATTTGAAGCTTCTCTCTTTGAAGAAGACCATCTTTAGAGAAAAAAATTAATTCTTTCGTATTTCCATATTCATTTCTTTTATGTTCTTCTTGTGCTTAAATTATTAATAATTCTCTAACTATTTGTACACTTTGTTTGAAGAGGTGAAGGGTCTTAATTTATTTTTAACTGCATCAGAAAAATAATACTTTATAAAATTAATAAAATTGAAAACTATTTTAATAATTGTATTAAACTTAATTTAATAATCTTCTTAAATTAATCTTTTCATATTTCCATTATCATTTTCATTATGTCTGTCTTTTTCGTGCTTAAAATATAAGCTTTCACTCCATAATTTGTAATTATATATTAACGAGTTTGCTTGAGGTTAAAGGACTAAGAATATAATTTTTATAAAGTTATCATTTATTCAATTTCAAGTGCAGTCTCATAGATCCTACCACTGTAGCTAAGGATAAATAAAAATCATTCTGTCGGCTTCCGGCATAATGACATAAGTACATTTTTTGAAAAGTTTTGAGCAATTTTGGTATCCATACTCAGTATATTTTTAGATAAAAATGCAAAAAATCAGAAAAGTGTAAAAATAAGTGACCATATCTACTACTAATGAATTTTTTAAACATTGTTTAAAATGGAAAATAAAAACTTAATATTTCAAAAACACAAAAAGTGGTCTTATGTCGTTATGCCTTTCACCCACAGAATTATTCATAAAAATAAAGAAATATGAAACATCCTATCATTTTGCTAGTTATCCAAATTTCGCAATTCAACATAACTATTTCACACGCGTACTAAAAGTAACTGTAAACCCTTTACGTCAAAGATAAACAGCAACACGAATAACCGCAAATAAAAATCAGCCAATTAATGTTACTATACATTTCACAATATGATATAACCCAAGATAAGCAAAAAAAATATAAAAGCAATCAGACAAAAGAAAAGAGAAGTACGGCTGGTGTGAAGGTGCATTTTGTTTGCTATTTTTTCAGACGTCAATACCAACTTGCCGTACGAAAAGCTGTGAGCGCGTTGTGTGACGCTTTAGCGCTCGAAAAATGCGAAATCTTTCTTTCTTTCAACGCACGTCGACGGGGACGCCTGGACGTTGTCGAGCAGCGAATAAACATTACACTTTTAAAAAGAGAGAGAGAGAGAGAGAGATGAAAAAAAAAATAAACCGACTTAACTCAAACGAACGATATGAAATTAAATGCAAATAATGAGAGAGAAAAGTCATTTAATTAAGAGACTTTTTTTGATGTTCAGTTGTGCGCGACTATACGATTACGACGACGAGATGCTTTTGAGGGCCTGGGATACTGAAATATAGCCTACTTTAGTTAAGTTTTGTAATATTATTGCAATTTTTATATTTTAAGATGTATTTTGGAAAAGTGAAGATACGTAGCAATCTTTTTTGGTATTTCAAGAAGATATTGAACCACTTTCATCCTAAAGACTCTATTTTTTTCTCATTTATTTCTAATCTAATGTATGATATTGATGATAGCAAGGCTTGACTATCATATTTTTTATATCAATGCAATATAAAATAATCCAATCCAAAGTTCAAAACTCTGGATTCAAGATTTTCAGTATATCCCATGTCCTTAAAAGACGATAATAATGATAATATATATATTTTAGCGAATTTTCAAAAGTTATGTGTATCATATGCTCATATAACGAAAAAAATGAGATTTTTCCTACGGAAATTCGCTCTCTCACATGCAGGGTATACAACGATCATTTACTTTTTTTCTTTATTTTTTCTTGTTCTTGAAAGTCGGGCACGATTTATACTTAAAGACAAAAACAAATGATGCAACTACAAAGTGTCGATAAGACGACGCGTATTTCGGGGGAGATGCGTAGTGAAACCCACTTGCGAATGAAATTTTTTGGACTCGTTTGTCTGTCTGCTCTGTTTTTTGTTTTGAGAATTTTTTGCATGTTTCCCCCCCTTTTTTACTTTCATGTATATGTTTTAAGGAGGTATGGTATGTCATAGTTGATTCGTTTGCGTTTACATTGTTATTACGAATAGCTGGAAAACTTGTTTAGTCGATTTAGTAATTGAAGTTGCAATCAAAGATGAACTATACGTAAACTTTTTAAGTTATTCGATAATAACAGGTGTAACTATGATAGTATTAGCTGTAGCCTAATGAATACAGTATTGTTCTTATAGTTTATACTTTATACAGAGATTGTCTCAAAGCAAAAAATGAGTTTTTGTACGAAAAATACATATACTTGTCAAATTTGATTCTTAGGTAATTTTTACTACGAATTTCTCCTTAACGAGCCTTATTAGTGTGTAATATAATAGTTTTTAAGCACATAACATTATTTACGTACTTAAATAAATAAATAATTAATGAAACAAAAAAAAACTTACAAAGTTAAGAGAAATGGAAAAGAGTGAAAAAAACAAGCACAGAGTATCGTGTGTATAATGTACGACGCTTTTCAAAATAAATTCAGTGTCAAAAAAATAAAAAAAAAATACATAAAATCCAGACCAAAATCTCGAGTCTTCTTTGATGATTCCAAAACTTATATATCCATGAACATAACACTCTCATATAGAAATACAAAAAATAATTCATCATTTTTTTTCTTTCCTTTTATTTCATTACTATCAATAATGTATTTATATTAAGTGTTACCTAATAACTTGGCATGCAGTGCGTTTATTATTATTAAACAAAAAAGTGGAGTCCTTCGAATGCTGTGCGAAGATCGAACCAAGACTTTTTTTTTAGGTCAATGTCTCCTGCACGATATATAATACATACATTTCCAGGCTTGAATTTTATGATTTATCCCTACAACATTTTTCCCACGCTCGCGGAGAAAAATATTGACGCAACCGTTTTCTAATGCTAATTCAATGAAATTTTCTTGCTTTTCTGGATACAGTAGTCGTAAACAAGTTATAAATAAACACGCAGTCTAGTTTTTGTAATTCATATAAAAATGTACATTTATATACCGTTCGAATTATCAATGCAACTTTCTTTAGTGACACTTTGAATGCATCAAACTTCTTCTTTTGTTACTACACTGCCTTTACACTAAAAGCTAATTTTGAAAAGCTTTAAGAGAAACGCTTTTGAAGCTCACTTTTTACGTCACCATTTTTACGACGCTTTCTGACTATTCAAAAGTTCGTTCAAAGCGAATCGTAACACTGACACTAGAAAATTTGAGAATCCTTATCACTCGTACTAGTGAATCACTTCGCGTAACTGATGATAAAACAAGTTTTCTATCTCTTTCACACAAGCAGTAAAGATCATCGTTGCATTAAACGCTCGAAAAAACTATACATCCATCAAAAGCAAGATAATTTCCAACATTTTTCTCTGCGTTTTTGCATGAAAAGCATTTGGAAAACCCGAGGTACTTACAATATAATACAGTGCGCGAGCGCGTGATCATCATCCATTTTTTTTCCTTTCTACATACATATACATATACATATAATTTTTTTTACGTTGTGTTTATATACATTATATATGCTGCGTATGTAATTTCGTATATATATTTATTTGCCTCTGTTATGCCGCTGTACTATTTTTTTCTTTCCTTTATTTTTTGAATTATAATATATAGACACGTAAGGGCGCCGAAGCAGTGCTTTGTAAAGTCGCGTTATATATACATATATGCGGTAATGATGATAATAATAATATTGGTGCGCTGACGCGGTGATACACGCGAGGGTATACGCGAGACTGTTGTATTAACCCATTTGTCTCGGATTCTGGAATTGATTTTTTAATTTGCATTTTTTTTTGCGTAAATTGAGTTACTTAGGAGCGGAGGGAAAACATTGATTTAGGAAGTATTTTCGCGAAATGGATTGAATTCTATATTTGATTGTGTTAAATTAGATTTTCGAATTTAGTTGAGAATATAGGGTACTCGAGATTTCGTAAAATTGGTGGAATTATTTAACTGATTTAACTCAAAGTTTTCGTCGTCTTAATTAATATTGCAATTAGAAAACTTTACTAACCTCTTTAATAGTGTCCTTTTAAGTAATAAATGGCATTAATTAAATATTTCAAACTCCGAACTTTTTTCTAAATTTTATGTACATATTTAGTTTGAGTTTGAGTTTTATCAAATAAATGATTTTCATTTAACAAAACTAGTGGTAACGGATGAAAAAATCTACATTTTACAAATCTTTGCATATAACAAATGTATATTTTTTCACCACAACGGCTTGAAAGAGGGCTGAGTTTTAACTATTTTGAATATAATTAATGATATAAAATGATTTTCTTTACAATATACAGAATTTCACTCATGGCATTATATACTATGTTTTGTGTTGCCACATAATAATATAAAACTAAATAATTAGCGAGAATAAAGATTAAATTACGGAAATTATATTTCCGAGTACTCTATATATCTTTAACAAAGAGCGGTTCATTACGTATTAAACAATTCAATGATTACAATATTGATAATACTCAATTTACATAAATACATTACAAACGAGAATTACACAAATGGATTAATTGTACAGAGAAACAACATACACGAGGTTGGCACTACAAATCATCACTAATATTGCACGGTGTTTGAGAACTACAATTGTAAGGATTACAGCATTGAACGAATTTTGGCTTTTACGCATTCTGATTATTCGCATAAAGGGCGTATTAATTTTTGAATGATCAATATGAGAAGATTTTCAAAGCACTTCTTCTTAGTCATAGTATAATAAACTTCGATGATCGATTCGGCCAATGCGACACTTATTCTATGAAATGGGTCTAATATGTTTATCATTTCAACATTTTAAGTAAGAGTAACAATCTAATAATCTAAAGATACAAATGATTATAATATTAAAGATTTCAATAATGATTAGATTTTACAAGTAAGAAATATATTAAATTTTTATAAAGTTCTAATTATCTTGTATTACTATGATAGTATCTTTAATCGCAAAGCATTGACGTAACTAAATTCTATGAATTTACATTTTCTTGGAAATTTCTTAAGGTAGTTGGTACTCGAATATCTCATAATTTGAACCACCTCTTAAATATATGGTACAGTAAAAAAGGACTTTTTATTACTTAATTTGAAAAAACTGTTCTCATAATTTTTCAAAAAATAAATTACACAATGAAGAACGTTATTATAAATATATTTTTGAAAAATAGAAAATTTTAAATGTTATGTTTTCAAGATATAACTACTTAAAGTATAGTGCTGTATAATTTCTATATACTGCGGTGTACAGGTTACTTGAAAGTTAGCAATAAAGTTGTCTTTATAGAAATTTCTACGTCGTAGTTATCCCTTAACGGTCACACTCCAGTAATATTTCATAACGGTCACACATATTGTAAATAGCCCCAACAATTTATTGCAGCTACGTCCAAAATATTTATTTTTCTAGGTCGAAAAAATTACAGAATATTCTTCAAACGATCTAAAATACGAATCAAATCTTTGTTTTACGCATTAACAAACGGTGAACCCAACAAATCGTTAAAAAAGCGTCATTTTTCACTTAATAAGTCATACTTTTTATTTAGATTCTCATATTTTGTAAATTCGTAAACGATGCCCTACAGATATAATAGTTTTTGGTTAAAAAGGTACATACTTAATTTATTAGAGTTACGTCTCGGGTGATCGATCGTTGATGGCTGCATTAGAGTAAAAAATTAAGTTACAAATAACGCTATTGGAAAAAATCAGGGTACCAACTACCTTAAACTTTCCAACCTCAAACTCTGAATAAGAATTTTGCCTAAAGAAATTAAATTTCTAAGTGTACAAGGTATACAATCACATAAAAAACACGACCCAATTCTTTCCCCACAATCCACCAACATATCAAACAGCAAAGATTCCCCCAACATCCTAAATAACAAGCCACTATAACCCTCAAACATCCTTGACCGTCTCCATCTCATCTTCATCCCCAAAATCCCCACTCCCTGCCTGCGTAAAACCTCCCCCACCTCCATCAACAACAACAGCGTCAAAAGAAACACCAATATGACGAGACGACAGGCCATTGTCTGAGGCAAGCGCGTCTGGGCTGACGGGGCGCAAAAAATGCTCCCGGAGAAAAAGTGTCGCGCTGGCCGGGGGGCGATCGATCGAATCGAGCCCGCCGCGCTTTATCGCACGCGATGAACGCGCGTGTGCGTATATATAGCGAGGCCGCGCGCATATAGCCGATTAATATGTTAGGTATTATACGTGACCGAGGCAGAGGTGTGGAGCTATACTGGCTACTCTATACTCTCGGTCTGCGCCGTGTGCAGGCCATTGTGCCGTAAGTTGGATCTCTTGAGTACAGTGTAACAATGGGGGAGCTGGAAGGCTGTTCATGGGTTTTGTGGGTAATGGTAGTTTATGGGTTGCTTTTTAGGGGTTTGGAGGAGATGTGAGCTTTTTTTATTCTGTTTGTCGAGAAGTGGGGATTCGATTGTATTTTTGGATCGAACCTTTTAGTTGGAATGCACTTTGTAAAGGTCATTAACTCTTTCTACGACAAAGGGTATTTTAACATTCATTTTTCTGCCTTTAACCAGGTTATTTTTGTCGAATATTATACCGATAGAAGTGAGTTAGTAAGTCTTTTGTTTCGTTTGAAAAAGTTTATTGTCAAAGATTATCCTAGCTTTGATCTGGAAAAAAAGTCTGGAGTCTATTGTTAAATAAGTCATCGTGTATTGTTAAACTTTATTCTTAATTAATTTTTTATATCTTGATGATAATACAATATAGTATTTATTATATGCTCTTAGTGTCTAAAAATGTTTTTGTTGTCCAAAACAGTTTGAATCATCTTTTTCTTTAACCTTATAGAGCTGGTGTAGGTACGTCAATCAAACCAACTAATAATAAATTCCGCTAATTAAAAGATCGTGACTGAAAGTGTCAAAAGTTATATTTTAAATTTGATTATGATTATGCAGTAACATAAGTTTCCTTGAAGGTAATTTTTAAAAAAGTGAAAAATTTTATTTAGATTGTTACACTGTACTGTTGCGTGAATGCGACAAAAGGATACGATTCATATTCTAAATGGTTGAAAATACAGATGCACTGATATTCCAAATGTGAAGAACCCTATTTTCGATGCAGAATAAAGCTTATAGACTATTTTTAAAATAGAAGAATTCTTTTATCCAAAAATTAAAATAGTAACCGTAGAAAAGATTCTAAATTTCTACACATCCCAGTTTTCTCATAAATTATGTCATTAAGAACTTTAAATTATTAATTTAATACCTGATGTTGAAAGTTCAAATTACCTACTGTGTTATCCGGCTTTTAATTCATACTCTACAATTGAGAAAAATGCTATATCAAAGTTCTCAAGATAGCAAAAACGCGATACATGAGTATACATGTCTGAGTAGATGCTAGACAGCGTCTTGCCAAACTCGGTACTTATCTACTTACATACGCATAAGCATACACGCTGTCTAACCTTAATTGAAATTCGCTTCCACGAAAAATAGCATTTCCTTAATTTATTTATAGCATTCAAGCGCTTCCGTTATCGAGCCGCGACAATGCTATTTTCAACGTTCGGAATACCAGTGCATGTCTATATTTACATGCCACTCAGAATATGACACACAGCCCGTCCCTCCCCTGGTAGAAAATTTAGCGGTTCAGCTGGTTAGTTTATTAATTGCTAGTTAAATTTGTTAACTAAATATGAACGGGAAATTAGCACCGTTTTTCTAGATATCAGTTAAAATTACAGTTGAGAACTCAGTCGATAAGATGAAGGTCGATAACTGTTGTTCAATAAAATTGTTAATAGCGTCATAACCTTAAAATCTTATCACTGCAGTGCTACAGGCACATTTATTGATAAACAGCGTCGATTTACTTTTATGTAATCGCAATAATTTACTTTTTTACTATTCTATATGCTCTTTATACCAGCTAGAAACTAGTTAGAAACCAGCTAAATAACACGTCGTTTGAACCCTAAATGGTCACGAGGGGTCCATGTAACTAAATATCCATGAAATATACTAGTCGAAAAATGAGCCGATGATCCCTGACTTCAAAAACCAGCTTAAAATTCTACCAGGGGGGCCTCCCCCCAAAAAATCCTCTATACCTCATCTCGCGCGCTCGCAAAAACGATAGAAAAAAAAAAACAATAAACCGCTCGCCCAAAACCTACCCAGCACAACGTGACGCACGGTGTTTCCAATGTCTCCCTCTCTCTCACTGTATAGGTGGCGGCGCCAAGAGCCAGCGGGGCATGCGAGTGTCGAGCTTCGACCCGGACGACCCGCAGAACATGCCGGTGCCGCCGCCCCAGCGGCGCAACCTGCCCGGCAACCAGCGCGTCGCCACCATATCCCAGAACTACAACGAGAAGACGATGCTGCTGAGCAGCGACGACGAGTTCCAGTAGAGAGAGAAATGAAAAATGAGAAAGAAAGAAACTGGCCGAGGGATGGAGGAATAACGACGAATTTGAATTTGAATTTGAATTTGAATTTTCGAATTTCCCGCGCCTTCTTCCCGTGTGTATAATGTATATACGCACACCCTGCTCGTTGTGTATACTCTTTTTTCTGCGAGGAGGAGGATGGAAGAGGATGAGCGGAAGGTAGTGAGGATGGTGTGGTGACTTTTTTTGGGAGACGAGAGACTCTTTGTATGACGGTTGGAGATGTGTGCGTTGATGCACAGTGCTTTCGTCCAGTGGTAGGATTGGTCGAGAGAGGCCGAAGTTTTGCTTTGTTTTTGTTGGGACGAGGTTACGCGATTGCACTGGTGGATAAGGAACAATTGTATGGTTTTTTTTTTCGAGATTTATTTCAAATTTTTGCATTGAGATGTCGGTAAGGTGTTGTTGTCGATGAACTGTTTTACCGATTGCACTGGCTTTAAGTAAATTTTGTCGAATGTTTTCTGTATGAGGAATCTTCAAAATAATATGACGTGAAACACTATACGCAAAATAGTTTAGTTTACTGCCGTAATTTATTTTAAAGTTTAAAGCTGAAATGTCGATAAAATATTAACACACTGTTTTGCCGACTGGCCTGCAGTAAATTTTGTCAATGTTTTCTGTGAAGAATCTTACTAATAAAATCACATTTTTATTATATACGAAAAAGTTTAGTGTACTATCGGAACTTATTTCAAAGTTTTGAGCTGAGATATCGATAAAATGTTATTATCGACATACTGTTTTCTCAACTAAGTCGAAGTAAAATGACCTTTCTATCACATACTAAATTTTTTTTATATAAAACAATGTATTTTTTTTCTTTCAATACATAAACTAAATAGACATTAGTTTTATCCGAATCAAAACAATTTCATTTGTGAGTAATTTATCAATTTCATGGTCGGTAAATCAGAGTTTGAGTAAAAGTAGAATATGAGTGTGCTGGCTTTTACTAGCCTTTTTTTTCTTTAGTTCTTAATTTGAATTTCGCGTGAGATAAACAAAGGATTCGCAGAATGCACAATTCTTGTGTACTTCGTTGTAGAAAGTGGAGTTTTTAAACATGCACATACTTTGAGAAAATTTTATACAATATTAGAAAGGTTTTTGATACTGTATATAAAATTTTCTTGAGTAGTATATAATAGAAAATAATAACGGAACTATATATGAAACAAAGATAAATCATATATTTTCTTACAGAAACAATAACATTTTAAACCTACTATAACTTATTTAATGTCATTCCATCGTGGTTATTTACTAGTGCAATCGTAGCCTAAATCTCATATACATGAAACATTGTTATCTTTATAACAAATTATATGCTTTACGAGATGCTTTATAATTTTATTAAAAACTTTATTTAAAAAAAAAAACATAAACTACTTTTTAGAAGATAAAATTACTGTAAAACAGTTATGTTGGGCTATTGCATATAAACGATTTATCATGTAGAAACGTATAAAATTCATTTTTTTATATATTTAAGGAAGGATGTTATAACATGTATATTCAATGTCCAAATTATGTAAACCATTTGCTTTTCGATCTTAATTTGCATCGATGTTATAAAAACCTTACTTATTCAACATCCTTCTTACAAAAAATTATAATGCCAACGAGGCAAGAAAAAAAGTTTTAATATGCATTGTTCTGTTGAACCGAGGATGAATCCGAGATTACACGGTAACTGAGTTACAAAATGAATAAACCATGCATTTTTTATGTCACGTTAAGTATAAAGTGTCAGTTTTAAGTATGAGGGTTAAATTATCGATGATTGAATATGCGATTTTTATAAGATTTGCTTGAACCATTTTTTTAAGGAATCTCATAGTAGGGGTTACAAAGAATATACAATAAGGTATAGACACTGCACTTTTTACACATTATTTTTCATTTTGATATTTTATTTCTATATATAATTATTACGTTTTCACATAGAAATATCTCATTAACTCACAAATTTCATGTTATTTACGTGACTATCATGTAAAATATTTGATTAATCATTAATGAAAAGAATGTTCGTCACAAAAATTTGTCTGCTCTTCTAAGGTCCTGCATAAGAATAATTATATAAGAATGGCCTTTATTGAGATTAATTCATTATAATATGTATAATTGGTCTCTATAAAGGAAAATATTAAAAAATGTCTCCAAGTTTGAGTTCGAAAAGAAGCGATTAAAAATGCGCAAGCACTACTATTTCTATGATATTGTCATAAATTTTTTGAAATTTTCCGCTTTTATACTAAATTTATTAAGTTTCTTCTAATGTTTTCTAAAAACACATATAATACGATTATTACTCGTTAATTATAAAACTTTCTTTAAAAGTTCTGTTAGCGTGAAAATTTCAAAATCAAATCTCGCATTGACAGTCTCATCGAAGAAAAGTATAAAAAAAAGCTAAAAAATTATAAACCAAAAAAAATATATACAAAAGAGCGGGTTGAGAATGAGCCACAAAGCAAATAAAAGTTCGAGAGGAGGTGTCGTGAATCGGCGCGAAATGGAAAATCGCCCACATCTCACAAGCGCGCGCATGTAGACATAAAATAACAAATACACATTTACGAGACATACAGTTCCACACACGATGTTATTCATGTTAAATAATCGACGTTACGTTATAACAATGAAAATATACATATACACAAAGGTGAGGTAAAAAAAGAAGAAGTAAATAGTTGATAGAAGAATATTTATTTTAATAATGCTCACACGACAACACGATATGATGATGGGGTGTTATATATAATGAATGAAGAAATAATAGTAAACAAACTCTTAGCTTTAACGTCTAATCTCTCTTCTTGTACTTCGAGCAAACGATTGTAAAGATAAATAAATGAATTAACGGGATATATATAATATATTGTATGAAAAATAAGAGAGCGAGATATACATGACTATAGAAACCGCTGTCAATTTTGATTGTACAGCCTACACCCGGAGAAACTCGCTTCCGATTCTATTTTTTCTTTTAATTGAGGTTGATGGGATAACTAATTATCGAGAAAGGCTTTTGTAATATTTGCGTGTTTCCGTGCTTTCCTTCAAACGCACAATTTTCAGGATCGTAAAAGCGATCACGGATTCAAGATATCGATGTAATGACACTTGTCATTTGAATGAGATTATACTTTTATGAGCCATTATGCGAAATGTAGTCGCGCATAGCCTCGGTAGAGTCGTTACCTATACTTGCAATATTGCAAAGTTTTTAAGTTATTTGCAATGAGAACTAGTTTTTGTAAGGTAATGATTGCTCGAGATTTCTCTACGAGATGAAGAGCGTAAAGTAACTAATTTGAGTTTCGTGGAGTGAAAAATAATTTTAGAATAAGGTGGACCGGTATACTGATTCTTTAAAAAACTTATTTTTGTTGTGGAGGAGTAACATTTTAAAATTATTTTTTATATTTATAAAAGTATTTTTAGTTAATGCATTTTTGTTTAAATGTCTTAATTTTCCATACAACCTAAAGAATAACAGTGTTTATAAAATTTGTATAGCTTTGTACACTATTATACAGTGAAAAAATTCATTATCACTATTGCTTATAGTTTTTACACATCAATTTTACAGAATAACCGAAAACCTATTTTGTATTGAAATATGATTATACTATAAAATTACAGTTATCAAGATCTTGAAAAAACTTTCTTTCATGGAACATTATGAAATTTGAAAACACTATAATGCAGAAAATCTCATCTCATCAACTCAGTTATTACATAAGAAAAAAATTTGTATTCAAATTGAGGTACATTTATGCAAATGAAGAAAAAATTATTTCCTTTTTGTTGTAAAAATATGAAAGAAAAATCTATTGTTCACTTACACTTGTTGATGAATAAACATAAAGTTAAAATGACTATTGATCGCAAAGAGCGAAAATTGGGAAAATGATTTTAAGTTTTATTTTCCATTTCCCTCTATAGCTGCAAGGACAAAGTACAAGTAACTGCCACATATTCATAATCCAAAATGTAACAATAAATTTTATAAAAACAGAAAAAAAATTTCGACCCAAATTCAGTACACAGCTCCACCTCGACGTTGTATACTTTTCACTTCCTTCCTTCTCCTCTTCTCCTCCACTTCGAAACTAGAGCTCGAAAATAAATCCCTTCGTTCCCGCAACTAACGGTGCACTCTTTTTCAAAAGAGCACCTAAGTATATACACACAAACCCGCACCCAGTGCCACCTCTTTCCGCAGCCTGAGAAAAAAAGAGACTCCACAGCGCCTCATTAAAAATTATACAGGCGGCGCGCGAGTTTCTCCGGGGCGGGTATAAATACGTAATCTTCAAACACTGTCCATGACGACTATACAGTACTTACAGGTTTTCTTCCTATGTACCTACTCGTTTTTTTTTCTTTTTTTTACATTGTCGCGGCTGGCGACGCTTTTGGTTGTATGCGTATGTGCGTGTATTACAATAGTAATGTAGAGTCATGATTACGCATTCAAGGGGAGTGATTTTGAGTTTTGATTGATAATACGTACCAGTGGATTGTGTGTGTGTGATATAATATGCAGACACCGGTGAGTGGAGATTTAGGGGGATTTTTGTAAATAAATTTATCGATCGAATTGGCGAGTTTTGTGTGTTTTTTTTGGTTGGTGATTGTACTGGAGAAATTGTGTGGTGGAATTTACATTGCTATTTTTGTTTGGGCATTGGAGAGAAATTCCCGAATTTCTGTGAAAAGTGTTTCGAGATTTAAGTAAATAATTTCGAATGAATAATAGTGCTATATGCTAACAAAATAATTGACTTGGATAAGGAAAATATTTTTTAAATTTCAGACTACTTTTCTTATATATTAAATAAATATTTAATATTATCAGATAAATATTTATTATTGCCATATAAATTTTTTGTTTGTACTATTGAAAAAAATAGTTCCTTAGATCTCGGAAATGTATTTTTTCAGTACATATTCATAGCAAATATTTAACATGTGTTTGACGATTTTTACCATGAATATAGCAATTTTTATTGCAAATCTTCAAATATATCCCCAATATAGAAACAAAAGTAGTGATTTTTGCTACTGATACAACTATTCTCTCAGTGTGATTTTATGTATGAAATATAGACGCAAAGTGTGTGTAATATTAAAAATAATGTTCACCTAACAAAATATAGCACAATAATCTAGTAGTAAATTTTATATAAAAATATATAGGTAAATGACTACGTTTTTGCTGTTTTAAAATTCACTACTTCAAGTTTAATTTTCGAAAAAATTTAAATAAATGAGATTCCCCGTTATCGTGAATTTTATAGTTGAATGCAAGATAACTCGTGTAAATACGTAATGTTACTCATTAAATTATACAGTTCTACGAAGACTGCAAATTAACAATCATTTGCTATTTTTAATAATATTGAAATTTTCACTTTTTACATGCATAACTTATGTAGCGTCTACACGAAGTTCAGAAAATATAAAATTACATACACTTTGTGTTGAAAAGAGCTAATGTTTCAATTTTTATTACTAAAAAAACAACTAATTTGGTCGATAAACATATTTAGACCCAATTTTACGGTTATTCAAAATCTTAAAAATGTACTATTTCCGACTCAGTAAAATATTACACCAAATAATTAATTATTTTTTATCTAATTCACGTTGTTATGCAAAACATATATTTCGAATGACAAAAAAATCTATGCCCTCCATTTGTTTACAACTTTTACTCGCATTTTACTGACATGAAAGTTTCAAGCATAACAATTCTCGAATCAGAAGAAAATACAAAAAATTAATTATATCCGTGTAAAATAATTTCTGAGTCGCCTGTAATGAAAAGCAAACATACTTGGCTTCTACATACTTGTAATTTTGCGTTCCTTCCAACAAATGTGTAACGAAATAATAATAACAGCAGACGAAGAAGAAAAGAAAAACAGAAAATATATTGTTGCCGCTGTTGTTCATGTAAGTGTGTAATAAACGTATGCGTTCGATGCACTTTTTTCGCGTCGCGTTCTATTATACCTAAAAAAAAGGAGAAGAAATGGAGTAAAAAAAAGATTACGACGAAAAAAGGGAGGAAGAAGAAGCTGTCCTATACGAGATAGATCGAGAGGAAATTACAAAAGAAACTATTAAATGTATATAATAAATATAATGTATAATGTCATGCAGAATGTATTTAATAACAACTGAAACGATAAACAAAACAAAAAAAATAACTGATAAAGTGAAAAATTAATAAAAGATAATATTGCGAGAGAAAGATGAGTTTCCTCGTCGAGGCCTCGGAGTTTTCGCCTTCGGCGGCAGTTTCACGTTTTTTTTAATTCTACGAGAAATATTCGTCTTTTTTGCGATGTAGGCGATGACGAGGGGAAGATTAAAAAAATAATAATAATGAGAGCGAAAGAAAATATTAAACACGTGCGAGAGTGACTTGGCGAATGACGAATATTGTGTCCAGATATATTAAATAAATAAACTGTCGATACCTGACGAAAAAATTCTGTCAGCAATTTTTTCTTTCTTCCTTCCCAATACCTTTGTAATTAAGTTTTTACTTAAGTTGTTTTTTTGTATCTGATTTGTTTGACGTTCTAAGTAATATAAATAATATTTAATTTCCTTTAATCTCTAGAAAGTTTATTACATTTAAAAATAACTTTTGAATAAAATTTTTTATACTGAATGATTATATATAATGAAAATTGTATGAAATTGTAATTATTTGTTATTAAAATATTATTCATCATAAAAATTATTGTACACAACTAAGGTAAGTACTAATCATTTTTTGTTTATAAAGTTTATAAAATAAGCGTCTAATACCCCAATTTTTTAGTAGAATGAAAGATAAAACGAATATGTACTTTAAAATTAGTTTATTTACTTAACCATTAATTTATTTGTGTATCTGTTTCACAATAATAAATATATAGAAGTATTTACAGAGATCACTTGAGCGATGAAATTTCGAGATCAACTAAGAGCCATACAAAAATCGCTTGAAACAAATATTCACTTCATGCAGAGTGAGAAATGAATAAAAACGTTGATCTTTACAAATAATAACTATTTAAAAGAAAAGTGTTGCAAAAAATGAACTCATTTTTGCAACAACGATAAATGTTATATCGGTCTTCTATACAAAAAACGTTTAATACATAAAGTTTTATCAATTAATCAACACATAGACTTATACGTTTTTAGTACATCAGCAGGTATATTTATCACACAACTCATCTCTTTTCTCGAAAAAAACTAATTTCTTCTTTTCTTCTTCGAAAATCCTAAATTCGAATCTTCGTGAGCTGACGCGTCGATGGCTACTTTATTCTCACCTTTTCATCTATTTTATCCACTAAATTCAGTTTGACTGAACACAACTCTCTACAACAATACCACTTTGCCCATTGTTTTTTAATCAAGCTTGGGATTAATCAGGCACTTTGTTAGCTCGATCATTGCATATTACACGTCGACGTACTACACGATTCGCCAATACAAGTATAAAAATTATAGATAATTACGATGTCTTTCGCGTTTCACTTTTTACAGGAGTGCGCTATTTTATATCATATAATACACAGATATATGAGATTAGGTATGCGTAAATCGAATAACGTTCCGAGGCAACGAAAAATCTAATTATTTACTGAGCTTTTACCAGTTATGCACTTCATACTTTTTAAAATAATTAATAATTTTGTGCATAAACGTTTACATTTAACTTTTAGTTAAATGACAGTTTTTTTACTAAAACTAAATAGAGTCATGCTTTTATAATAATGAATATTCATCATTCTATGGATTAATTTTTAATTCCATTATATTGTACTTAATATAATTTCACAGTCAGTAAATAACTGGTTTTTAAATTGTCTTGAACACAAAACTGGACATCACTGCAATACTTTGTGATCGAATAATACTTAAAATTGTCAGTTTTATTTAACCTTTATATTATTTTTCTAATTCATTTCTAAATTTGAAATTTATTTAAACTAATCGTTAGTTATTTTTATGAATTATATATTATTTAGGGTCAAAAATAATTTTAAAACGATTTTCTTGTTATATATTATTATAAAAATTACGATATAAGATGTATTACAAAAAATGTAGTTTTATGAAACACAAAATCTGTTGAATGACTGTGCATTCAATATTGATAATGAATATTTATATATTTCATGTAAATATGAATACAAAATATAGAATCTTAGTCATCTCTTATCTAAAGTTCAGTTTTTTTGTTTTGCTTATATTTATGTTTTAAGTTTTTATTATACACATTATTGTATAGTAAACAATTTGAAATTAAAAATATACAATTTGTTATAAATTAAAAATTTTAATTTTAAGTAATTCTTAAGTATTTACAAAATTATTTTATAATACATAAAATTATAATACTTTCTACAAAAATTTTATCAATTTTTTGATTCGCAATTTCTCATTAAACGTATAAAAGATTCAATGTTCAAACTTTCGTAAACGAATTTTTAAGTTTAACAAAACATGAGATTAACAAATTTAAGTATTTAGTGATATCCAGTATTTTAGAAAAAGCACGACAGAAGAGAGAAAATATCATTCTCTACACGTTTTCGTATGTACAAAAGGCAGCCTAATAACAATCTTTGGGAATGACCAGCATTCACTAAAAGTAATAGTTAAAAAAAAAAAGAGTGCTTTAAGCACTACTAAACTACTTTGTCAACGTAGCTACAGAACTTCGCCAAAACTGGTTGATTCAATTAAGTTTCGTAGTTTTATCAACCATAGTCCATAAACAAAGTCTCAGTTACACTAAAAAATTGATCCAGTATTCGAACTACCTTCATCTACATTTCGCAAATTCTTTCAATGATTATTATCATTTTTAAACAATATTCAATTTTCGTGGTAATACTATTATCAGTTCTGGCGATTAATACGTAGATTAGATAGGAGAATCAGGAAAATATTAACCTTTTTATTATATTCCGTGCTTACCCCCATGGCTGAAACGGTTATACTATAATTATGTACCTACACAGAAGTTTCTGAAGTGGAAGATTCTACAATTTTCGCATATATTTTTCCTTCAGATACTAAGTCATGTGACCTATAGTATAATTTTCATAGATGCGACTGCATTATTAATTGTATTTTAATGATTTTAAAGAATTTCGTAGTGTTTAAAACAATTATGTACAACTATTGTCTAAAACCTTGTCTTTGTCTAAAAATAGTTGAATAACTAATCTAATAATTTAGAAATGACTCTATAATGAGAAAAGTATAAGCTCCTATCTAATTTATATATTTATCAACGTGCCTATGCTTCCAAAACTGGATACTAGCATTGCTGATGCTAGTTTCTACCAAAACGAATATAAATCAACATTTTGCAAACGTTCATGAAATCAACAAAGCTCTTTCAAAATAATCTACCACCAAGGATATGCCCTGTCTACACATACACTTCAATAAAGTCTCGCGTTAACGTTTATAATCGTATAAAATTAATACAATCAGAATCAGACGAATTTTGAAAAGTTAAACAAATAGCGAGTATGTCTCTATTTTTACGTATCTTTCAATATTATTTGATCTACTTTTTTCTCAAATATCTTAAAATCTGACAACAAAAATAAATTGAAATAACAAGAGTATTTAACTTGGCAAACAAAAGCAGTTTAAAGTTGCAACTATAGAAGCAGTTTAAAGTTGCAACTATAGAAGCAGTTTAAAGCTGCAACTATAGAAGCAAGCTTCTAAATTATAATAATTTTAGTAGTACTCTTATTATAATTCGCATATTATTGTATATTGTAAAATATTGCGAGAAAAAAAGAATATTGTAATCTTTTGTTTACGCAGCTTACGCCAGAAATCTAAAAAAAATTTACTCTTTTGCAAAGAGATTTTACTGTTAAAGGAAGGCACTACTGAATATTAAACTTTTAGCCATTTACGTATCTTATCTTTGGATCTATAAAAGATATTTCCAAGTCTACACGAGAAGTCTTTTAAAATCATCTAAGAAACATGTAAATATTAAACATATTAAAAAATGTACTGCTGTCCACAGAAAAAAAAACAACGCAAATTTGTTTTGAAAACATAACGTATATCGATAAAATAAAGTGTTGTAAATTAAAAAAGAATAATAATATAATAATTTTAAAAAGATCATAACAATGTACAGAATCCATGCTTTTATAATTTTTACTTATCGATTTACGTTAAAAAGAACCTTTAACTGCTCAAACCAAAATTACGAACAACAGGTAATATTTTGTTTTGCTGAAGACAGCAGTGTAAAAGATCTATTTTTATTTATATCTTCATTTTAAGTCTGCATTCTAAAACATTCTATATATTTTAATATTTTTTGTTGTATCTTTTTTTTTCAAGTTTCTTACATGATTTAAAAGAATCTTTTCGTACGAATTTGCCAATATCCTTTGGTGAATTCAAAGATAAAAAATACAAATGGCTATAGAAGATCAACGTTCAATATGGTCTCCCCTTAAAAACAAAATAACATTCCATACTTTAACATACATATCATATTTTTTATCGACCGAATAATGAATAATTGGTTATAAATATAAAAACACATATTTAAACAAAATTCAAACTCATTTGCCTGCTGTATTAGTGTAATTTACCACTCTAGAAAGTTCCAAGCACACGTTTCGACCGAGACTTTGTAAAATGTAATACAGCCCAACATTAAAAGCAGGTGAGTTTTAATTGTGTATAAATACAATTATTTTTGCAATTCAACTTTTGTGAAAATACACGTTTTCTTCGTGAACCTTTCCAATTTTCCCAAAACATCCAAAACCAAGGAAGATACATGACTGACGACGGTGAAGCGTAAGTACCGAGCAAACTCTCTTTAAAAAAGATCCCACCTCTCAAACCCCATGAAATTCGTTCCCTTCAACCCTCAAATTCAAAGCTCCCCACCGAGACTCCATCAAAGCGTACATGCACGTTATATACACATCCCTACACAGATGCGAAAAGCTCCGCGTCCACGGCTCCTCAATACCCGCTCCAATAAGTCTGTCCGTTAGCCGAGACTTTTGTCCATCCGTGCCAGGGCCTATCGAAGTCCTTCTCCAGCAGTCTCTCGACGGGCCTCGGCGCGGACAGCTCCCTCGAGCACTCCTCCTCGATGTCCTCGTAGTGCAGCTGGTCGTGCATGTAGCCGACGACCTCGGTCTCCTCGCTCGTGTACTTGTTGTACTCCTCGTCGACGTCGGGCCGGGACTCACGGCTGGGGTCCGAGTTGCGCGCCGGGGAGACGGCGCCGATCGGACGGAAGCCTATGGAGCGCAGACGGGCTATGCGGAGATCGGCGTCGACCGTGTTCACCGCGGCGAAGGCCGAGCCGCTGAAGCCTGGAATTGCGGCGTTGCGTTAAAACGAAAAGGTGAAATTTTGACGTGATACGGGAAGAATAGAGAAGTGTAATTGGGACCTTGCTTAAAAATAAAAGGTTGGGGTTTCACGTGAAATAGGTAGAATAGCGATAAATAATTAGGTCGTATTTTTTCTTTTATCATAAAAGTGAAAAATTTGAAAGTTACGGACGTTTAAAGTTTTCAAATTTTCGATATATATAGATATACTCGAATGCTACGTGACGTCATGAAAGTATAACATTGTGACGTCACGCAAATTTCAAATGGCTGTAATTACTTCAATTTTCGTTGAAGTGCAAAAATAAAAAACACGACCTAATTATTTTAGCATGAACTATTTGAACGTGGAATAAAAAAACATCATGCAACCACCGAATTGGGTCGTGTTTTTTCGTTTGTCGTGAAAATGAAGGATTTGAAAGTTACGGACGTTTACGGTTTCAACATTTTTTGTATATGTATAGATGTACTCTTTAATACGACGTGACGTCGTTTACATTTCAAATGGCTGGTAATGACTTCGATTTTCGTTAAATTAAGAAGAAAATAATATATACGACCTAATTATTTTAGTGATATTAGTTTTGAGGGTTGGTCAGAGATATGTATAATTGTATGAGATGTAGAAAAATTGAATTTTATTTGGAGCATCGGAAGGGTGATGTCGCATTTTTCTCAGGTTTTTATTATTTTTTAAAATTGTAGATATTCCATCGGAATTTTAATGTGCAGGGGGTTTTCGGTGTTTAAAGTTTGTTTTTCTTTATTTTTGAAAATTGTGTTCTCTAATAGTTGCCCTACAGAAATAGGAAGAATTGGAATAATTAAGGCTATGAATTTTTTAATGCTTAAAGAATTATTGTTTACGCATTTTAAGTCTACAAAAAATCTTCGTTGCATGTACTGGCGTTCAATTTACTATAGCGAACTTTGTACTCCACCAATTCCAATGAATGTTTTCTTACGCCAATGCGTAAGGGCCTATAAAGATCGAAATCGGACCAAAAATTTTAAACTAAAAGCGGTGTAAATCACTGTAATTAGCTCCAAAATGATAAAAAAAAACCTGGTACAAAGTCAGGAAACCAGAGAATAATGCATCGCGTGAGGTTGATTTCTGTAAGCCTCTTTTGCAGAATTCCACCCATACTCACTAATGCTACTTTGGGAAATCTTTCTAGAAATTCTATTTTATTTTATTAATTTCAAAACAGGCCAAATGGTCTAATACAAAAGAGTAAGAAAATTGTTCGATATCAATGCATAATAACAAATTAAATGCAAACAGTAAATTATTACGCTTAAAGAGTTTATACAAAATTAAATATATATTACTACAAAGCAAATCTAAATAACAATTTCAATAATTAAATAATTTCAATAATTAAATAATTTGACTGAATTTATACCATTGGCAGATTTATAATTCAGTTGAGAGATAACAGGAAAATGAACATTATATTATAATGAGAAGAATCTTTAGAATGAAAATCGTACCGATGCGCAACAGCGCTGTGGGCTCACATGGCTTTTGTTCGAATTTTTTAGTTTTACTAAAGTTTTGACGGAAGCTTCTTTCGACCCTTATAGGCCCTCATCTTTTGTGTAATCGTTTTTGCGGATATTCATATTCACGAATCTCTTGTCACTAACTATCCGTATTTTTGTTTCATCCACTTCAAGCTTGAGCCGACATTCGGACCTCCAACTTGTTTGTAAATAATAAAATAAAAAAATTAAAAGTTCGAGGATCAATTAATTCTACATACTAAAGCAACTTGCTTCATTGTTGTAAATTTTATGTCTCTGTAAATTGGTCTGGTGACATTTTGAATTAAAATAAATAGACAATAAAGTAAACAAATAATACGTACAGTCTCTTCTAATGGGATTATCATCCTCCGAGTCATCGCTACTCGACTCAGCTTCGCCGGGCTCTGACTTAATATCGTCGATCAGCTCCACCAGCTCCACCTTGATGTCCGCCTCCGACAGAGTTGCAGTTTGCACACAATCACCACCAGCCTGCATAGACTGATTGACCGTTGGTGCTTTCAACAAAGAACACTGCGTCGACGTGGACACCATCTTGGGTCGCTTCGCAACCACCACATCCTCTGCTTTTCTTTTTTCAGGCTTCTTTGGCTGTGTCTCCCTGGCTGTCTTACTCCTGATCTCCTTGTTTAGACCTCTCGACTGTATCCTCCGAGCATTCATGAGCTTACGCTGTGACATCTCCGACTTGGATATTCGTTTCTTAGGGGACCGAAGTCTTCGATTTCTCGATCCTCTGGTTACAGGATCGAATTTGGCATCAATGATTAAATTTGCGATCTCTCGTCGCTGCTTTTTGAGCACTCCGTTCTTTCTCGTCGACTTGTTGCTGATGTAGAACTTCCTCAGCTTCGTGTCCTTAGAGGATTTTTTGGGTTCCTCCTGGTCGACCTTCGAGGTCAAAGTGTTGTAAGCGCTGAGGATGGCGGACTCTTGGTTCTCCAGACCGATCATGTTGCCTATCAGCAATTTGGCCATCGGGTGATATTTCTCCTTGACTATCGCGCTCACCAGCTTGTCAGGCGCCAGTGAATCTATGCTCGAAGAGGGCTCACTCAAGTTATCAGTCTCGCTGAAGGGTTCGCACATCGTTGAAAAACTGGTCTGGGGTACACTTGATCTGGAATGAATTTGAACGATATGTTGAGAGGTTTGCTTCGTACTGGGGTTTAGCAGACTGTTTGGTTTGGTGGGCTTTCTGGGTAGTGAACTTTCTGCTGTTGCTGTTGCTACGTTGTTGCATTTGAAGACAACACATTTCTTGGGTGAGGTGGGGCTGAATCCGTCGACCACGTCGGAACCGCTGTACTGAAAGCCATTGCCTGCCGTTGGAAGGGATTTTTCTATGCTACTCGAAGTGGAACTGCAAGAGTCCGCCCAAGTGACTTTTTTTACTTTTCTTTCCATAGATTCATTTGCTGCTGAACAGTTTGACAAACATTTTTCTATTTCCGTGTCCGATGTTTCCATTCTCATTTTTTCGATTTCATCTTGCGAATGTTTCTGTGAAGGCTGTGCAGTTTGATTAGATTTGAAAAGCTTGCATAACGTCATTGTAGCCTTCTTCACATTTTGCAATTTGTATGAAGAGTCGTACAGGTTTGTGCGTATGGATAAATTCATATTACACAGTTTTGTGGGACAAGACCTGGGACAAGAACCTTGACCCGCAGCATCCGTGCAAGAAGTAGACTTTGGTGAAGTATCCGGAGATCCAGGAATAGACTTGTTGAAAACCTGCCTCGACACTATGGCACTTGGGCCTACTTTCTGCTCCTCCTGAACCTTTTTGTACATGAATTTTGTTGCCTTTGGCTCTTGATTGCTAACAATCTTCTGACTCCTCGTTAGTCTTGGGGTAACGTTTTTCTTCAATTTCAAAATTTTCAAAGAATCGGCGGACAGCCATGGTGGACTCTCTTGATCCAACACTCTCGTAAGCACGAATTTACGATGCTTTGTTGTATCTAAAGAGACTCCTATCCAATGGTCTACCACTGTGTACAATCCGTCGTATCTGTAACCCGTTTTTGGAGCATAATTGTTCGAGAGACAGTAACTTCTTATGAGCCTTATTGGTACCCTATTCTTGTAACTTAATATAAGAGAGTCTTTGGACTGGTCAGTTGCACTGTATTCCCGGCTCGTAAAAGTCAGAATATCTCCTAGATCCACGTCGTTGTGAGTGTTCAAGTGTGATGTACAAATGGATACTGCTCCGTAAGGACCATCGTGAATGTTTTCATCAAAGGGCTCGTGTATGCAGTCTCTGGAGCAGTCCATTCGAATTCCCCACCATTCGCCAGAGGGAAGTCCAGGTAACGGCCCATAATGAACTGTCTTTACCTTCTAAAAACAGAGAAAAGAATTAATAATCTGACTAAACAAATTAAGAATAAAATAATGTTTAGGTTATATTTTGTATAGCTAAATGAATCAAAAACCTATTTAGATAGTATACTATTGATGTTTGCTTTGAGCCTTATTTCAAGAGTAAAACGATCGCTAACGTTGTGTTTAAAAAATTTAAGTAATCTTCAAGGCAAAATCATATAGAGAAAGAGAGGGAGAGATGCATAGTGAAACAGATGATTCATCAATCAAGTGTATACCAACAAGTAAGATAACAAGCTGTCTGTGATTGCTCTGTGTAAAGTACTACAAAACAGTACTATTTTATTTAAAATGAAACAACACGTATTTAATTGTATAAATTCACAATATTCTTTGAGAAATTCAAAGAATTAAGAAAACAAAAGTATGATATTAATAATACCTTAAATAATGCAAAATTACATAGATTTTGAAAATTCTTACCCAAAAAAGTTATATGTGTAGTTTCCTTTTTTAATATTACATAAAATCTCAGATGGTTCACACAATATTACTTTAATATATAAGTGTACTACACATAAAATCTGTTTAGTTTATCTATAATGGTTTGTAATTATACTATTAGTATAATTTACGTATGTATTTATTTATGTAATGATTATTTTCACTTTACTTTAACTATTATCCCACATCCAGAAAATTTAATATACATATGATAAAATTGCTACACTCAAATATAACGATGTTTTACTAGCAAGATTATTTTTAAAAAGATAAGCTGTCAGTATTAACAAGAGTGTTTATATTAAAGCCAATAACTCATATTTACTAAGAGAGTCTAAAAGACTGCTAGAATAAACTTATAAATGAGATTGCTTATATTATTTTATTATTGCTAGACTGCAAAGATTATGGAATTAACTCTCAATTTTAATTTCAATCTAAGACATGGACTTAGGTAACACTCTCTTAAATTAAAAAAAAGAAAAAATGTTTGCTGTTTCTATAGAAATCTCTAATCAACATTATACTTTAATACATAAAAAAATTTACTTTGATTCTTTAATATATGTATATAAATTCTGTATAAATTAAAATATATACACTATTAAAAAACTGTATTCTAGAAACAGATTTGCCTGTAAGTAAATAAAAAAGTTAAAACTCAGATCTGACCTCATTCATGACAAAATTTTACTTCTGACAAAATGTATTCAAAGGTAAGTACTATGTAGGGCCCAACACCAATCAACTTATTGTAAACAAATAAAACTAGCATCGTACTATCATTGTCCTTTCATTCATAAACTTTCCTCTCAATTTCCCTTCCCTCTTTGTACCACAAAATCTTCTTCCCTAATCATCACACGCACATTATAAACAAACTCCTTCAAAAATAATCTGAAGCTACTTAACAGCATCACTACTGTCCAATAGGTTTTTACGCTTATCGCTGAATCACTTTTTTAATAAATCTATATGTATCTTAGATATTCTTACTTAAATTCTTTAATATTCTTCTACGCACACATAAATACCAATTTATACACTGTTAAAAAGCTGTACTCTAGAAATAACAAAACTTGGATTCAATCATCATCTCATCGATAAAGAAAATGCATCCAAAGGCACTGCCAACGATAAACACCCCACTCAATTCACAACAGAGAAACAATCCTATACAACATCCTGCTCCTAAACATCCTCTCCAATCTCTGTTCATCAACTATTCCCTCAATCTCCTCTCCCCCTCGCACACCAAACTCTCTCAAGGACAAAACAGCGGGAAAACTCCACCAGGACTCTCCTACGTTGTTTATCCAGGAGCTGCAGCACACACACACACAAAAACAAAGCTGCTACAGGTTATGTTCCTCAATCCTCTCTCTTTCTCCAACGAGGGGCTCGAACAACTCCTACATAATACACACACACACAGAATCTACGAAAGAACTTGGAAAGCCGACCTCCTGGAGCTGTAGCTTCTCGTGTCCAGGCAGCGCCAGGAGTTTCCTCTTCTCCTTGAGCGACCTGGAGGCGCACTCGGCGTTGACGCGGTCGAACAGGGCGCTCAGCTCGTCCAGCTTCCTCGCGTCCACCTACATAAAACGGACAAAAACAGAAAACATACACAGATCAGATCGCAATTATTTATAGGGAAGAAACGGAGATGTATATATATATATTTTTCTTTTTCTTTTCGTAAAGATGCAAGCACGATGGGAGATTTATGTGTATATATATATACTGACCTCCTTGCGGGCCTGGACGTCCTTCAGGATCGCGCGGTTCTCGTCGAGGCTGTTGGGCCGAAGTCGCACCGACGACGACGACGACGTCTCGACGTTCGCCTTCGCCATTTTATACACTCTGGCGAATATGAGCTGCGAATGCTGCGATGTCGTGTGCGAGTCGTTACGATATAGTGATAGTATACTCCGTTTTTCGTTCAGAACTTCGGATCAACTCACGCGCTCCCCCACCACCGCTCTGATAGATATTGTACACATGTATATATAGCACTGTTGCTGCAGATGTGTAATATGTGAATGCTGTTGAATGTGTTGCGTGTATACCTATACGAATACGTAAGTATTGCGGAAAAAAGTGGAGGGGATGGAGGAAAATTGTTGTAGGTGGACGAGGAAGAGGCGGGAACGCAGATAGAATCTGGAATGCACAATGCGCAACGGATTTTCCGAGCGTGCATATTGATGATTGGACGAGAGGTTGGATCTCGACATTTTTGAAAATGATTTCGAACATTTTTTGATTTTCTTGAGATTTTTTTTTCAATCTTGATGGATTTTTCAGTTTATTGCGCTTTCTCTTTGGTTGGTGAATTTTGTAACACCTTTTCGAGCGAGTTCTGATTTTTCGATGTTATCTGGATGTTCTGTGTTTGATTTGGGAATTCGACTCGACATTTCTGATGTTTTTTAAGAGATTTCAAATATTTCTTTGAGTTTTTTATGAGGGGCTTTAAAACAGTATAGACTAAATAATAATACATTAATAAATAAAATGTAAAATAAATTACACATCAATAAATTATGAATTGTAATACATTACTTCTTATTATTTTTTTTCATATAAACTATTTATTTTTTTTTTAATGATTTTCTTCTAGAATTGTACCAAAGTTATTGGGTTAAATGAAGACTATATGAAAAGTGGAAAATTGAGAGTAAAGCTGGGCAACGATTTTTCCGAGATATTTTCTGATTAGTTGAGAGAATTCATTCACTGTTTTTAATTTTATTATAAAAAACTGTTAGGGGATTTTAACGATGTTTTCAATTTTATTTTGTTTTATCAGAGATGGTTTCTAATACATTTTTAGATTTATTAAGAATTTATTCAAAACTTTTCATTTTTATTGTTTGAATAAGTTTTGTAATATATTTTTAATGGCTTTGTTTATGCATAAGATAAGGGTTATATTTGTTATAGTTCTATATTTTATTACATTTCAATTTTTGCTTTGTTTTTGATAAAATTATCAAAACCAAAACAAAAATTGAAAGATAATAAATTATTAATGTACGACTTGTACATTACGATATAGACTAAAGATTTTTGAATTGCATAATTTTCGGTTTTGACTTTTTTATAAATTACAAATAAATTAAGTAATCATCTATAAATACAAGAATGTCTTTAATTTATCTATAGATGTTGTATTAAATTAATATTATCACTATTTAAATACATTTGTTATCGTGGAGTATGTATGTATCGTGGGGAAAAGGAAGTTTTTTTATAAAATAAAACGTGATATTTACAATCGTCGATTTACAATCAAAAAACATACAAATTTTTTTACTACTGATTCAATTAATTGATTTACTATACCAAAAATTGATAAAGTACCTGTATGATGAATTATTATTATTGATTTTACACGAAAAACTAACTTTTGTCTGGATTGTGTAGGTAGCCAATTATAAGCTAAGATGGCTGTAACAATACTTGACTTTGTTTATTGAGCATTTTTATAATGTTATACCTGTACACCTTTGCTAAGCTGAGATTCATCTTTGAGGTTTCAATATATAACATCTAATCTTTACATTAAGTCATTTCCATGTGCTATACTTAAAAAATTAATTAAGAATATAATTAACTTTTAACTACGGTTTTAAACTGATTTGTAATCCACACATCCAGCTACCTGACAGTCAACGTTATCAATTTTTGTAATGCAGGTATGTAAAAATATTGAGGGAAGATAAAGGGTTTGTAAGAAACATTACTCAACAATATTATCATTGCGATAAACCATATTTATTTGAATAATTATCAGAATCGTAGATACAATAGAGAACGCTTTTAGCAGGCCAACTCTCTTTTGCAATCGATGACCACAAAAAAATTATATATATCTAACAAAAATCTCGCATGTGAAAAATAATAATGCGCGTAAAGGCGGAAATATTGAAGGCGAGGCGCGAGAAGTTTATTGTTCAACAATCATATCGGACAATCATAATAATAACAAACATACGACGATCGCGCGCGTACATATCCAAAGCGCCGCGATCTCTTCGAATCGAAAAGTAATAAAAACGCAATTAAAATATCAAATCACATAAGAAAGGAAAAAGAACAGAAAACAAAAACTAATAAAGGGAAGTAAATCATTCAGCGGTGACAATAAAAGTAAAGAGGAACTATCTCCTACGAATAAGAGCGAAAAAGGATCGATAAATTTTTTTTACTATATAAACGCAGGGGCTTCTAATTGTGTTATACTTGTTTGCCATAGTGTCTTGCTCGGCCTGTATTCTGCTTTTTAATGAGGAAGAAAAATTCTATCGTGTCTTAGCGGACAATATTTCATGCTTTCTCTTTTCTTTTTCTTAAATATTGCGACTCATTGTATCCCCTTTTTAGCGAAATAGTGGAATTTACCGACGCGTTTGATTTTTTAATCTTCATCTTATTTTTTTTCGTAACTCGCGTCTTGGCTTTGGCGATTCAGCTTTCTTTTTGATTTTAAATGGCATCAATGTCAACATCGTCCCCTTCCTCAGAATCGTCATCGACCACCGGTTTCTGCGACTGCTGCTTCTGCTGTTGCTGCTGCTGTTTCAAGGGTTGCTTAGCTCTGTCGTCGTACTCGATCTGAAAATTGTACATATAACGAATTAATCATATTGTATGCATCTTAAAGAACAAAGTAGGTGATAAATCTGGTATTTTATAGCTAGATATTTTTCACAAAATGTCTTCTGATTAAAAGTATTAACTGACTCATTAACAGATAAAGTGTTTAAAAATGTCATTACGAAAAATATTTGCAAAAAGTCTGTATTAGAAGTATCATTCGGATGATACTACCTGTATAAGATTTGATTTAATATTTCTGTGTATCAGAATTTCAAAATTTTTTAAATTAATTAGGTAGTAAATTATACTATGTGAAAACATCAGCTGATAAATCAACTGAATTTTTAAAGTAGTTATACTACTAAAATGAAGTAAAAAAAAATGAATATGTACCTCCAGATCATCATCTTCCTCATCCGATTCGGATTCTTCTTCTTCAGCCTCCTTGAGCCATGTGAGAAATGGTGCAGCCTTATCATGAATTTCTTGGGAAAGATCCTTAGAGACATATTTCTTACTAACTTTACTAGCCCATTCAAAGAAAGCCTTTTCTTCCAAGATATCATTGTCATAGAAAAGCTGTAATGAAAGGTTTTCGAATTTTTATTTTTATTTCTTGAAAGACTATTTCTTAAATTGTTATTAGGTACAGTCATTATTATTTACAACAACTATTTTTCGTATAATTATTTGATATATGTGTTTTAATATTGTACAAATTGACCTGTATCTGCATGTACATAAAAATCTATTAAACAGAATTTATGTGTAGTCAAGAACGGAGCCTTTTTAAAATAATCTTTTTGTTCTGTAATTTTATTAAATTTTACTTTTCCACACATAATTATCAAATTTATAGTTATGAATAGTTCTAGAGATTTTGTTGAATGAGATGTTTCCAAAACTTCGATACAAGTTTAATTAAATTTACATTTTCGTTTTTAAACGTTTTTTTTTAACAATTTACTTATTTTTAATAATTACCTTACACGTTAAAATGTAAATGATGCAAGAATTTAGTACCTTCTTTAGAACTTAGCTCGATTATTTTTATTTATATATTTTCCAAGAATTATATTGAATATTTTTATTTATTATTTTTACTTTTTTTTTTATTTTGCAATTTTTAATGTATAAGTATATCAGCAATAAAATCTTTATGAATAAATGCTCTGACAAGAAAAAACTAAAGAGCTTCTATTATTTATTGAATAGTTAAATAATGATCTGATTATAATTTTAACACCTTACAGAAAAATTAACGAAAATTGAATAGTCCTTTAAAAATAACATAGTGCACCACATTGTTTAAAATTTGGTTCAAAATTTGAATAGGATAAGAGAGTCAAATTCTGTGGGCACGTTAGTTACTTTTTACCATATGAAAGAAAATGTTAACCCCAATATATAAAATTTATAAAAGTTATCGAAGTATATAAAGATATAGTACTATCTATAATAAAAACTGAACCCAGCTTCAGTTTTCTATATCACTTAAAACTGACAGTATAATTAACTGTGTCGTCTGCTTATAAGAATCACAAATTGATTCGTTGACTCTATGTAACTTACATAATAGATGAATAAAATTGTGCATTTTAAAAAAGCCAAAGAACTCAATGAGATATATTTAACCACGAGTGATGAACCTCATACAAAACCATAAATGTATCGTTCAAAAATTTATTTGTTCACAACACAAATAAAGTATCTCTATCTATCTACCTAACTTGTGCACATCTACACGGAAAAAACCATCGGCATTAATAACTCCCACTTGTGGTGCAAAATGGTCCCACGCGTGGCAGCAGTCGCTCACAGTGGTGGGAAATCTTCCCCACGAAATAACAACGCATGTTTACGCTCACGCGTGGCAGCGAAAGTCGCTCACCGTGGTGTGAAATTAGCCCCACAACTGGCGATGTTTGTTTACGTCCACGCGTAGCAGTGAGAGTTGCTCGCTGTGGTGTTAAATTCGTCCCACAACTGGCGATTGTGGAGCCAATTGCACACCACGGTGAGCGACTTCTGCTGCCACGTATGGCCGTAAACAAACATCACCAGTTGTGGGGCTAATTTCACACCACGCGTAATGTATAATATGCAATCTTGAACCGTGGGAGTTATTTTCAACCATGGTTTTCTCAGTGTACACCACACCCGACCAACACAAACAACAACCCCCTCCCCCTTCCCGATATTTCATCTATATTTTTGAAAAAATATCGAAATAAACGGTATATATCCACCCATCCATTCACGTACCTTCAAAATACCAGGCACCTTCGGCATCAGCGTATCCTTGTGCAGGGCGATGATCTGCTCGATGCCCCTTATCAGGTACTTCTGGGCCTTGACGTCGCTGTGAGTGAAGCGCAGCAGCAGCACCCGGTACTTCTTCACCTGCGCCGCGATGTGCTGGTCGAAGAGCAGCTCCGCCAGGACCAGCGGCGCCTTGGTCTTGATCTCGAGGCGCTCGGCCTCGGACACGAGCTCCTTGTGATTGTCGAGCTGGCCCGCGTCCCTGCGACACTTGACCAGCTTGTAAAAGATGTCCATGCGGTCCTTCTCGCTCTTCTCCAGGTCCTCGCTGATGGTCATGCCCTTGGCGCCCTCCGTCAGGTCTTGGAGACGGGCGCGCACCGCCTCCTCCGACACGTCGACTGCCCACTTGCTGTCGTCGTCGTCTTTGTCGCTTGCTAGAAGGCCGGTGGTTTAGTTTGACTTTTTGTATTGGGGGGTCTTAGAAGAGTTAGTGTTTTTGGGGGATGATTGTTCTCTTTTTGGATTATGGAATACGGAGTTTTGACGGTGTGCGCAGCACTGAATTAAAGAAGTCGAGTGAAATGTCTCTGCTATATGGGGAATTTACATAATTTAATAGTTATTTATTTTTATGAGTATGTTTGCAGAACTGATTATGTACAAATCAAAATACAGCGTGATCTTACTAAGAAGTAGGCAATAATAAGCTGCGTTATTGACAAAAATAACAACCTTTTTTATTGTACAATAAAATTTAAAAACGACCTGTTCTAAAGCGAATATAGATTAATATCATTTATCTGAGTATCTCAGAAAATTTGTGGATTTTTAAAAAATATTTTAACCAATGTCTTATTTTTATACTTTTGGATTACATTTTCAATATCTTTAGAAAATACGATTTTGTGTATAATAAGAAATATATTTATATCTGGAAAGTGCCAAAATGATAAATAATTTTATTAGAAATCTGATTTGCACTTCAAATGTTTTCTGTGGATACTAAATTGATCAATCATTCTAAAACTGAACTGGACAGTTGACTTTTATTTTAGAAAAATTTTTATTTTCACTGACTATTCTTACTGACTATTTAGATATTGTGTTATTTTTTAACACTTTTTGCAGATATTACAAAGTATGTTAGTAAAAATAAAATTTTATTCAAAATAAAAGCTAACATTCATTTATTGTAACAAATTGTGAAAATGAGAAGGCAGACTTGTACTTATGTACAAAGTAGTTCAAATATCTTTCTCAAAAAGTACTGAAATACTTTGGTAAATATAGTTCGGTAATACCAGGGCTAAATTGAACACTATGTTTCAAGACTAATTTTTTACTATTTTATGAAAAACTAGTACTATTGCAATTAGTGTATACTCATCAAGTAATTGGTTGTAAATTACTACACATTTAAAAAGTTTCAGCCCCTTACTCGTAAGTTTTCTCGTTAACAAAACAATCATATGAACCCAGTTTGGACATACAGTTAGATTACTATAAAACGAAGCGGGGACAACTATTCAAATTATCTTTTCAAAAAAATGATTTCTCTTAAAATTATGAATGAAAACTCAATTAGACAAGACCCTCCGAGGCCTTCCTCGCGTCGATTCACGCTTCCTCCACCGAGTGCACACTCACCGAACTTGACGGGCGCCTCGACGACGATGTCGGTCGTGCTGGTGTTGTTGTCGTTGTCGGGCGAGCCCGAGCGGTCGCCGTTGGCGTCGCCGTTGGTGCGCTTCGAGCGCTTGCCGCGCTTGCCCTCGGTCAGGGAGCTGCCCTGGGCTGCCGGGTCCAGACTCGGCGGATTCTTCAGGATGTAGGTGTTCAGCTTGTGGTTGCTCTCGAGCATGCCGTGGTGGCCGCAGGCCTTGCAGACCTGCCGAGGAAGAACAGATGGGATGAAATCTCGAGGGTGATGAGTCAAGTGGATTTTGAAAATTTAGAGGGTTTTTGGGAATTATTTTTAGAAGTGTTGGCAAGAGGATGTAACGGGTTATATACACCTTGGAAGAAAATTAGAATTGTGCCCAATCAACTGTACAGTTATTATTGTTAATTATAGAAATTTGTTAAGTTATTGCGTTATTTAATTACGTTCTGAAAGTATATATAACCATTGGTAAAATTGTACTATAGGCTACCCTAGTTCCAGATAAGGTAACCATCAATTGATGACTCTTCTAATACTGAACTCTTTTAATACTGATACCATTTGTAAAGTATCTCAAGTAATATTCAGCGAATTGACTTGAAACTGGGTATAGTTATTTTTAACACTTACACTTGTTGACAACACTAGCAAAATAAAATAATTTATAGTTATTTTCTTAAAATTGTCCTTTTTATCTATTTATTTTAGATTTTTTATAAATAATTTATGAACTTTTAAATATTCATAAAGTTTAACATATAAAAACATCAATATTTCTGTTTAATTTTTCTTGTGATAGTAAGAATAAGTATATCGAAGTATACCAAAGTCAGTCCAATGAACATTTATTTCAGATACATTACGACAAGTGATTTTAGTATTCCAAGAGATGTATTCAAAGTTATGTAATAAAGGATTCCCTTAATTTCAGTAATACAATACTTCGAAATAACTATATAGAATTTTACTTTGAAATTAATAAAAACGATGTAACTTTCATTTTATTTCAGACAGATTACGTTACTTCTACTAATGATAGCTATCATCGATTGACATTCATTGTATTTCTATGTCTACCTTCAAATGACTGACATTTCAAAAACTATATGAATCTAATTAGTAATATTATAAAATATAAACTGTTTAAATAAACTGCACAAACTTGCGTTATCTACACTTATCTGTATCTTATTTTTGTACCCGTTTATTAAATAAATAAGATAAATAAACAAAACACACTAAAAAGGAGAGACCACGAATTTCGGGTGACGGATTTGAATGAAACTTTGAAGATTGTTTTCTGATACCTAAAAATACAGACTATTACCCATTAGCAATATGACTCCGGCAATCAACATGATGGCTCATTGTAAGAAAAGTGTACCGTTTATTTCATAATATTTTAAAAATTAGCTAAATTTCATAAAAATTTTATTTTTTACATACACAGCATGATTATACAAATTTTTTGGACATCAAACTTTAAGGTAATATATATCTACTATTGTATTAAACCCACATGCGTCATAATTTTACAATTTGCATTTAATTTACTATTATGTATTAATGTCGAACTACGTTTTATAATTTTTTGTATCAGGTCATTAGGCCTGTTTTGAAATAAATAAATAAATAAATAAATAAATAAATAAATAAATAAATAAATAAATAAATAAATAAATAAATAAATAAATAAATAAATAAATAAATAAATAAATAAATAAATAAATAAATAAAGCTCTAAAAGTGATTTTTTCTATTTGTTTTAAATAAAAATTAGATTTTTTGATTATAATTAAATATAATTTATCAAATTATTTAAAAAAGCATTGCCAAGGGTTTGAAAAAAGTAAAATTTATGCATTATTCTATTATTTTTTCCTATATTCAGCCGCCATTGTTATATTACCAATAGTTTTATCCGACGGGCCTTCGTACAGTAGATACACAATGTATTTCATTAACGTTGATAATACATCCATTTATATTAGATTTTTAACATTGCCCATACGAGCAATGCTAATGTTTTCTTTTTTGGCTCAAACTCAGAACTTTCAGGACCCACTGAATAAGAAACTACGCGTATCGCTCTTCAGTTCTCGGTACCAAAAGCCGATCTCCAAAATGTCTTCACGAAAGAACAAGCTTATGCTCCTCTCACCTGCGCGATGGTGCCCTTCTTCGCATTGACGACCAGATCCGTCTCCGGATTGTCGCAGTTCGGACAGAGCACGTACTTCCTGATGAAGCCGTCGAGCAGGTCCTGGAGCTTGGCCGCGTCGTGGCTGCCGTTGACGATGAATCTCTCGTTCTTGAAGTCGAACTGGGTCTGGGCGCCGAGCTCGCAGCCGAAGAACTTGGTCGGATAGGTGGCCGGCCGGCCGATGGCCTTCGCGACCTCGACCATGTTGACGATCACGGTCTTGATGCCGTTGCCCTTGCCCTCGACCTTCGCCTGGATGCGCGGCATCTTGTAGCGGTAGAAGGCATCGCTGACGCCACGGTTCACGTTCACGCTGCCCATCTTGAATGCCTGGGGTTGGAACGCTGCTGTCTGCAGAGGGAGAAATTCGGGGTTACGCTTTTGGTTAGCTTTTTATTTTATGGCATGCTACTTTACGCGTAGATTCTGTTATTTATTTAGAATTGCAGTTGTTTTTTTCTTTTCAAAAAGGCAAATTTGACAATTTTTTTGAAACGTCATGAAAATACACTATGCACTGTTTCAGAACGATTCAATACAAAAATAGAATGTGTATTGAACATTATGAACGTAGAAAAGCACAATTACGAAGAAACGGTACTTTAAAAAATTATAATTCCTCTTTATTTTTAATTTTAATTTTTCACATTTATAGTTACATATATGGCGCAATTTAAGAAAAAATGCATTTTTTGGGATCCAGAAATCGCAAAAGGAAATTTGAATGCTTGGGTTTCCTAACCTTTTCTATCTTGTTTTAGGGGTCAAATACTGAAGAAGAACGCATTTGAATAATGAAAAGTAGGCATGTGACTATGTTTTTCAGGCAAATTAGGTGTTTTTTACGGATTCTTAAATATAGCAAAGAAGGGGTATAACAAATGTGACCAATTACAAAGGTGAACTATTTTTTCCCCAAAAAGTATATAAAAGTAGAAGAAAAGACTTTTAATTTGAGCTTTTGTTCATTGAAAATGGATGTGCAAAGTTATGAACAATAAAAAATAGGGTAATAATTGGGTTTTAACATAAATTTTCTTTCTTCGGCGGTGTCACGATACGGGTAGAGAATCAAAGCCGATTTTCAATTCTGTTTGAATTTTTTCAAAAAAGCTTAATACAAAAAAGTTATAGCTTATTTACGTTCCTTTGAATGACGTCAGACCGTAGTTACTTTAAAGGTGCCGCGTGTACGGTCTGACATCACGAGGATTTTCGAACTGCTATATCATCTTTAAGTTTAGCTATTTTGCTAAAATTCAAACAGTTCACAAAGAAAGTATGATATAATATCTGTCAAAACATAATATAAAAAAATCATTTTAAACCGAATTCATTGAAAATATGGTAAAACGTACGGATTTTCCATTTTTTTTGCAGAATTTGAGATTTTTGACGAATAATAAATAAATTATAATTACCCTATTTTCAATTGATCATAACTTTATACCGGAACATCCAGTTTTAACGAACCAAAACTCAAATTAAAGATCTATTCTTGTACTTTTATATACTTTTTGGGGAAATAATTGTTCAACTTTGTGTACACAGTTATTAACTGCGCAGTAATACCCATTTTTTTGCTATATTTAAAAAACCGTAATAAACACCTGCTTTTCCTGAAATTTTCTTTTGCGACTTCTGGAACCCAAAAAGTGCATTTTATTTTCGATTTCATCACATTTTAATCAATAATAACTACACTTAAAAATATTCCAAATTAATTATACTTAAAGTACATGCTCACCTTAAATAATTTCTAGGTGAAAAAGACGTAGAGAATTTTGTGTTTTAAGATCGTGGCGATTGGGGAGGTCGTGATGACGATGGAAGGTGGATTCAGGGGATGATGGCGATGACGAGGTGACGCTGATCGCTGTGATGACAGCGTCGCTGCTGGTGCAGACGGAGAATTCTCCCTCGTTTTCTTTTTGGAGGTGGGATCGCGATTTTCTTTCTGCTTATCTCGACGAATTTTTATTTATAAACAGCACCGAATTGGATAACCAACGTTTCGACGTTAAAGCTTCAGTCCTTCGTGTTTCGATACTTCGCCGCACCTCGCCTGCAAAGGAGATAATTGACTTGTATTAGTTGATTTTTATAAATTGAGTTGCTTATTAATGACTGAACAGTTTGTACGATTTTCTGGTAACTTAGTTTTTAAGATAAGGTTACCGTAATTGTTCTTGATATTTTCAAATGATTTATTTAAACAGAATTTTTTTTCCTCGTTTTATCATACCTAATCTTTTACAAACCCGGAATGATTACTAAATAGCTCTATAATAAAAAATTGAAGATTCAGCTTAAATGAAGTAGTGTAGCATAAAGTAACATTCGTAGATGTAGTTCACGTCTGGTTCGTTTTGAGCATTACTACTTATATAACTTTATGGAATATATTCTCCAAAAATTTACAGATATTTTGTTTCGTGAAATATACGTTTTTCTCAATCTAATCAATGCTAGAGGTTACATAAGTTTTCTCACAGGGTCAATAAACTTGTATCCCATGAGCTCATCTCCCCTTTTGTCTTTTGTCCGTGATATATGACACTCTCCTATCCTTGTAGGCTTACATTGGCAAATATTTTTTCTGTTTAGTAGCTTGCTACTAAAGTGTAAACGTCGAAGCTTTACATACAGAATTGAAAAGTTTCAATAACATTTTATGACGGACTTGTTCTAACATTTAATTAACAGGTTCCGTGCGGCGTGAGTCATATATGTGTCACAATTTTTTTTCCTAGTGTGCTATGTGACACATATACGGCTCATGAAGTTTTTTTTAAAGTACTAGGATGGAATGAAACATGAATAAAATTCTTCTAACTGCTAAATTAAATTCTAGTATATGTCCTATATAATCCAAAAAATATTTTCTTTTATAAAAATTAAGACTTTTAAAATTACAATTTGAGTATTATCTTTGTATGCTTACTTATAAAAAATAATTACTTTTACTAAATTAAATTTCTTTATTTAATACGACCTAAAAATTTTCTTAAGTTTATCGTTATTTCAGATAAGGTGCTAGAATGTGGGTCAAATCGTTTAAAATTCATCAAATACTAAAAATAGCTGAAAAAGAAACTGCATATTCGGATGTCGAAAACAACTAAAATTCGGTTTAACTCAGTGCATTAGACCAAATATATTCGCCCCGAGTTGTTCCCGTAGTCAGCTAATTTTATAAGTCATCTTTGATTTTATAACTCATCTACTTCATTTTAACAGTTATGTGACTATTACATAAGTCCGAAGTTCACTTCTTATGAAGATTCTTGTTAATTGTTGGAAAATTGAAGAAAAGTTACTTTACAAAATATTATACAAAATTACTGCATTTGCAAACTTTTTGGGTAAAAACTCTTGCGACTCCATTCTGAATAAGCTTGCAATTCCTAGAATCTTATTTTTCCAAATAACTACGTAGAGAATAGAAGCCATCTTGTCAAACCAGACCTAACCATCAAAATACCTTTAGGTAAACTGTAAACAGCTGAAAATGAATAAATAAATAAATGAAAAGATTTATTTATTTATTAACTTTTTCTTCAGCCGTTCACAGTTTACAGTCTATCAACATGACTTTCTAATGCCTACGCCTGATACACCATTCAACAATTTTTCCTCGGCAATGTTAATTTTGGTCGATCCTTTCGTCAGGATTCCGACTCACCGCAATGCAATGTCTCAGGTGGGCAGGGTCTTGGTCCGCGCGCGCCTTGATCGCGGACAGGGGCCGGTGGCGTCGGCGTCGTCGTCGGCCAGCGACAGTTCGGGAAACGTCGCGCAGCGAGCTCGCCCTGTGTGGGCCACTACCTGGGACAGCAGCAGCCTGGGTCGTGCGTCTCGCGTCAGGTTGGTACACGTCCGTTGCGCAAAGCCGCGCCGCGCTCGAGCTGCACACCAGTCACGTTTCCCTGAACGGCTGAAGCTTCCGATGCCTATTACTGAAAAGACAAGCGGGAAAAAAGCGGGTAAGTATTGCGCGATTTAGAAAGAATGGCGGGAATGTGTTGGCGTGTGTTTTAGACTTCGGTTGGTACGCGGGGTCAGATTGACCCGATTTAGGTACGCTTGTGCTATGTGTGGATTGAGAATATCAAGAATATATTAATTAATTACTTGATTTGTGTTTTAACTCTGAGTTGTTATATGGGGTCAAATTGACCCCACTTAGATATCTTTGTTCTATATGTTTGTTTCAATGAGAAAGATGATAGAATGATTGATAATATAAAGATTACATTGAGTTTACGGTGAGTTTCTCTGTATTTTAATCTTCGGTTGTCACGTTGGGTGAAACTGACCCCATATGCATTTTGAGAAAAACAGTTTAGCTTTATGAATGAATTCTAGAATGTTTAATCTTATTTCTAGAATTATTTAATGTGTTCATTTTTAAATAGCAACTACTTCAAAATAGATTGGGGTCAAATTAACCCTGTGTAACAAACGTGTTGGACAAAGGAAGCCGTATCTACTGTCCTTGTCTAATAACATTTTCGCTAATTACTCAAATAGTGGTTTGTTAATTGAAAAACTAAGAGTCGTCCCTAATTCTTCTTAAAATAAGAAATATTTTGAGACCTAACTTTTTTTCCTTTCCAGGAATAGTTCGAAACGCAAAACTTAACCTCAATTTCGCGTTTCAAAGTATTCTCGGAAAGGAAATAATGTTAAATACTAAAGTTACTTATTCGTATACGCAAATGGAAGCTTATTCGTGTAAGTATATTATAACTATTACTATGCGTCCAGTGTATATTGCATGGTGATAATAACGGTCTTTATCTCGTACTTTTACAAAAGTCTTAGCATAATCATAATTCTTGTGAAAAATTATAAACTTACTCTTATGTTGCATTATAGTGGAGAAATCTTGGAAATTCATTGATTCTACATTTAGGGTCATTCTATTTTTAAAATAATCAATCTTTTCTTAGTACTGCAGTGTTTTAAGAGACTTACTTCCTGATTTCCCAAAGCAATTAACCCAAAAATAGTACATATATACATTTCTCGTGAGCAAAGTTTTCATAAATTTCATTTAATATAAAATTTAAACTGTAAAGATTAATTTTTTATAATTTCTTATAAAATTACTGAATCGTGCGATTGATTTATAGAATAATGAATCCACAAATGCCTATTTTTAACAAGTCCAATGCTTATGTTTAAGGAGGTAGCGATCATTTTTTACACCCCTTCATCTAAAAAAGGTCTATGAAATAATCTTTGCTATTGACTTCCTAATTTATTTTTTACAAATTTAAAGAAACTTTTAAAGAAAAAAAGGTCGCATGTGTCCTTTTAAATTGGTTCTAACAATCGTATATAAATGACATATAAATCGTATATATATATATACACATAAATTTATACTTCAAAAAAATCTCTAAACTCTTTGAACTCCTGACTAGGTATAATTCTTTAAGTTTTCAAACAATTTCCTTCATTAAACATTACAAGAAAGAGTAACTATGGAAAACATCTCAAAAGTAAATTGATAAAACGAAGTAAAGTATAGATCTTCATGTGACAGCATTTGTATGGCATATAAAACATGCTACACTCGTAAGAGTTATAACATGACTCTTGTCTCTCAAGAGACAACGGAAAATATGACAAAAATTGTGATATTTCATAAAGTTAGCAGTTTCTTCACCAAGTCATGACCAAATATTTTATGACGGTATTTTTCGATTATATAAACTAACGACGATTTCTTCAAATGAACGGTCATTTTACATCTCTGCCACCAATAAGGATCGAAATTGAACGGAATTGAAGGATCGAACTGGTGTCGATTCGCACATCCAAGTCCAGTAAGAAGGCGTTGTCATAGCGGCAGTAAGTTATACTAAAATCACGTGGATACACGAACCAACAAATGAATCACGCACCCTTTCCATGCATTTTTTTATTCTCGTCCCTTTTTAGTATTCAAAATCATTCATTTATCACTTTTCTCTAACTGTCACAATTCTCAATAAATGTTTATTTATACCTCTAATAATTCGATGTTAATGGTTTTTCGTGTTGGTATATCTTACAGCACTTCCATGCTTCGCGGTGAGGTGGGACACTTTCTTGGATGTGCGAATATTAGAAGCTGTTAGAGAAGACACTCTAAGTAGGTTTTTTAACGATCTCAGTGCCAAAAATCGCCCTTGTGAGACACAATGCTACTTTCAGATATACAATGATCGAAGCACCGCAGATTCGCGATCCCGGGCTTCGTTAGATGGCCGCTGATTTTCCAATTCGGAAATGTAAAAAATGCATTGTGCGGTGTCTTAAAAAAGCGAGTATTTAATAATAACAGCAGATACACAAGTTTTGGTCACTGAGTCAAATTCATACATAAAAAATCATGCACGTTTAATTTTTATCGTATTATTTCAATCCGAGTACTTTAACAGCGATTGTTATCAATTCTAATACACCTAAACATACTCTTTTCACCTCTCCGAAGCACGTAGCCTTGTTGTTTTGCTTTTGGTCCCGCACTTCTTTCGTAGATAGCGCCTACTCTGCTTGGGATCGCTAATTACAATGCCTCGAACACTCAGGGAATCTCAGATCTATCGCGCATGCGCACTTGACTCTCATGCACCATTAGACCAACGAATATAGACTTGTATAGAACAGTTGTAATGGAGCGCTGGGGGATCGAAAGTGTTAGTTCCGCGCTCTCCGTGGGATGGCGCCGCGACACATTTCTTATCGTTCTCTCTCTCTCGTACCTCCGTAATGCGCACATGCTTAGTAGGAAGATCATCCGTGGCGGCGCCAAGTGGCTGGGTAACATAACTAACCGCTTTGTTTCCCACGTTTTGTTCCCCGATTCGTAACCCAGAACCGTTCTTCTATACAAGTCTATATTTGTTGATTAGACTATTTCACTAAATTGTCAAACACTGGTTATAACCTATAAAAAACGAATTCAGTGGAACTACACCTCTACAGCTCTGAATTCAGTCTCGTTTCTAGCCAGTGTTTGTCCATCTCGGTGACATAACCTACAAAACTTCTCTCTCTCTCTCTCTCTCTCTCTCTCTGCCCTCACCTGGAAAATTTTGCGGTCCTGTGCTTGAGCAGCAGCAGGTGATTCAGGAATCGCTGACAGCTGTCCTGGCCCCTACCGAGACGACGACCGGCACCCCGCTCGCTGCTCCGGCTGCTCTGCCTGCTCGCACCGCTGGACAGAGGTCCTCGTGCCTCAATGATCATACACGCTGCCTGCCTGTGGCGACTCGAGGTGACGTAGAACTGGGACGACGGGGATCCCGGACAAGTGCCGCACGAGCCGCAACAGCCTGACTCTCGGGCCTCGGTCGTCAAGCGATTGCTCGCCGCTAGAGCGGGGACCTCGATGATGATGCTGCTGCTGCTACTGCCGTTGCTGCTGCCGGGCGCACTGGCGACAGTGCTGGTGGCGGTGCTGCGGGTGGTGGCGCTGGCGCTTGCGAGAGGATTGCTGGCCTGACTGATGGGGACGTTGCGTCGAAACGGTGACGATGCGCCGCCGCCGCCGCCTCCTGTGTTGTACTCCGGTCCTTTCCCTCGGGATGATATCCTGGATGTTTCTGGAACATTGAAGTGGGGGAGAGGGCTGGTTAGTTTCTTTTGTTATTGCGATTGGTGGTGAATTTGAGTTTTTAAGGCATTACTAGGATACTGTGCATGGTGTGTGTGTGTTGCGTACGTGAAAGTCGGTCATTTTATCATGACTGCCAACGTATAAATGACATGTTGGTAGTGTTGACTCGGTCTGCAGAGTCTCAACACTGTCGATATTTTGTTTATAGGTTGGTGATCATGGAATAATGGCCGACTTTCATGTACACAACACGTGTACCATACGCAGTATTTTGTAAAGGCCTTTACTGAAACAAAAGTGAGTTATTGGGAGGTCTGACAGTCTTGAGTCCTGCAGGAGAACGCTGTTGTCGGGGCTTAAGGGGAGGTCGGAGCAAACTTTACCATTGTGACCTCCACCTCGCGCCGTATTTTTCATTATACGTCTAAAATTCACATAGTAACATCAAAATCGAGGTTGATAATAGTTTGTTAGTATGTAAAGAACACCGGACAACAGCAATTTTGTTTATAAGTAGCCTCAAAAGTTTTTTATTATGAAATATTGTTACAATTGACGAATGGAAAACGGTTAAAGTGATGGTCATCTTACCGTTTCTTAGCCTTACTGATAGCTTCACCTCGTGCCGTATTTTTCATTATTTTACGAAATTGTACGCAATTATCTACGCTTGAAGCTTTATAAACATTTATTATTATGACAAGAACATCGGACAACCGCATTTTTGTACCATAAATGACCACAAATTTTTATTTTTATGATATTAATTTTTGAGGTTAGGTAAAATCTGCACCAATCAGGATAGCTCCGACCTCCCCTTAAAGTTATACCAAAATCAAGTGTTGTTTCTAGGCAAGTTTAAACTTGATCTTTTTATCAATGCATTTCCTTGCTAACCATTCAATTTGGGCTTTTCTTTACGTTACTTTTCAATTTATTTCCAGCATAAGTTTTTACAGAGTTATCGAGGTCATTAATTACAAATCCGTAGTCGAAATTTCAAAATTCAATACGGACTAACAAGAATAAAGCCAATCCTGCAGATCTCGAATTTGAATGGGTCTTTTCCAGTGGGTATGTACATATCTCTGTGAAACTGATATTTTCTACTTCTAACTTTACAGCCATTTTTCTCTTGGTTGCCATGATTTAATCGAAAAAATCCCTACGGAATCAAATTTTGCATACTCAAAACCATAAGAAATGACAAAAGATATATAATATGTTGAGTTCAGGGCTTGTTACGCTTTTCTATATAAAATTAACTTGATACGAATGCATGAGTACATGTCTGATCATACCCTAACTATATCTATTTGCTTATGATACATTTGTTTTTTACTTTGTATTATGCTTTATTTTTTCGTCTTTCGATAAGCAATCACTTGATGTGACTAAAAATAGATGGTCAATAATCTAAATATAAACATATTCTTCTTATTTAAAATATTATTCAGTTTCAGAGTAATTTATAATAGTGAAAATAGTATATTACACAACGAGTGCGTAAAATAGGAGAATTACCTACGCGCACTAGTTGCGTATACTATTTTTTCTACTTGGGATCGCAAAATTTTTTAATAGGTCGTTAATTAAGTACATTAATTATCTCAACCAATTTACAGTTTTTAATTGTCCTACAGCAGTTACATATTTATATATTATCATATCGATTGAGCATCGCTTACGAGGAATCGGTATAATCCGAGAGCGCTTGTCGTCCAGCGATTCTCTCGTTCCAGCGTGCGTCTCCACTACGGGTTATCAACGCGCGCTGTAATTTTCGCGTGATTCTGCTGGCTCATCGGTGTCCGATTATTTCCGTCCCTGGAATTTCCCGACGACTCGGTGCGATTTTCGCGTAATATTTTTTTCTTTTTATTAGCGCGAGTTTCGCGTAATGAAAAATTTTTGATGATTAATTTTCGTGTAAGGGGATACATTAGGTTAGGAAATACAAGTGATAGATTTCGTGCTGAATTCACTGTTATGAAGAATGTGGTGGTGAATCCATTTGCCAATATTTGAAGTAAAATGGATTATGACTTAAAAAAATTTATATTGCATATTTGGTACGGTACATATAACTGCTATAATAATTGGTGTCAAACGTTAGTGTTTTATATAAAATCGATAATAATTCGTCGTACAAAGTACTTTACTAAATCTGCAGCATAGTGAATTGATATAATATAATGTAGAAAATTGTAGAAGTTTCATTTGTTTGTGATTGCAAATAATAAATCTGAATTTGTGAATAGGTATATTTCCAGACCACAAAAACAATACAATTTTTCTTATTATAGATTAAAATTAAATTTATCGTGGTTCATATGTTCTGTTAAGGTGGTGGTTCTTTCATGAGAATCGACGTAAAATATAAAAATGTATAAATGGTATAAAATACAATAATTTGTTTACGTGTTACAATATCAGAAACGTTACATGTAATATAAAACAGGGTACTTCAGGAAACAAAAAGAATTTTTTTCAAGAAAATTTCGATATTGCAAAATTCACATAATTTAGAAAATGATTTGATAAATGATCCGTATCTATCTTATTCTTTATCCGATTTTAATTTGAAAGGTCTCATTTTGTTCCTTGATAGATTTTAGGAGGACTTATCAATATACAAATTGAAAAACATCAAAACCTTCTGGAAATTTTCTTGGAAAAATTTTTTTTTGTCACTTAATAAAGTACACTTCTTTGATATTGTAACACCTAAACAAATTATTATATAAAATTTTTTTAAAAGTCTAATCTCATAATAGAAGCACTTTAAGTATTTTCCATCAATTTCTTTCTTTTATTACTGATTAAAATTAAATTCATCACAGCTCATATTATTTCATCAACAATGTTTTCCATTAATTCACAAGTAACAATTAAAAAGTCACTTTAAATGATGAATAATTATCGACTTTCAGTAAAAAAATTAACATTTGACAGGAATTGTATAGTCTGTAAACCATTAACTAAAGCAATAGAATAATAAAATAATATAAAATGTAAACAAAAAAACCCACTGCAAATTTTCTCTATGAAGTGAATGTGAATTCAAACGAGTTTCTCGTCTCAAGCGAAATCGTCAACAATACCGTTTATGCAAATGTTCTTTGATAAGAACGACTGAAATTATTCGGGACATCGGAACCGCTAAGCGAATTGGTGCAAGTAATTTATCTTAATTCTCGTCGCATTGTGCACCAGACGAGAAAAAGCGGAATTCGATTATCATGAGACATGCTAAGTAGTACACTACGAGAATATGCATAAGAACGAGCTACAAACTAAAAAGCACTAATAAATAATATAAATAATTTTTAAAAGTTATAAATTTAATATTACTTAAATTACTATAATAGTTAAAAATCATTATTTGTAGTATCACAGTATGTAACTTGAAGAGTAAATAGTAGCATAGCATCTGAATTCAAGAGTAAAGTAAATTAATTACTGCATTACTGTATATACTGCAATATTAATAATATTATAATTAAACTTGGTTCTTAATGTGTATTTAGGTTACTAGACCTGTGATTTATAATAAATAAATAAGTAATAAAACAATATTTATTTGTATTAACTTTATCCATTAAATAAAAACTACGCCTCTAAGCCATTTCCGTAAATGCCATAAATTGCTTTCCCTTGTACAAAACAGAAAAAAAAACACATCTAAATCGTATACGTCGTATAGCATCGCCGCACGAATCGAATTCCCTCCGTTTTCCTCTTAATCCACGGGAGGAAACGATGTTCGGGCTAAAATAAAAGTACATATAGGAGAGAAATCGAGAGCGCGAGAGCCGAGAGGCATGAAATCATCGTATCGAGAAAAGCCATGAAATAGTTCCGCCGCCGCCGCCGCCTTGCAAATCGTTAAATCGAAAATATCGACGGCCAAATGTACATGTGCCTCTCGGACCGTTAATAATTTTCGATTGTTCAACTATTTTAACGGTCCGTTATTATGGGACTTTTATTATGTATTTTTTTAATTACTTAGTTCGAGCGTGTTATTGTTATTTCAAAATTGAGAAAGAAATTTAATTAAATCGCGTAGTGTTATAACCCAATTTTAGAAAAATAAATTGATCAAAATTACAATTTCAAAAATTAATTTAGTAGGTTTTGTTTGATGAATGGATTATAGAATAGAGTGCAGAAGCAGTAATTTAATTGTATGAGGAAAGAATGGTTTTTAAAGCACAAATTGATTTTCTTAAAAACAGTCCAAGTTAACATAATTTTAATGCGAAGAAAACGCTTAAAAGCGCATTAGATGCCACTCAAAGCCATTACCGCAAGGCTTATCAGGGCTCAATTTTTCTTATCGGTTTCGGTCTATCACGAGCAAATATTTAAATTTTCTCATACTGTTTTACACTATTATACCTGTGTATATTTTAAAATGAAACGATTTTTCGCTCGCAACGATTTGAAAATTATTTAAAACCAATTATTATTCGTCGAAAATGAAGAAAAGGAATCGGGAAAATTTTCTGTAAAAGTACTTTTTAGACTAAAAATATGCCACTTTTAACCTTTTGGTAGGTACTTGGTCACAATAAAACGTTTAAATGATTACTTTTCTGTAACTATGTAATTATAATTACATTCTTTTTTAATCAAGTTATGTAATAAAATAAATAATTTTCATAATATTAGCAGTTAAGCAATGTGCATTGAATTATTTGAAATATACAACAATAAAATAATCATTTTTTAAACAGTGCTTTCAGTAAAATTTTCACTGAAAATACGAAAGTAAAAATCATATTTTCAGGTATTGAATAAAATTTTGCTTTAAATGTGGTAATGATACTGTGGGATACTTGTACAAATTATCCTTCTGCGTCTCCATAATTTATGAAGATTGATGAATTGTTGCTATTCTGGACCTACAATTATTCATGAATCAGGGAATTTAGCATTGATCTAAATTTAGTATTCGACCAGATACGTAGATCCTTTTCAAACGCAATTTTAGAAGTGTTTGTAATGAAAGACGGTATAGAAAGGAACTAAATTTTGTATTAGCCAATCAACGATATTGTTATGTAAAACATAAGTAATCTTGTTTCCTCAATGATTCAGTCCATTTTACTCTTATCTACACTACAAACCAACTGTAAAAGAACATGGATTTTTAAAATTCTTTATGCGTGCAATAGACTTTATTAGTTCATAATCTACTTGTGCATACAAGTTCTACTCTGTAAGAACAGTTGCGCAATGGATTTTTCTAATCTTATTTATAATCTCTACAGTAAATTTGACAACTAAATTTGTTTTAAAAAATCATAAATAATGTTGTTATGTACGTGATGTCATAAACTAATAATCTTTCTATTACTTTGTTAGAAGCATGAACAATAACATTCCTGTAAATATTCAACTTGTTCTGTCAAATACTGTTACGCAAGAACGCTTTCGAAGTCAAAAACCGAATTTTTGTAAGAATCATAAAAATTGTAATATACATAAAAATGTATCAACAATTACTTATGGACATTCAGGGAAGCTTCCCCAACGAAACAAAATTGCTTTTTTTTACTTCCATGGGACGCCTTAATCTTTTTTCCAAATTCATCATTTTAATTATTTTTAAAGCGCTTCCTCTTACTCAAAACACGAGCAACACCGACGACATTCCTCTTTACGAAACAAACAAAGACCGCGTACACAAACATACACACACCCACCCAGATAATCGAATCGGATTCCCGAGCGGCTTTCCCCGCAGTAATAGCAACACACAGCGGATAGACTTACACACACACACACACGGGGCGAATTATCATTCGAGGAGCTTCGCAATAAGCCGCGGCGGATATAGCGGCGACTACATCGACGGCCGAGGAATTGAAAGCTCGCGGGGAATCGATTCCTCTCTCGTCGGACTAACCGACTACCTGTGTACTCGCCGTGTGGGTGGGGGGTGAGGGTTAGGGTAAACGCGACAACTGCCAGACAAGAAGACGACAACTGTATTAGCGGCGTTGCAAGTTGCTGTGTAGGAGGGATAATATATAGCGACTCGAAAGAATGTGTATGCACAGAGAACATTTTCTGATAAAAATTATTGTTGTAATCATGGTGAACGTAGGATATTGTGACTTCAGGGGACAAATTATCCTGATGAACAGTAAGAATTACTATTATTTATTATAATTTTTATCATTCAGAGCGGTAAATTTTACCGTGAGTCGGGGTAATTTTTAGCCGTTCAGTGATGCCAATTTTACCGTTCGTCAGGGTGTTTTTTCCCTAAAGTCAGAATGCTTCACGTTTACAATGATTTTTACGGTAATTTTTATCAGAAAATTCTCTGGGTAGAGTATGAATGCAGACCATTTTTTGTGATTCTTTAATTGTGAACTAGAAGCATTTTTTTATAATTTCATGTGGATCGATGTAGAAAGTTGGATATTAAAGTATAAATGGGGAATGGTCATTCACTGGTGTTTCTGCATATTTTGCACTTTTATTTTTATGTATTTCATTATAGTAGTTTTGCATTTATGCAAGAGCAATTGACATTTATTAGAACATGTAAGTATTAAGAAATCGTGTTTTAATAGTTGATTGGTATTCTACCAATTTATAAATATTAAAAATAAATGGTTAAAATTGGATATATTCTTAACCGGTTATTCACTGGTGCAGTTACACTACCTCAATTACACTGTAAAAAATAATTTGTGGGAATAAAGCAACCACATTTTTTTTTCTTATTTATAAATTATTCTATAATTTAAAAGTTGTCGAAGAATGAACGCCCCAAAACATTACGATTCTATCGTGCAAAAGAAAAACGAAAGGCAAACCGGATATGAAAAATAATCCGCGTGCAGCACCTCTGCGAAAGTCCAAATAGACCGAACTAACGCTCAATGCATACATAAAAAACGTGTATACCTTATCACGCTGCGATGTATGCGATGTGTATGCATGCAATATCAGGAAAAATAATGAGGAGTTTCGTGCAGTTTCATGAAATGTGCCTTTGCAGAGGTTTACTTGGCTCATTCCACTTTATGTTAGTATACTTTGGATTGGTGCTACAGACATTGAATGACATCATCTTCATGTGCGTTTGAGCTTTTGGTAATATTTAGTGAGTATTAACAGTGCCAATGTATATAAATTATGAAAATGGTAAGAGTATATTTTTTTAGCGTCTACTTGTATTACTAAAACATTGAAATGTAATTATGAAAATAAAAAAAGTATTTTTTTTTTGGATATTACTCGTGTTAATTTATAGAATTTAAAAAGAATATTAGTCAATACCATAAGATTATGTAAATACAGTTCGTATTTTTTAGATTTTATTTGGAAGTTGATGTTGAATTTTTCTAAAGGTTTATACATTGTAAATATTTGAAATCAAAGTTTGTATTTAAACTGTGTCGTAGAACTTATATTGACGTAATATTATTATCGATTGAAAGGTAAGGTCAACCACAAATGATAGAGAAAAGTAAACACGTAGATTATTTGTTTTGCTACTGAGTGTGCATTGTTGTCAACGTGTGTTATTGTAAACAAGACGATTTTTTTAAAAAGTTTTATTCATACTATGTTTATGATATATTTGTATAAAAATATTTTACTATTATTTAATTATACTAGTTAGTTTCCATATCGTTACACGAGTCTTTGTTCTGTTTATTCCTTGTTTTTTTAGCTATACAAATCCTTTAAAATCATTTTAGGCGTTTAGTGGCCAAGGGGTTTAAGTAATTTTTCGAGTTGGAACCTGAAAATGTTGCTTGCACATTGATTCAGGGGTCAACTGGATAAGTCACTTGCATCCCTTGGCAACCAAGCGCCTCATTTGTAATACTAACATTTATAATGATTATAACTAATATTCAATTTTAAGACAACAAGTATATACCAATACCAGCCAATAAAATTGACTTTTAAGCAACTTCATTCCGATCATCACTTTTTCTTACAAAAGGAAAAGCATTATATTAATTACTTGCAAACAATGAAATAACAAAATCACTTTTTACGCGTTGCAAAACATTCACACCCAACAACAATACACATTTCATCCATACAAAAAAGTTCATTAAAAAAGAGCATTCAACAACGAAATTTCACTTGGCGAGTTAAATTGCTTTTCCAACGCTCCCGGCGATTCTGTTCTCAAAAACACGAACTTTTCAGCGCCGCGAAAGATATCTCGCGCGAAAACAGCATAAATTTCCGAAGACCGTCGCACGTCGTTTCCTTCTCTTTTCGAAAAAAAGTACTCGACCCGCGCGAAAAGAAAGTTGGGCGGGCGCGCGATTTATGCGCGAGAGTTCGCGGACGCATCGGTAGGATTTCGTCGTTTCAGGGCAAACAGAGAGTCGTGGAAATTAAGAGTCCGAGTTTAATTGGAAGTGGACGAGAGAGAGAGAGAGGCGCGTGTTCAATGCGTATATGACGGCCAGGGGCGAAATTGGAAAATGGAATTTCGTCGATGTTGAGTGATGGAGGATTATCGCTTTGGGGTGAGTTGTTATCATAGTTCGGCAAGTATAAGAACGTAAAATTTTGGCGAATAGTTTTCATATCTTGCAAAATACTCAACGAAATAAGAAAATTTCAATTTTTAAATGTCTCACATGAAAAAATAAGGCCAAAAGGAGTGGTTCCAAAACGTATTAAAAAATTTATTCGACGAATACTTTTTTCGGGTAATCGCTTATTCGAAAATTTATTCGACGAATACATTTTCAAATACCCAGATATTGATAAAAGAGAAAAAAAATTGACGTTACGAAAGTCCGATGACATTTACGCGTTAAAAACATTTCTTTGACTTGTAGAAGACTTTAAAAATATATAATAAATATTTTACTTTTGAATGCCATATTGGATCCACCATTTTTAATTTCAAAAATCTGACAACCGATTCGTAATAAGCAATCTAAGAAAATCCGTATATGAATACAAGAAATCGTACATACTTCGATGGGTTAAACGGTGTTTTATAAGAAATGTAAAAACGTTAACATGCACAACTTAATATGTTCAAAAATTAAAAACTCATTTTTCTATGTTAAACATAAATGAGCTTGATTGTATCAAGTTTTTTTTTAAGTTAATTTTAAGTCAAATATTATGCTTTTATTATATTTATTGTTTTTATAAATTTCATACATTTTTTTAGGAATTTTGAAAAAAATACACTCTGTAATATGCTATGGAATCTATGGAGTTTTAGCCCGAAGTATTCGGCCTGAAAATATTTTCGGATACTTTTCTGTTATCTGTAAATATCGAGAAAAAACAACAAAATATCTATTTCTAAGTATTGTACACCATATATTAAGTCGATATACACGATTTAAAAAAGTATCCGATAAACGGATCCGTCGGATACTGAATATCCGAAAAAAGTATTCTACGGATACTTTCGTCGAATACTGAGTATCTGGAAGAAAGTATCCGACTGATACTTTCGTTGAATACTAAGTATCCGAAAAAAGTATCCAACGGATTCCTTTTCGGATACTGAGTATCCGTAAATAGTATCCGTTGGAAACTTTTTCGGATTCTTTACTTATTTTAAAATGCCTAAAAGAGATCTAAAATTCTCCCAGGTACCAATAAACGTGGGGTACCATCCGGATCATACCAAATGTTTAGGGTGCCGTGCATATTTAGGAACTATTTTACGCATTTGGTGGTACAAAAAATTTGATTGCCAAAAATAAAAATATATCCGGTACCGAAATTCGTAAAATAGGTCTGAAATATGCTCGTGACTCCTAAATATATGGTATCATTCGGATGGTAACCCATGTTTCGGGAGTGCCTAGGAACATTTTAGACCTCTTTTAGGCATTTTAAAATAAGAAAAGTATCCGACCAAAGTATCCAACAGATACTTTTTCGAATACCTTTTTAAATCATATATATCGGCTTAAGGTGATGCTAAACCCTCTTGTTACGGTTAAATACGGGGAACCACTTTTGTCATTCAATTTTTAATTTTGAGAAAATATCTCTGGAAAGTTGTTGTCTGTTAGTAGGACAACAACGTTTCGTAGAGATAATTACTTAAAATTGAAAATAAAATGAGAAAAGCGGTTTCTCGTATTTGCCGGTGACTGGTGGCTTTAGCATCACCTTAGTATAGGGTGTACACTGCTTAGGAATTGATAATTCGTTGTTTTTTCTTGTGTATGTACAGAAAATAGAAAAGTATCCGATATTATTTTGTGGTCGAATACTTGTGGAACTCTGGTTTTAGCCATTTTAACCATACTAAAAATTTGAACCAGTTCCATTTATATTTACAGGAGCAAAATCAGTTTTAAAGGCACCATTCCATATTTCTGCAATGCCTTTGCAATTTAGTAAAAAGAAAAATCGCTTGTTATTATAATTGGTCTTGAACTTGACTAAAAACCGTTAGTAAATGGCGTGAAAAAATAAGTGAATGAAAAACACAAGTTTATGAGTACCCAATGACGAGTAATTTTCTTTAAATTATGCATTAGTTAAAAAATTGCTTGTCCATTTTAATTAAGAAAGTCAAATGTCACAACAATTAATTAACATTTTAAGAACATTTTCATAGAAATACAAATTGTATGCATACGTTACACAATGTAACGGGAGCTAATAGCTTTTTATGCAAAAGTAATACACACTTACATTAAAAATAGAATCACGCAGCTACTTGAGATCGTTATTTGAAATTTCGACGAGAGAAAGTTGTATAATAAGCGTTTCGCTACTGTGTTTTTATTTACCCGAAGTCTCGCTATTTCAAGATTTTCCTTTTTCAAACTGCATTGAATTCTTTCTAAAGAGCCGGCGATATTTTTAGACCGCGCAAGAGTGCCCTTTTAAAATTTTCATATTTTGACCTACTTCGCGGATGCACTGTTTAAAAAGTCGTGTCCCACTCCTGCCGCGTTATTATTTGCTCAATTAGACCCTCTTCGGACGCTTTTTAGCGCTGCACAAAAACAGCTTTTCTTTCTTCTCTTTTTGCCCGGCAATAAAATTACTACACCGATATTATACCGTAATTCTAAATGCCTCGAGTGTGGAGGTATTACGCGGATCAAATGTAAATTGATATAAAATTTCGCACGAATCTCCATGATATTCAATGAACTGCATAATTCCAAAGTAATTGTAAGCTCAGCGATGTATGAAAATATCAAGAGCTTTTTGTAGAATGCACGGAACGTATTAAAAGAAAAATATTATAATTGCATTCGAGAGTCAAACGTGCGCCGTAATAATCATATAATCTTTCGAAAAGTACATTGTGCAGCGTAATTATTATGTATGTGCACGGTCTGTATATTTTAACAGAAAATGCAGATAAAATTCGAGTGTGTGCGTGAGAAGCGATCGTTCGTTTTCACAGCGAAAAGTGAATTCTCTCTCTCTTTCACTCTTGACAAGGTCGATCGAACCTCTCGAATGGTAGAGATCGAAAAGTGCATGAGATGAAAAATCGAGCGACACGGCCGAAATTAATGCACATTTCATGTATATCTTGGTTGAAATAAAGCCCATTTATGAAAAGGTGGTTAATAAATGGTTATTAACCTCAAAATATTTATTTTTCTATTAATATAATGGACTGTTTTATTTATTTTTATTTCTTTTATGAAATTATATTGTTAATTTTGAAAGTTGATATGCGTTAAGTGGCTTAACTACTAAAAGTCAAACTATTACTGATACAATACATTCTTAATTTTATTGCATTAAAAAATTCAATAAACACTTTCTATATGAAACATAATTTAATACGTTATTATTTGAGAATACAGATTTGTTCTTTAAACTTTTCAAGAATAAACGAAATATGAAAGATATTCAGATAGAACTATAACCATACTGTCAGTAATAGGTACGTATTCACTCATAAAGGAACATCAGAGTTATGATAAATATGTTGAGCATGCTAATAGTGACATGATAATGAATAATAACCACTTAACTATAACTATCATATATTAAAAACACAGTAACTTTGAGATATATGCTGGTATTCGGTATAGCATATTGAATTTATCAGTAATAACGAAAATTATTATGCATTTTATTTTAATGAATTAAAAAATTGTCGATCATAATAATGAGCATTTTTATTAATTCTCAATAAATAATACATGGTTCTACAAAAAATTAAATTAAAAATTAAACTAAATATGTTATATTTATAATCAAACGGTTTTAGATGAGTAAATATAAAGTTTCTGCAGTATATATTTCAAGTTCTACCATATGTTATCAAGTCACGTACGAAAAAGCAATGATATCGTATAATGAATCATATAATTAAAAATGTTATCTGTAAAGTTAGAAAAGTAATTAGAAAATACGTAATGAAAGTTAAAAACTTGTATGTAGCGTTGCTGAAACTATAAAACATATGTCATGTCGTTTTATCCGCTTCCACTTCCAATTTATGTAAGTTTACAGGTCATATCAACGCAAGCGATTACATGTTCTTTAAGCTTCTCAAGTTAAGTAAGCGGATTTTTAAAATTGACATGTTTCTTTAATATTGTACAGATAGAAATATCTGTAATGTTTTAAACATGTTTGTAAAACTTTATTTCATTATTCAAATCGATTCTAAATTCATTATTTAAAACAACATTGCGCAATATAAGTATATTTGCATGGAAAAAGAGTAGATGCAAATTAAACAGCCGTGCATTACCGTAATACATACAATTTTCCAACTGCAGTATAGTATATCAATTTTAACTACAGTCACGTCAAGACATTATGATCAAATTAAAGATTTATATAGCCGAAGAACATATGGCTGACATTTTTGGCAAAGGATTAAAAAAACCATAAATTTCTATTTTCAACAAAATCTTGTAATACTGCTAATATTCTTAAAAATTTGCTCCATTTTAAGCAGATTGCACATTTACATTTAAATGTGGATGACTGTTCGTCGCACTACAGTCTATAATCATCAAGTTCTTTCGGAGACAGATCGAAACTGAACCATTTTCTATCGAGGGAAACAAAAGTAGACTAAGCGAGAGAAATGCAGATAAATAAAGTATTTAACTATTGATAAGAGCGTGTAGAGACAAAGCGAGAATACATATATGCGTTCAATGCACCATATACTGTTATTATTAATTTATATACTGTTATTTATTTATGAACCGAAACTGGAGGTCTTATTTTTAAGCCAGTTCTGCCCAGCTGTAGTATAAAGGTTGGCCTTGCGAGACTTAACACGTGGACATGTCCATTAGTTGTATTGTATGCAATGGTTATTTTTTAAGAAGATTATTTAGAATATCTAACAACATTAGAACATATTATTCTGATTTAGTAATGTCATTGTCAGATTTACTGGGATTCATTATTAGAATTAAGCGCATGCAAAGCCGGCATTTTGCAACCATGCGCGCACACATATGGTATCAAAAGACAATGACCGTCAGCCATAGAACGTTTGCATTCGTTTGTAGGTTAATATATTTCTTTCATCAGTTAATATTTTATTCGTGAAGTTTCAAACTATTCCGAATCCCATATATCTTCAAATGTAACTACTCCAGGTACTAGAACAATTAACTCACCTAAAAGTAATAGTTTTACGAGTCCAAAAAGATTCACTTTATTACAAATTAGCTATTTTAGTTATTGTGACGTACTATTAAACCATGAATAATAATACATCCCAACCTCACAACACCTATTAACTATTTTGATTATTTTAACATTCTGTAACACTTTGAACAACGATATATCTCAACTTCAAAATATTTATCAGCTATTTTAAACTACTACTAGTCTATTTTAATCCCACCCTTAAAAAAGGTGTACCCCAACCTCAAAATACCTATGCACGAGATCATTTGCAAATTGGAACTGTCCACTCTAATAACCAGTAACCTCAACCACAAACGATCCAAACAACTCCAGAAACTTCTGAATAACCATAACGAATATTTCCAACTAAAAAGTAAACCATCCATCCAGCAAACTGACCCACTAGTACTTTCTATCAACGCCACCCCTTTAAAACAACTAACATAACCAATCGAAAACCTCCAGACGACATTTTCAACCCCATCACCCCACGAATCAAAGACACCTAACATATGCCACACGCCAATTCCATTTCAATCCACTACATTCTATCATTATACGCTGCCACCAGCAGCCTCGTTACCTGCTCGGCGTAGACGCATAAGTCGTGATTTCCGGAGGTGTCTACTCCCGGCCTGATGATTGCTGCTGCTGCCACTGCGTTTCCGTCTTCCTGGGCTTCCCGTCTTGTCTGCCGGTGCACCCCTTTTCTCTCCTCTGATCCTCCGCGAGAGCAAACCACGACACCCACCCACCAACTACTACCTCTGATGCTACTACTCAAACCCTCGGTAACTTTCTTTCGCAAGCTTTCTTTGGCTCTTTCTCTCCGGATCAACGGGGCATATACGACTCGACCCTTGTCTTATATGTATATATGTATTCTTTGCGGCACGAGGGGGTAAGGCTACGTGAGCGTATGCTTCTGCGGCGAGGGTTCGTTCGCGACTCCCGGATTCTCCCGTGTGTGTCTGCACCAGCACCTGTATTATATACCAGCACTCTCTCTCTCTTTCTCTCTCTTGCTCGTCTGCTCTGCTGCGACGGAGGTGCGCAGGCTCACTCGCGGGGGTTCGAGACTACGGCGACGAGACTCCACCACCACCACTATGCTAGTACTAGGAGGACGGTGGTGGCGCGGCCAGTCACTTATTGATCTGCATGAGGCGACGTCGGCTGCTGTGTGCGTGGGTGTATGTGTGTGTAAGAGAGAGAGAGAGAGAGAGAGAGAGGTGGGTGGGAGTGAGGGAAAGAGTTGTGAAGTAAAAAAAATGGAGGGAGAGATTGCATGCATGTGCATGTGCATGCAGTGTGGGAACTCAGTGGAGGGGTGGATGTGGAAAAGGGATGTTTCGAATTCTGGAGGGAGGGTCGGGTTGAACGGTGCTGGGTCTTTGTTGCAGGAGTCGGGATATATGCGTGGGTGGTTGATGCGCGGAGGCTGAAATTTATGTCTGCAGTCTCGGTATGAAGCTCTTGGAGTGAAGCTTCAGATTGAAGGGTGATGATTGAAGACGGAGGTGTTGGAATGGAGATTCCGATTGATTTTTAATGGAGCTTTAGTTGAAATGAAAAGTTGTATTTTGTATTATTCGTTGTGGAAATTGGAACAGTTGTTCTAATTTTTTTACCAGTTATGCTAAAAATGCTTTTCTTTTGTATAGGAGACGTTAAGGACGCATAAAGAAATATGATAAACTTTCATTAGCAGTGTTGTTTTTATAGAATAACTGCTTAGTTAGTAGTTACATTGATGAAACTCATGTGTTACCTGAAGAGTAGATAATATCAAGATAATAATAACTGGTTGCTTTGATCAAATACGATTGGGCAATAAATATTAGTATATTTATTGTTTTTAACTAACAATATGTATAGTTTTGTATTATTGACAAGAAAATAACATTTTAAACTTAAATGCTCAGAAACAGCCTAAAAAACTGTTTCATTTCTACCAGGAATATAAGGTAGTCCTTCGGTTCAGCGGTAATTAGCCCTACTTATTAATTAATAATATTAATATGTGATAATAAAATGCAAATTATTAATAACGAATTAGTGATTCTAATCTGTTTCAAAGATTCTAATTGTATAAAAACATTAAAAAAATGTTTCTTTTTCATGTTTTACTTATTTGGATTCTGTTTTATTTATTATTATTTTTATTTATTATTATTTTTATTAATTATTAATACTTTAATATAATTATTTATTTATTTAACATTCATTAGTGCACACATTGATTATTATTTATCTGAGGTCGAAGTTCAAGTGAACTTTGCAGAAGTAACTTAATACCTGTACGGATTAGACTCGGTACATATATAATCTAAAAATAATCTAATTTATCAAATGCAGATGTAAAAATGTGCTTTTATCATATAGTCATACGCCAGTCTCCGCATTTTAAATATTAATTTTCTCTTTAAAATTTTCAATAATCTGCATTAAATTTTTGTAAATTAATAGTATTATAATTTATGACTAGTACGAGAAAGTTAATATTAAATAGAACGAATACTCTAGCTAGTTTATCAAATGACTTTTCGTTATAGAGAGCATATATCATCCTTCAATCTTAACAATCATTTAATTTTCAGTATTTTACTCAAAGAAAATCGAAGAGCTTAGAAAATTCAACCAATCCATCACGTACTATATAAAACTTTCGAAATAAAATATCCGCGCAAGATTTTCTGCCTTCAGACAATAGCACGGAGATAAATCACAGTGATAAATCGACCGAAACGCACGTCGACTCTACCTAAAATAAAAGTCTGTTTAACCTTTCTTCATTGTAGATTATAACAGCTTTCAAAAATGTCTAAACCCCTATTCCCTGGCTCTCTTCGCGGTCCGCGCCCCCCAACAAAAGCAGAGCCCCCTTAAAAACAAAAAAGTTTCACGTTTTAACGGTGTCTCTAACTCTTTTTTAAAACGCTATTATAGCGTGTCTAGCACAACTATTCCGACATTTCATTTCTGACAAAAGTGGAACAAAGCGGAGACGCAGCAGGCCGCGAGGTCCGCAGCGGCGTCACAAGGCGTAAAGGGGGACACCGAACGAAAAAGAAAGAAGAGAAAAAATTGCCGCAGACACGCGAAGAGGTCGTCGTCGTCGTGACGCGACGCAAGCGGAAGACACGGAGAAGAAGAAGAGGTGGATGCACCAGCAGGGACTTCGGAAGCAGAAGCCCGCAATGCGAGAACTTCCGCGCGCGCACACATACACACACACACACCTTTGCCTGAGACTGGGCTGGGCTCCGCGATCGAACGGAACGGGTGTATATACACATCTATAGGTATTGTGCATACCTGCGGACGTCTTGCTACTATGCGACAGCGCAATTTTTTTCACTCTCGGCGATTCTCTTTTTTTTGCGAGGATCGTGAAATCGACGAAGGCTTTTTGTTTTAAGGTGACACGGTTATGTAAATGCACGAGTGAAATTTCGCGTGTTAAGGACTTTTGCCAAAGATTTGAAGGTTGCATTTTATAATACTTGGATTTAAATTTGAGTGAATGTTGAGTTTAAGCAACAAGTATATTTAAATGTGGATAGAATTTATGACAGTCTAGTCAGTCTAGGTGCATTTATATCACAAAACAAATAAGGTAACTATAAGAGATTGATAATCGCACATTTATAGGAATTCTCTGGAAGCCTCTATAAGTCTCCTAAAGCTTCAATTATACTATTACAACTACGAATTTCTTTCTGTAATTATTCGTAACCAATGCAGCAGGATTAAGAAAATATTGTTCATGTTTCTATAATGAGTTAGGAAAATAGGAAATATCTGGGAAAACAATTTGCAACGGAGCTTTCATTAAAGTATAATACTGATAGATTTTGTAGAGGGCGAGAAAGTACCAGAATTGATAACCTATAGAAATTTAGCGTAAAGAAGTTCATATATGCATAAAAAAATTGTAAAGCCATGTTTTGGTTAGAAACTATAGAACAGAAAATGAGACAGACATAATCAACTGGCGACTGAATGCGTCGCAATATATTCATATAAATTACTAATTTATAGCGATACTTATATTCAATTCTGTTTAATAATATGTCTTCTTACACAAAAAAGAGCTCACGCCATTTTGTATTCACTTTAAACGTTGATTCATTGGTTAGTAGGATTTGACCGCGAAATTCATATGTAATATAAAAAGAGTACAACTGGAAATAGCGTGCCAAGTGCGCTATAAACTTCTAGTAAATTCATAAATCCTTTTAAATTACTTAACAGATTTCTATCAGGAAATTTTAAGGTTATGTGCATTACTTTTTACTTCATTTTCAAAATACGATAAAAACTTTACATTTCAAGCGAAAAACAGGACCATTTTTTAAGCATTGGTCAAAACAAATCGTCCATTCGCTCCTCTGAAATTGGATTCATAAATACCAGGAGCAATTTATATCCATATCAAGTAAAACCTCACGCTAAACAAGGAAGTAATAACTTTTTTTTACACGTGCATCGCCACCGGCTCATTGCCGGTTATTCCCGCGGCACACGCACGAGGCACTTGGCTGATAACGCCAAGGGTTAAGGTCACCGTTCTTCGTGTGTACATTTTAAAATAATAGTAATACACGTATGATGATTCGGCAAATTAGTCGCGCGGAAGGCTTAGTTCGCGAATCGATTCGACGCTACTCTTGTTCCTCCGAACAGGTGGTTTTTACGACTGCTTTGTTTGTATTACAAACTATGCGCAAGTCTTATTTTAGAACGAGAACATATTTTTAGTGTTAAAATTGTATTTTTGCGATTTATATATACTTCATAAATTAAACGCGAGCGTCGAATCGATTTGCAACGAGTTTCGAATTGATTAGCAGTAAAAAGTTGATGGAAGGACATAAAAAGTTTTACAAGCACAATGAAACTTGTATAGGCTATAAAATAAATGAATTTTTTCAATTTTTTCCGGAGTGCGTTTCTATTTTTTTTTATATTGAATAGTGCAGGTATTAGATGCAGCGTTTATTATACGGACATTTTCTACGTCGTAATTTTTAAATTACGGCTATTTTGTAATGTCAATGTTGCGGATGAAGCAACTGATTGATGCCTCAATGAGATGGCAAATTATGCTCATGCGCATGTAAATATATTGAATGAGATGCAGTCTTACGCAATAATGGCGGTATTCTTTAGCACACTGAGCTTGACAATACAATTGTTCAGTGTCTAGACAATTATTTACATTTTTATATTTAAACTGCAACATAGATGTTTTGTTCTATTTTCGTATTAAAAGTTTCTCAAAATACACGACCGTAGACTCTTTATTCGCGAGAGGTAATAGCGATTTGCTACAAGAGGAAAATCGCCAATTCATCAAACGACAAAATAATGGCTGTGGTAAAGCAGTTTTCGAATAGCATTCTCCAACTTCCCGACACGAATTTCGCATAATCATAAACAACAATTCTCCATTATATCCAGCAAATAATACCTTTCACACAAAGCAGTTCTGGCGTATTTGGAAATATAATTTTCATGTAATATGTGAATGGTTCACTTTCACGAAGGGGAAGCATATTATCGTTATTTTTATTGTACTATGATAAAAAAGAACTTGCTTTTCATATTTTATCATGATTGTGATGCGAATTATTACGTATTCTTTTCTAAATATGACGTTAAATTGTAATATTTTATTGTATCACAAAATTATCCCTCATTTTTGTTTCATATTTTTTATTCTTCCTAGTAAAATCAGACCTTTTAAATATGCTTTTTAGACTAGAAATAAGCATTAAGAAAATTGCTAATATTATTAAGAGGATTATAAATGTACTTACAGCAAATGCATCTTCGATTTCTTTACTTTTCTTAGCATATTAAGTCAGTTATAAATATAAAATCACATTAATAATAATACATTGTTAATAAAATTGTTATTAAATTAAACAATTTACAAAATTAATATATTTTTTTGAAATGGAGGAAATGGTTAAATATTATTGGCAAGAATAAGAACCAATTTTTTTTTAATGTAATTAAATTTTGAATTTATGTTCAATTTTAAATACAATTTTCAAACAGCTAGAATATCAATACAAATTTGAGTCGCAATTTGAAAATTGATTTGCATATTATATACGTTTTAGTTTATATATTTTGGTCAACCTCAACACAAAACCACAACTATACCAATTGGTCCAATTACATATTTCCAAAAGTTGTAACGAACTTACAATAATATATCGATTATTTCCATACATTTTCATACAATATTATATACCTACATTTACCACAAAATTGTTTTGAATTATTATTTTTAAATAATGCACATTTTTACAGGATGTTTACTAACGAGTTCATCAACAATTTGAGAAATTATCAATTGAATTATCATTCGCTCGCTTTAACAATCATTACATTAATGATAAAATAATCGTAAATTAAAAAATCCGTGAGACAAGACTTTTCGAGTGTTACCATTGGTTGAAGGATTTGAAACTATACTCCGCATCGTTTATTGCTTTATTAAATCGCAAGTCCTAACCTAGGCGCCAACCATACATTCCGTGGCCACTTTTAGGTCCCCGCCTGAACCCAAGTTTTTTAGACGTATTTTTGGCTGCTGAATCCGAATTTTGAGGGTTCTCGGCCGAAAAAATAGGACATAAAGAGTTATAAACAAATTAATTGTTTAAAATGCGATATCTCCGAAGTGAAACATCGCTCCGAGTTGGAACTTGCTTTAAAATGTTTATTTTTACATTTAGAAACTTTTTTTATCTTATCCTTTTTTAGCTATACTTCATATTTTTCGAGATATCACCGAAAAACGGTTTTTGACGCGCCTTTGCTGTCCACACCGCGCGCGGTTGTCACGTTGCACACTTAAGTACACTTCAGTTTTTGAGGTTCCTGATTCAGAATTTGAGGTCAGAATCGAAAAATTCAAAATGGCGGATCCAATCTGGCGACTATTTAGTACGAAAACTTATGATAATAGCTGAAATTAGCTAAAATAAGTACGTTATTCGAAAAACAAATAACGAGCTTAAAAAGATAATTGTCTTATTTTTCGACACATGGTCGCCATATTGGTTCCATCATTTTGATTTCTTTGAAAAAATTCGTTCGAAAAATGATAATAAAAAGTATACTGCTTGCAAAAATAAAAATTAAAATGTAAAGAAAACTCATTGGTAAAGCATTTAGCAATAGCATAAATTTCGTTTGTTGCAAATTAGAAAACACAACTTTATTATTTTATTATTATAAAGGATTTCAACATGTAACCGTTCCCTTCCGGGATGTCAAGCACCAGAGCCTTCACACAATCCAAAACCGTGTCATCCCGCACCCAACACTATACTCCATAGCAAACTCTCCGACAAAGAAGCGCAGCAAGAAACTCTCTCTCTCTCTCTCCACTCCTATATATCCAGCAGCAGCAGTAGCGGCAATGCGGTGTCCGCGGGGGTTCCCCGTTGGCGCAAAGCTTGACGCAGGTCAGCCCCAGTCCTGGCGCTGCAGCATTTTCGGGCGAGTTCAAGGTCGCGTCGCTTTGCGAGAGAGCAAAAAATCTTGCGATATTCTCGCATTGTGCGCGCGCGTGTTGCAGCGGAGCTCAGTTTTAACGAGGAGATGATCGATTCGGAGGGAGCCAGCGTGAAAGCAGCGAGATAACGAGGAGAGCGGGGAATGATGCGGGTATTACAGTTTCTTTGAGTGGAATTCTTGTGCACGTGGGTGTGATGTTTTTCTCTTTGGTAATTCAGTGAAGGGTGGATTTTTAGGGGAATTGTTTTGTAAAATTGAGTAAGCGGAAATCACTTGGAATACGTGAATTGGCTTGCTTGTTAAGAAAGTGAGCGAATCTGGACGTACATTAAATGCATATTCACTTATTCTAAGTAATTTGTAGATATATATATTTAGATTTAGAGCGAGTTAGAGAGCGGATTTGAAATTTTACGAATATTTTCGTTAATTTAATTTTCGTTTATAGCGTTGTTAAATATTTATTTCTTTGCAAGAAGATATAGGTTATTCGATTACAACCAGAACGAGTTCATCAATTACAAACTTGAATTGAATTAAGGAGGTCCGAGCGGCATACTAGTCAAAACAGTAACTTATGAAAAAACGTTATTCAATAGAGAAGTTTATGACAATGTATCATGTTAACAAATTAAATATTTAAAAAACTTTGAATATTCATATTTATATCAAAGGCATATTTATCTTATTTCTTTCTGAAAAGATCAATATAGACCTTGATTTGACTCTAACCTCTAAGGTGTTTCTCTGTTTTCAGTACTTTTTTGCGTTATTTTATAAATATCTCTCTAAAACGCCAGGCAACCCTATTTTTGTATTGTATGCACATAAAATTGGAAAGCTAAAGATTAATTTGATACTTTAATAATCTAGAAAAGTTTCCTACAAATGCATGAATTTTTTATTTCAAACGCGAAAAATGCGTTTTCTGCATATTAAACGGGCTAAACGGGCGAACTTTAGAATTAAATATCTTTTCGAAACGCAAGGCAACCTATACTGAAAATTTGTCTCTGGTTTCAAATAATCTTTATTAACAATTACAAAATAGATTTGGGTCTTAAAGTTTAAAATTACTTTTCGCTCATACCCCCTTAAGCAAGATAATTTTTTTTGGTTTAGAGAATAATTTTTCTTTTGTATAACTAACTCTTAGCTTTACTTCGACTAATAATTTTTTAAGTTCATCATCCGGATTACAATTCTCTACAGTTCATCTAAAAAAATTGTAAATTAATTATACAGAAGTAATTATTGTTGTTATTAAGCGAAAAACTTAGTGTTGGTGTTTATTATATACAATAGTCTTAATATACATATCGATATTAAAATTATTATCAATACGTATTGAAGTATATTTATGTTTCGCGCATTCTTTCCAAGCAATTTCATTTAAAATGACTTTTTGCTATAGCATAGACTTTTGCTACGTAATAAAACATAAACTGATAAAATAAAAATATTATAATAATACTTATTGTTCTAGCATATTCGTCCAAAATATCTAGTTATACATATTCATTTTTAATTAAAATAACCAATCTCGTTAGTTTGAGCAAGTTCAGCATTAATTCTTTCAGGTACTTAACTAATTATTTTTAAAAGATTTTAGTAATTAATTTATCATATTTCTTTTATTTTACGCTACGTTGACAAAAATTAACATTTTTAACCAAACTAATAAAAAACTGCTATGAATATTTTATTTTCATATGCTAAAAACATAACATTTTATTTTGACCGACGGATGAAATAAAACAAAATTAGTTTGCACATGCGTTTTTCCTGCAAGAGACATGAAGCATTTGGTATTCTGTGAAGTACTGAAGAGACTAGAATATTCTAGAATTAGAATAATTGCTCTATTTCGATCTGTTCGAACTTTTTCCTTATTTAAAAACGCGCGATAATTCTTTTGCATATTAACATGTACTATTGTATATTTTTACTGCGTCATTAATGTCGTATTGCAGAAGGAAGCAGCGTCAAAGAGTAATTTCGCAAAATTAAACATTTTTCGCAGCCAGTATTTCTTTTATAGCCCCTTATTTCACATGTAGGTCATAATATTATGTTTACCTCTATTTTTCTCATATAATCAACTTATACACACTTTGCGCGAGTAATAAACTCCTAATCCACTTAATCCCGTTAAAAACTTCTTTCCTACACAGCTGAAAATTGACGTTAGACACGTAAAGCATGAAATCCTCCGTCTTCAAAAACATCACCCACTGAGAAAAAATTAAACATTTTTTTCTTGAACGGTACTCTTGAAGTTATTAGAGAAAATGATTCGATTTGTAGTCTTTTTTAGATTTTCCAAAAGATAAATTATTTTATGCGTTTAATCGTGGTTGCATAAAAGTGAATCGAGAACGTTTACAAATAAATCGACTAGTAGTGCTGTCAGTAATTAGAATCTGAAAGTAATTAAATACAATAATGTAGTTTTTGGGGTTATAATACCAACTTTATTTGTTAACAGCGACCGACCGATAGAAAACCATCTTTTGCCGTTATATCTTATCGACTGAGTTTTTAACCGAAAATTTTAATTAGTATTTAACAGAATCTTAGCTAAGTTGAACCGTAATTTTCTACCCAGGGAACTAGAACGACCGTCTCGTATATAATACGTCATTAGTTAAAAATCGGCATTCTTCTCAATAGGGAAAGGATATAGAACTTTCAAATATTTTTAAAATAAACTGAAGGTTAAATTATACATGAAAGTGAAAACAATACATTTTTTGTTAATATTCCATGAATTTATATAAAATTATTTTTTTACATAGATAATTCAAACGGCTATGAGGTCTCGTGATTAAGATAAGCAATATGACGATTGTATGTACGCAAATGGTCGTACTCCAAAATAAATATAAACATAAATGAACGTAAATATAAAACGCAAATGTAAATCAATAATGATAAAACACCAAAGATAAAACATTTATTCATGTATACTCGAGAGAAAAGAAATGTAAGAAGATCGTGTTTCTTTTTGTATAGGTTATGCGACACATAATCACGACCACCGTTTTGATTGGATATCTATCAATCGTGTACTGCACTTTTAAAAAGTTATTCAAATCATTATAAATCATCAAAAAGACCGACATAATGAAATGATTAAGTTAGCACCGTATGCGTCCTGGAGGGTACAAGTTCTATTTCGTTTTCTTTTCAAATTTCGTAATCTAAATATATGTATCAAGTCGAAGTGGACCGTTTCCTAATTCGCAATGGAAGAAAAACTCGTAAAATTGAACAAAAAAGTTTTATTACACAAATATATATAAAAAAATCTCTTAAAAGAAAGTCAAACACATTTCTAGATACTTTAACAGGTTAATCCATTTCCACATAATAGACAAAAATCCGCCTTTCATACCCCTGCAGTGCTTCTTTCGACGCACCTGCACGAGCCGCATTGGTGGCGGAGCTCCGCGGTGCTATAAGAAAGGCCGCGGATATTTGACCGCAATCGGAGAATCCATCGTCGTTGTGTGCATGTACGTGTCTGCACACACACGCGGGGTATAGTTATGTATATACATGCGGCAGAACGTGTCCGCATGCCATAAATACTCGCGCACAGTGGCTTTGTGTATTACATAGCACCGGTGGCTTCGATTTCCGCGGGCCGAACTTTTGTTGCACTGCAGGCAAATCGCGCGAAGACGGTGCATGTATTTATGCATGTATGTTGGGTGGAATTAATTTGAGGTTGTTTGAGAAGGATGGTAATTGACTCGCGGATGGGGGTGATGAAAGCTTGAATGATTGAATAATTTATAGGTATTTTTGGTTTAGGTTAGGAGGAGATAAAGTAGTCGGAAAAGGGATGGAAATAGTCTAGATATTAGGTTAATAAGTGGTGAGGAACTTGCCTATCGCACCTTAAAATTAAAGAAGGTTAAGATTAATTTGTACTGTTTTCTTTTTAATCTTAAGTTTCTGTTCTGAAGGAACAACACGACAAAACTTTGACACGTGCAACATTTTGAATGTGTAAACAATATAATGGAGTAAATCAGTTTTATGCATAACAAAATTTATTTGAATTGAAAATAAATCATTTTACAGAGAAAAGTATATCTATATCTAAAACAAATGTTTTATTAGTCGTAAATATACATATGTTTTTATAAAATGCTTTACTTTAGTCTTTCGTACCAAAAATCGATAACCTATGGGTAATGTTATAAAAAACCTGTTTTCGTAAGAGTGAAAATGGTATTAGCCTAACCATGAAATTTTTTTTATGAAACTAAAAGCATTAAATGCATACAAGTTAAATTATTCTACAGAAAACGTAAGCCATCCAAATTCAAATTAGGTTGAAAAGATTACCAATCATTATGCCGTATAACGTTAAATTCCGCGTTCTCATCGAATAATGATACATATCCAAGCGGGCGAAAAAAAGGAGCAAAACACGCGAATGAACCTGCAGATATTTAAATTTGCAAACGCCGCAACTGCAGCGAACTCTTTTTGGAGCTGCTTGATTATTTTCGCCGCGGCTATGCTGTATAAGAAGTGTGTCGAATTATTAACGTATCGCTTGATACGGTAAAAAAAAAGTTGCGAATATACAGTTTCTGTGCTTGCGCAATCGCCGTGGTATTATTTAAACATTCCGTCGACTCATTTGCATGTTCGTAAAACTGTAGTTTTATTTCCTCGTAATTTCAAACTTGCACACGTTTCGCACACGTCGAGCTATACCTTTTCTGTTTCAATTTTTACATGCACTTTTATTTATTAATTTTTTTGCCACGTGTAATGAAATACATAGTTAACAATATCGTGTGCAGCCTTTGTACAATAAAACAAAAATTTTAAAAAAAATGGAAATTAATCAAATAAAAATTTGACTCTAACTTAAGAAACTTAATATATCTGTATTTCATTTTGTATAATTCATTCTTTGTTTATTAATTAATTAAGCATACAAATTCTGAAATATTGTTTTCACGTAATACGTGAATAGTTTATTACCGTGAAGAGAAAAGATTGTATAACAATAAAAACTGGCTTTTCATTTTGCGTTATAAATTAATTTATTTGTACTATCTCATTATGTACGGTCCATCGTTCTATTATTATTTTTCTTATTATAATTTAGATCTTGTTAATTTGAAAACATTAAGGGGATGCCGGATACCGACATTGCAGTTTTTAGTTTTATTGAATGAATAAATGAGATTTTATTAGTAAGAATGTGCGTACGTTCGTAAAGATGTATTAAAATAAAAATTGACTGCGTAAAACGAAAAATCGATAATGTCTCCGACCTCCTCTTAAATCTGTGGATTCTCGGAAAAACGACTTAAGTTCACTTTTCATGTTTTTGAGATATTAAGGCTTAAAGTTTTTAATTTCCATTTAAACTAATGTTAAAAATAATTCATTATTAGCAAATATGCTCACTTATTCTTATACTATTTTTGTTTTTCGCATTTTTATCTAAATATATACTATGTAAGGATATCAAAAACGTTCCAAACTAAATTTTCAAAAAAATGGACTTAATTCGTTTTTCTGGGAACCTACAGAAATACACTTTTGTCCCTTTGAATCTTGAATCCCTTTTAAATATTAATCTTATGATTTTGTTCATGCTTATTCTTTCGATATTTTTTTATATAAGTTCTAAATTCCTGCGTAGGTGTCTGTTCTTTTATTTGAAGTTTTTCATCTGGTATATATATATAAATAAATCTGTAAGTTGTTTCAGAAGGGAACGATTGCAAAGAATTCCAGTCTAATTTCTTAAATTTATTATTTAATTATCGTAAATTATTAACCATCTTTCAATTACGACAATGCGAATATTGCAACAAATGAATTAACAACGAAATCCCGGTGCGCCCGTTCATTAACGAAGTCGTAACTTTCTCGTTTCGCAAAGGCAACAAAGACAAAAAAGCGCGTCAGCTTATCAACTATATATTGCGTTTTCTAAGGATCAAAAGTCAACTCACCAAGTATATCTGTGGGTTCCCAGAAAACGACTTAAGTCCACTTTTCATGGTTTTGAGATATTAAGGTTTAAAGTTTTTAATTTCCATTTATACTAATGTTAAACAAAATCATAAATACTAGATACAATCAATTATTTTTATACTTTCTTGATTTTTTGCATTTTTATCTGAAAATATACTATGTAAGGATATCAAAATCGTTCGAAACTCAATCTTCAAAAAAATGGACTTAAGTCTTTGTACGCAAGCGTAAAAAGTATACTATAAAGAAGAAAAATAAAAGGTACAAAAGGTACACGCTCTCTATCTCGCTTGCAGGTATTAGTGAAAGGTCGAATAACGTATAACTCGAGCACTTCAAAGTACTCGAATAAAAGAGAGAAAAGAAAGTTTCATAAACGCGAGATTTCGTCATCGACTTCTACTTCTTCTTCCTGTGCTTCATCGTCTCGAGCCTTTCGAAACTCGAAAATCTTCTCAGTTAAAATACTTCAAAGTTCGTAATGCGCTGTAATTCCGTTCGGCTCAAAGTGCGCCGTTTATAAAGTTCTCGATTAATGTTTGTAAATTTTTTAACATTCTTTGACGAGATTTACGAGTTTCATTTCTGGAATTTCGCCAATTAACGTTCTCTTATACAATTTAAATCGAAGCTCCGCTTTCTAATCGTATTTTCGAACGGTAGCGGACGAAAACTTAGACTTTATCTTTATCTAAAAAGAAATGATTTCCTTGTTTATGAACTTTTTATTGTTCAACTCTATTTTTGTAAGATAAAGAGAAATGTTCAAAATCAAAATAAAAGTTAAAACACATTATCTGGCGTAGTACTTGATAATTGCGTTGTTTACCAAGAGTGGACCTGCAATGTGATAGGAGCGCCACTATTTCCATTCATTATCTCGTGAATGCCTATCGCTTGTTATGTATAATAGCGTTAAAACTCATTCAGCAACGCAAGGCGTTTTCGTTCCGTCTACGTTTATCAAAAGGAAACTAATTAAATGTGTGAAAAATCATAAAATAACTTTGTTCAGTAGCAGCAGCTGATTACTGCTTCAATTAATTCTAAAAAAAGAGGTTTAATCTAAGAATTTTCGTTGTGTTATCATCAGGTGTAATTATACACTAAGAAAAGTAATTACATGTCATGGCATACTTATATTCAAAAATACATTTTGGGTGTCTTTCGTATTCAATGCTAGTAATTTACTAATTGTGTTCGTTGTCAAAGAGAATTTGCAAGCATTCTTTTCTTGAATCGAATAGAGAGAAGTCTTGTTCAAATGCTAATTTCCTTCAATAATACTCAAATTTGTTTCACTATCATGCATGTGACCTGATAATCAGCTTATCTATCACACTCTTTGAGTGCCATTACAGTGGAACGTTCCAAAGAATATACACAGCTGTTTTTACAGCCACTGTATAGAAAGTTGGATGCATCGACTAGCTGTTAATAGGCAAAAGTAACCTAACTTAGCAATTCCTGCCTTGCACTTAGATGCTGCATTGCAACACTTTGCAAAGTAGTTGAATTTTACTTTAGGAAGAGAAATAGAAGCTTCTTGCAAGATTGATGCAAATATTTTTGTAAAGAAATACCAAAATAAATCTTGATATATAATAAAAATTGTATTGCAATTATTTATTTTTTTATTTACTGCTTATTTTATTTAATTAAAAATTAAAACAACATAGATTTCAAAATAATATCATTTGTTATTACTTTGAAATGTTTAGAGTGTAAAAAGAGCTATTGTATGCATGCGATTTCTATGTCCAAAATGGATGTCTGCTCTCTAAAATTAGTCACTTGGTAGGAAGTAGCATTAGACATTTGAAACCAAATGGCTCATGTGGTCATTGGCATAAGGTGAACTCACAAGGTAATGTTCTGATAAGAAAATTCAAGTTTACTGATTGTGTAACAATGCCATGATTTGTTTTTTTGTTATTATATAGAAATTTTACTTTGTCAAATTATTTGAACTCTAAAAATAAAAAGAGCAATTTGCTTTCTAAATATTATAGTTTTATGTAATAATTTAAATATACAATAAACCTTGGATTCTGAGTGACACAAATTTAAGTTAAGTGTAAACAATAATAAGTATATTAATCAAATAAACATGTAACAATTAGCAGATTCTAATACAGTCGTAATGTAAACATAATTATATTTTGTTATACATAATTATATTTGTTATACAATCCATTAAAATACAAGTCACAAAACATGTATATAAGGCCAAGTGCAAGTATGATAACTCTCCCATCATACCAGCTAAAGCTTCTCTAAATGAATTCAATCTACCACAGCATGCAGTAGAGAAAAAGTCCATCTCGGCTATCGAGTAGACAATTAATTACATAATTGCCTTAATCTCCGTATCGCATCACTAACAAACGCAACTGCACACAATGCGTATCCAACACATGTCCATTGAAACAGTGTATATCCAAGTAGTGCAATGACATTCCAAACTTCTTTCTACCATATGTAATGTATGCAATATATATACATATAAGCCCAAATAGAATATACGAGTATAATTCTGCATATTATAAATAATAAATTGATTTGTCAAAATATTGAAGATTCATTTGCATTCGAAAAAACAGTATTCTAGATGAAAATCATTAACAAAATATGTTCTTTGATTCTACTACTATACTATACCTACATCAACTTATTATTGGAATTTAATTGATAGAAATATGACTAAACTAAAAATCCTAATTACAAGATTATCTCTTAAATTACTACTGACAATAAGATAAAGAAAATTGTTTTTTTAACTAAATTAACTCTGCGCAATCGTATTAATGTATATTATAGTGCAATCAAAGTATGTACATAATGTACACCTTTACGATAAAGAGTTTTATGAGTCTACTTCATACAAATTCTTTGCTATAAAATAGTTAAAATATTTGCACCAATAGTGAAAGGGTTTGACGCAATAAAACCTTCTGTTACGTATATTAGTTGTAGCAATGAAACGTTTTGCTGCTGAAGCAAAACATTTGGCTACAATAAAATTTGTTTTTCCACTGAACTAACTTTGAAAACAATCGATGTTTATCAATTAATACTCCAGTGTACATGTAATCTACATCTCTACGATAAAAAATTTATATCGCTTTGCATGCTACAGAACCAATTTACACGTACATCTCAAAAATGCAAACAATATTGCTGTAATCGACCAATTGCCATTTCTAGCAAAAAATATTCCGTAAGTCTAATGAAAGCCTTTACTTCTTCAACAAAATCTTCTGCTATACTATCTATAGCAGCGAAGCACATGGCTATGCTAGAAACTATTATTCGACCAAAGTAACTAAACGTACTACAGTACGCTCAAACCGTGCACACAAGTGCACACACCTCTACAATGAAAAGCATTCCTCATTGGAGTCGCTTTACGCCGCTTTTAAAATATAAAACCAAGCAAACGAATGAGAAAATAGAAGCCTACCTCGTTGTCGGAGAAAAGTCATATAAAATGGTAGCGCCCTGCTGGACGGCCGCTTGCTGGCGTGAAAACCCGACGTGGCCCCCTCGTGCGATGCTCGCCCTCGAACAGATGGATCGCCCTCGCGCGATCCTTTTTTCAGCTGCTGCTGCTGCTGCTTCGTCTGCTCTCTCTCTCTCTCTCTCTCGCTAGTCCGCTCCGCGCTGCGGGCCTGCAATTGTATTTTCAAATCACTCGTCTGGCGTAAGACCTAACGTGCGACGAGACTTTTTTGCCCTATGCATTTTATTTTCGCGAGAGAGAAAAAAGTGCGTCGCTATGGGCTCGGTGCTCTTTTTTTTTTTGCTGGCGAACCGGTGTAGTGTAAGTTAGCACACTTTTATAGAGTCTTGCTTTGACTTGCGTACATAAATATAAATATTGGGTGGTGTGTGTGTAAAGGAAAGAGACAATTTTGATTTTTAAGAATGTATATTTTTGTTTTTTTAATATAACTGGAAGTTACTGTGAGACTCTGTTAAAGTGTACGTGTGTAAACGAGGCATTACTCCAGAGAATAAGGTTAGGATTAGCGCAAAAAATGTGTTTTTCCGCGAATCGCGCACTGGTGAAGTGTCGAATCATGTAACACGTATACCTCTCGACGGAGGGAAAAAAAAGTCACGGACGAAGCACGATAGAAAGTTCACAAGTTGGAAAGAAAAAAAGAAGAGAGAAAACGAGTCTTCGCCCTTCCAGTCAACTCTTCTGGTTTTAATGCACCGGTGTAGTACTTCGCTTATCATATCTCACGCTCGCGTTTCAGGAGATAAAAGCATGCGCTACACCAGTGCACACACACATGGACGTGATCGACGAAAGAAATCGTAACTTTTTTTTATAAACCTGGTGTACACGGATACGGATATAAAAAAAATGACCTTTTTCTTTTAGTTACAAGGAATTTTCAGCGCATTTAAGAGTAAAATACTTGATTAATTATTAAGAAGCAAAATAGACGTTGACGACTGCAAAAAAGGTGGAAATTTCGGGATAATTCGGTGACGCGTTTTTGTTCTCGGTGTACGCGCACCTTTATTCCCCTCGTTTTCTATCGCAGTACTTCCGTTTTTCCATCCGCGCCTCGTGGCTCGTGTATTTTCCCAACAATCCCACCGATCACGATCCTAATAAACGACTAAGTCACGATTAAGACAAAATTAAGACGCATTACTTAGGTACACGTACACAATACGTTACCTGCTGTTCTTCTCTCTCTCTCCAAACCAAACGTTTCTCCTCGATAACGGGGGAAGAGATAAGGGGTCAGAGAGAGAGACTCTAGGTTATATTATATCCAAGCTCCAAGGGGGGATAAAGAGGAACAAAAAGGTGCTCTCTCTCTCTCTCGCGACGAGAAGACTCGAAGCTCTCGAGTTCCTCGCCCGTTGGATTATATATTCCTTCCTCGTTTATTCGTCTCTTCTCGTCTAGATGGAAAAGTCTGTTATGTATACGTGCACTCTCTCTCTCTCCCAAATATATATATATGTATATATTTATAGACACTGCGGGTGCTTGGTTACATATACGCGGGGGGTTACGTATATGCGCGCGGGTTGGGTGAGGAAAAAAAAGAGAAGCGAAAAACGGAAAATGCGTATATATACGTGGGTAGGTATACACAGGCGCTCGTCTCGACTCGAATCGAACGATTCGCACGCACTACTGGCGGGACTATGAGGCTCGCGCACGGTAGTAGATATAAACGCCGAGGGAAATTCTTGTAGTCTTCCACTTCTCACTGTAAAATGTGTGTGTATTTTGCAAGGGGGGGAAATTGTGGTGGGAGAGAGTGCGGAGGAAGTCGCCATTTTGGGGGCTTGGTTTGGCGCGTATTTTTAAAGGTGGCTTTTAGTAAGAACAGGGGCTTTAATTATTAACTTATATCGCGCGGATATAGACGATATAATCGCGTCTGGACCAATCAGGGAGCTTCTTGAAAGAGAAAACCTCTTATGTCGGAGCGATATAAGTTAGTGAATAAAGCCCTGTAAATTTTTGTAATTTGCACGGAAATATTGGACATGTATACACACTCGACGTGGGGAATTTCCGGTCGAATGCGTTTGAAATTCTCCAATGAGCTTAGCGAAAACGTGTATTCGATCCAATGAGATCCAATGAAATTGGAGTATTTAAAAAAAAATTCAAATACATTCGACCAGAAAGTTCCCACGTTGAGTAGGGGAGAGGAGGGCACGACGGGTTTGGCGGGTAGATTGGTCACTGGATATTTTGCCAAAATAAAATAATGTTCTGACGTAAATTTTTTTTTGTGTAACTGTCTATTACTATTGCATTTTCTCCATGATGTTATTGAATGGAAATAATTAATATAATTGTTACAAAAATAATCAAAAGTTTGGACTAGAAAAATGTGATGCCCTCCATTTTTATAAGCTCTGGCCCAAGCCAAAATAAAACCTTAGAACCTTTGAGACTTGATGATTTTTGTAGTTTAAACCCTTAAGGGGAGGTCGGAGCGAACTTTACCATTGTGACCTCCATCTCGCGCCGTATTTTTCATTATACGTCTAAAATTCACATAGTAATATCAAACTCGAGGTCGATAATAGTTTGTTATTATGTAAAGTACACCGGACAACAGCAATTTTGTTTATTAGTAACCTCAAAAGTTTTTTATTATGAAATATTGTTACAATTGACGAATGGAAAACGGTAAAAGTGATGGTCATCTTACCGTTTCTTAGCCTTACAGATAGCTTCACCTCGTGCCGTATTTTTCATTATTTTACGAAATTGTACGCAATTATATACGCTTGAAGCTTTATAAACATTTATTATTATGACAAGAACACCGGACAACCGCATTTTTGTACCATAAATGACCACAAATTTTTATTTTTGTGATATTAATTTTTGAGGTTAGGTAAAATCTGCTCCAATCAGGATAGCTCCGACCTCCCCTAATAGCATTTTGAACGAATGTCTTACGTTGCTTAGAAATAAAGTTATGTTAATTTTAAAAGAAAGTATAAAGGGGGCACGACGGGCACCTGCAGGTGGGGTACGTTGAGCACACGGAAGAGGTCGCGTTACTCGCGCCGAGCAGTAGCCGAGCAGAAGCGCTGAGTTTCTAACCTCACATTTACATGCATGCACAAATTTCGGAGCAGAGTTTTCAGAGGCTGTGAAAAAGTAAGTTAGGGGATCTAAATGGTTAGAAACTATAATAATAATAATAATAATAATAATAATAATAATGATATTAATAAAAAAATTAAGGGTAAAATTTCACCGAGAGACCGTGCTCTTCGTGCCCTACTGCCGTGTCCGTCGTGCCCCACGGGTGGGGAAAATGGTCTTTCTTAGAGCTGTAATAAACCTCAAAATATAATTATTTTAATCGAATATCTTAACCGTAAATACATCGGATCTTAATCTTTAGGTTTCACTCTTCAAGGTAAACTATTTTTTATTTTCATTAGATAATAATTAGAAATACCAGATTATTATAAAGTTAGGGTGCCCGTCGTGCCCCCCTCTCCCCTATACATTGAAAGCTGTCAGGAAGCTTGCTGAGATATATTGGAGAAAACTTTGATGTACGCTTTTCTTGCCACATAAGTTTATTTAAACAAATTACTTATCTGACAATTTTAAAACTGCGTGTATTTCATAAAGAGTTTTAAAAATGTTATAGTTTGTCAACATTAAAAAAGTTAAAAATCATATGTATATTTAATTTAATTATATGTGGGTGTCAAAGTTGATTGAAAAATTCAAATTTTCCGCTTAAAATGGTACCGACCAAATAATAAATAATTATAGTTATTATAAATAGAAGTGGAATTATACAAAGGCGTCAGACCTACTTTACCTGTTGATAAATTATTTTCGAAAATTTCGTTTTTCTCAAAAGAATGCATCAGAATCAAATTTCCTTTTGAGGGTAGCTTTATTTACGTAAAATACACAGCGGAACACTCAAATTATTATCAGAATCGAAATTATACTAATTTTTATATCCGTCTCTGAAACTACAAAGTTTCACAGACGGATGGGTATTTTCACTTGAAACTTTGAACCGTGATACGTAAGCATAAAAAAAGGCAATGATGTCTAGATTTATTTACATATTATTAATGACCCTATAGTGTGAGAAATCTATTAAATCCTATTAAGCCCTTTTTCCAAATACGAAAAGATCCTATTTGCGAATAGGATGTACATGTAATTTTTGTATTGGTGAATAGAATTTAATAGATTTCTTACACTAGGGGATTGACTCAGTCGATACAAATTTATTATCATCCCAATTAACAATATTAAGATAACAATAAACTAATGAAATAAAATTTTTAAAATAATAAGACTATTATATATTATAGCGCAGGTACCTATCGCTTGTTTTTCAACAAACTGTATTTCACATACACATTTTTCGGGCACAGATTTAGACCAATGGACTTTAGCTGTTATGCATTGAACCGTTTACAATAATATATACTTAGGGGAGAGTGGGGCAAAATAGTCAGTTTGCGCGGTAAAATAGACATTTTGGATATTAAAAATATATAAATCCTATTTCAAGTAAATCAAAAACTTCTAAAGTATATTTTAATATATCTTATTTATAATTACCAATAGATAAAAACCATCATATTAAGGGTAAATATCCGAAATTCTTAATATGAAAAATGTCTTTCTAAAACCATGCAAGTGTATATTTTGCTCCATAAAGGAGCAAAATAAATATTGATGAAATGACAATTAATATAATAAAATTGGGGCAATTTGAAAATGAGCACTTTAGTACTTATTAGAATATGGTTATTTAATTTTATTTTTAACTTAATGTAAAACAATGAAGATAAATAAGGTGGAGCAAAATAGACCATTGTAGTGGGCAAAATAGTCACTTTCACCTCTTTTTATTTTAGTTATTTTAACATCAAATTTTATGTATTTTATTTTTTTAGGGTGCACCTACATAAGCATGCCAGAACCTCATGTTGGCATGAATAGGTAGAGTGGGGTAACTACTTCCGTTGAATCACAGATGCGATTGGTTAATTCCGTTACATTTTACAAATCGAAGTCCTGATTCAACGGAAATGATTACCCCCACTCTATCTCTTCGTGCCAGCTCAGCATGTCTCTGGCAGGCTTGTGTATAAACGCGCCCGCCACAGATTTGTACATTCTATTGAGAGTAAAACTTTTCGAAGATGATGAGATCTTTTTGAATTTACTCTTATAAGTACATTTTCGAAATTCGATCAATCGATGTGCGAGTATTTTTGACCGCGAAAATTTAAAAAACGATTTTGCGGATGAAATATAAATAGTTTATAACATTTTCAAACAGGTTCAATTGAATACTACGAACGTTTAATTAAGAAAGTATAATCTACAATTATATTTTCGGATCATCACGTTGCGTTACTCAACTGTTATGAATCATTTATTCTTTTTCAACTGCCTTAAAGGAAAAAATGTAAGAAAAAAGGTGTATAGAATGTGTGTGAATTTGAGAAAATGTGAATCACCTCTGATTTTGCAACATGATTTCAATATTTTTGTAACATTTCCTTATATTTTTGCAAAACTTTGTACATTATTTTCTCGCATTTTTCAACTTGTGTTCTTTTACACTTCTATATTTATTACAAATTTTACACATTTTGTTACTGCACTTTCTCACAATAATTTTGCATATTTTTTTTTACATAATTCTGTTATACTTACTAATCCTTGTGGAATTCTTCTAACTTAGCAATCTTTGGAAAAGTACGATCAAACTTTGCCAAAACTGAAGATTAACAAAACTTTCTGGATAATCCTATTAGCTAAAGTTTTGGCAACCTTTGGCAATGCTTACAGTAAAGTTAGGCAAACTATTTGACAAATTTTACATTTCTACTAGAGCAAAAATGTATAAAAATCCGAAAAAAATGTGTAAAAATTTGACTAAAGAGTGTGAAGAACATCTTTTTACACTTCATTTTCCGTTTTCCCACGATTCTTATTTGCTCCATAATAATAAACGATCAAGATAAATGAAAAGAATACTTAGGTATATTTTTGTCAATGGGTTTATTTTATTTTATTTTATTTTATGAGAGAAAACTTCAGTATTCTTTTTCTTCGCCGTGAAGTTGAAGTGAACGCGAAGTCTTGCCAGCCGCTGCTTATTACGCAGGCATGCCCTATACAGAATCAACACGCGAAAATCTAGTTATTACTTCCCGTAAGTTCATCCTCGAATCTAGTTACTTGGTACTATGCGCAAAGTACAGGCCCATATACGTAGTTGTTTATTGAATTTTTCAGCAGTCGCTCCATGCTAAAAACGGAGCGAATTCCCCATTTCGCCTCTGGTACGTATATATAGTATATATTTTGCAACATTAACGTCGATATACCTATCTCTGCGAGTCAGCGAACTCGTACTTAAATCAGCGATTTTCTAATGCTCTTCATTTCTCGACAGAACAACCAGATACACGAAATTCGTCGTGTGCGTCGCGCAAGTGTAGGCAAACGCGCTCGCGCTTCCTAACCTCAAAAATTCCTGGCATACGTATGTGAACTTTAGGAAGTGCAGAAAAATTGTTTAAGGCGCACGTGATGACACTTGCGCACGTTATAGTTAATCACATGTTTGGCAGCAATTGCGATTATTTAAAATATTTATGAGACTGCGGATCGTAGGTAATTGACTTTTGTTTTTGAAGTACTTTGTTGTCTGGTACTCATGTACTTTGTTTCACTGTTTCTTAGTTAGTTTTGTGAAACATTTATTTCAACAAATGTGAAACATTGTGTAAATTTGCGTATTCTTTTGACAAAAAATCAATATTTGTTCTTACAGATTCAAATTTTTATTTTGTAGTAGATTTTTCTTAAGTGCTTTATACATTTTTATTGTAATCATCTTATAAAAGTTTCAGTTTTCTAAAGTTTTCAAATGTGTTTTTGAAGTATAGTAGATGAATTTTATAGTTTTAATATTTAAGAAAGATCAACAATTGAATTAAAGTATACTAGATACTTCATAATAAAATGATTTTATTCTTTATTGAACAATTTGAACAATGCTTTATTCTATTTACTTATAAATGACTTGCTATCATTGTATGAATTTAATTTATTTTCAGATTAAATCCGCTGTTTCTTGTTAAACCATAAGGTACTGTAGGTAAGTAGTAAAGTATTCAAAATGACTTCAACGTACACCTGCGTTAGTTGTCGTGTTGCCTTTCGCGATCTGGAGGTCCAAAGACAACACTACAAATCGGACTGGCACCGCTACAACTTAAAAAGAAAAGTAGCCGAGTTGCCACCTGTCACAGTTGAAGAGTTTCAAAAGAGAGTGATTGCACAACGTAGTAAGGCGGATCAAGTAACCAAGGGCAAGGAAAGTTTAGCCTGCAAAGTATGCAGAAAAACCTTTAGCACGCAAAATCAGTACGACAATCATTTGGTGTCCAAAAAGCACAAAGAGAAAGAAAAAGAGAAGGGTAGCAGGCCGAATAGTGTACTTTCTTTAGAGGAAGATGAACCAATGAAACAGGACAATGAAGAAACTGCCGGTGTTGCACCCGTGAAAAAATTCAAAAACAGCAAAGAAAGTGTTGAGTCCACAAACGATATGGAAGTTGATTCTGATGTAGAGTCGGTGGATTCAGATGATTGGATCGAGGATACAGAAAATCCTGTGGTTAACAACGATTGTTTATTCTGTAATAATCACAGTAAGAGTTGGGTGCGAAACTTGAAGCACATGACAACAGCTCATTCCTTCTTTATTCCTGATCCCGAATTTTGCATAGACATCAAAGGCTTGCTTGTATACCTGGGAGAAAAAGTGTTTGCGGGCTACATGTGTTTATGGTGCAACGATAAAGGTAAACACATTATATACTGGAATATACTATATACTCAGTAAATTAAATAGTAACTATTATTTATTTATTTATCTACTTAAACTATAATGTATTATCAAATGTAGGCAAAGCGTTTAGGAGTGCCGAAGCTGCGAGGGCTCATATGTTGGACAAGGGTCACTGCAAGATGCTTCACGAGGGTGAAGCTCTAGCTGAGTACTCAGAGTTCTACGACTACTCCGCCAGTTATCCGGACCACGATTCTATCGATCCCAATACAGAGGTGGAGATCCCAGAGCTAGACGACAGCGATTACCAACTCGTTCTTCCATCCGGTTCTGTCATAGGCCATCGATCCCTCATGCGCTACTACAAACAGAGTCTGGATCCTAACCGAGCGCTGGCTGTACCCAAGAGTGAGAAGCTCAGGAAGGTGCTATGCATGTACAGAGCGCTGGGCTGGACCGAGACCCAGAAGGAGGCAGTCAAGCAGAAGGCCATGGACATCAAGTACATGCAGAGGATACAGCAGAAGTACTCCACCAAGCTGAACTTCAAGGCGAACAAGCTGCAGACTCACTTCCGGCAGCAAGTCAACTTTTGAGATCTTATTGAAATCACTAATTTTTTTTGTCCGAGAAATTTCAAGTACTGTATTAGTTGTGAAGGGGATATATATTTATATTACTATTTAAAGCAGTTATTTACAAGTACTGAACTCTGTAGAAGTTTTGTTCGAATCGTAGAGCTAGTGACTATCAAAGTTTACATGTAAATTATAGATATTATATCACTCGAGCATTTACAGATTTTTTTTTTGTTATTTTAATTAAACTTTAAGTGGACTTCGTATGCTAATGTGGTAATTGAAGTTTTTGTACAGATTTAGATACAAAATACGTTTTGTACTATAAGATTGATATAAACTGTGACTTAATAATTGTCTATTGCATTAATAAAGAGTAACCTGTTACATTTGTAACTTTCGAGATTGTTTTCGCTGTCCTTTGAATATGTTATTATGCAGTTGAAGAATGCAAAATTATGCAGATTACGCGTTAAATTTCTGTAGGAATTGTAAACGTTATTTTTGCTACAATATTATAGTTATATGCTTTTATTACTTTTTTTTTTACAAAATCGAATATTTCAAATATAAAAAAAGAACATACAATGTATTCAAAATATTAGCAAAATAACGAATTTTAAGCGAGATAATATTTGTTATATTTGTTTAAGAAATAAAGGATGGGTTTTAAAAATGAATCAACTATGTAATAAACTTGAATATTTATTTAATGGACATCCTTATAAAATAATTTGAGGTATCTAATACTTTCTTTACAATATATACGGCGCCAACAAAAATATCTGGATATTGTACATTATTTTTGTGGACCCGCTCATCCAAAATTTGGTTGTAAATATTATACATACAACAAAACGTCCCTTTATCATCAATATTGTTACACATTTTTCTTTTAAAGAGGATCTTGCATTTTTATATTACCACTTTTTTTTCTTTTAAATTTCACAACATTCTGTCAATGTTTATCTGGAAGTACAATTCGACATACATGTGGCAATGACACTTTGAATTCGTTGATGAGAAGAGAAAGGTACAATTTGTCTTTTTTTTCTTTTTACCATTTTATTTTTTTTCTGTCAACTCCTTATACACAATCACCATTGTGTGGACGTTAAAAATGTACTTGTTATTTTTTGGTGCGATTTCATTGGATTATGCATTTATATTTATCAACAATTATTAATACTGTTTGTTTTTCAATCTGTATATGCCTATAGAAATTATAAGTATAAAATTGAATCATTATATAATTTACCTTTGAATTTGTTAGAGTTAAAGCTCACTCCAATAGTGAAAAGTTTACTCTAAGATATTCAAAGAGTTTGGAATGTTCAGGTAAAGCAAAAAGGGGTGTAAAAATACGTGAATCGTGGAACTATAAACTCGAAAATATCTCTTCACTTTCACTTCTTTCTCATTACGTCGACTTTTATATTTTGCTTATTATTCCTGTTATAGTTTACTTATATATCACAAGTATATTCGAACATGAAGGTTAACATTTTCAACAATCTTAACATTATTCTGCTTCTTTTTTTTTGTTTTGTAAACGTAGTACAAAAGAAATCTTTGTTTTAAAATCGTGAATCTCTTTTATATAGTAAAAATTATAAAAAAATTATAATTGAAAAATCAATAATAGACAAGGAGCAAGTTTTAATGTGAATCAATAACTGAGTTTTTTTTTGTCAGTAATTTCACAGCGTGTTGCACTTTGTGCACACAAAAGGGCAGTAGTAGATCTTATTATTGACCGCTATTCATATTGAAATTCTGCAAAATATGCGCAGAAAAAAGTTACCAAATTATAAACAAAATTTGTTCAGTGTATTTTCATTAAATACTGTATACTGAAAAACAATCTTTTTGTCAATATATATTTTATGCTAAATAATACATTTAAAGCAAATTTTGTTAAAACTTGATAATATTTTTCTAATGTACGTTTTTCTTTTTCTTACATACGCATATTTTTTTGGTATCATAGATACTACAATAGTTCAGCTCTTTTCTTTTAGACACCAATAATAGACAGCGTTTCTTGTTAATTCCCTATACAACATGTGATAATCGTTATTATTAGAGAGCTGTTATTGTCACACGTTCAACGACGATTAACACCAATTTTTTTGTTGACTTCTACTACTTTTTTCGTTTATCTATATTCAGAGAAATCTTTTGCTTTAGCATGAGTTTAAACTTTCAGAAATTAGTAATACTTTTACTGTAACAAATAATGATATTCTCTGAGTACACTTTTACATTGAGTAAATGTTTTATACTTTGCTTTAATTTGTATTTTAATCTGAATTAAATTTAGTTTTTTAGTACCGCAAAATAAAAATGAAATGTTAATAATTACAAAACGAAAATTCATGAAATATAAAGTTTGTACGTGTACAATTTTAAATACAATATAGATAAATACTCGGATGTTATACTCAACAATATATTTAATCATTTTACAAATGAAATTGTAAGCGAATAAATGCTGTTAAAAATATGATGCATAAATAGTAAATAAAATATAGTTCTATATATATACGAAAAACTATATAACTTTGAATATATATTTGTTTTAAATTAATAATTCATCTGTAAAATACTTCAAATCATTTTAGAAATACGTATTACCTGTTTTTCCCACAGCAACTTTTTCCGAATTCCTTTTACATTCATAAAACAGTCATTTAAAATAATGACTTATTTTACACGTTCAATACGCTGTTTATTACCAGAGTAATGATCGCTGTGTGAATAATTTAAAAAGATTGTCCATAAAATCTTTTAATAGATCATTTTAAAAAAGTGTTCTCATTTTAAAGCCTTGTCTGACCATACCTCGACTTGTTTTACTGAATATTTAAACTCTAATTATTCGCTCAATAAAAAGAAAAAATCTTCTATATTATTTTATTAACGACTAATAAAAAATACAAGCAATCATAAGTTATTGTTAAGAAACAGGAAAATTAATGTTATTCCCCCATAGAAAAAGCGCGAAAATATGAAAATTTAAAAATCCCTTTGCATTATTCAAACAACGTTCACCCTCGAAACTTCGAACATCGCGATGATCCGGAGAATTCACCCTCGACTGTTCAATCCAGAATCTTGACCATGAGTTTGAGCGCCTGATGGGGCGGTCCGGGCCTCAGCTTCTCGTCCACCTCCGAGTACGGGATCTCGGTGACGACGACGAAGTTGTGCTTCAGGAAGCACTTCTGCGAGTAAATGCCCGTCGCGTCGGCCTTGATGACCTGTGGAATAGTAAGTAAATAATCAGCGTGATTCCTTTTGTTGTCTTCGCTTTAAGTGCGTAACCCTACTGAAAAAAATCACGTGATAAATCATGTGATTTATCATAGGAATAATCACATGATGTAGTATACGATTCATTACACGATTCAGTATAGGATTTTATTATCATGTGATTCATACCAGCAAATAACATGTGATCAATCATATGCCAGTGTTGCGAAAGTTGTCGGGTGATTTATCATTTGATGACATTTTTTTTAATTCATCTAGATATCTTACATGATATATTGTGTAATTATAATCCCGCAATAAATCATCCAACGACTTTTTTAAATAATTTAATGTGATTAATCATATGATTAATCATGTGATCCTTCAGTAGGGAACTAAATATCCCAATTCCTATCCAGTCTGTTAAAACCGAAATTCTAACATCAAATTAGTAAAAGTATTAACCTTTTGCAAAAAGTCCGTAAGTCTATAATCACGAAAAATAGCATCATAATTATATCTTTTCAGAATATAAAGAAAATATATTTATAGCACACTAACCTCAAAATGCCAACTTTATTGTCGATTTTGAGGTTGTTGTGCTATAAAATATCGTATGAGACTGTCGTGGGAGGTGTTTTTCTACCTTGCTCGATTTTCTCACTCGCTTCGCTCGTGCGAAAACCCTCGAGCAAGGTCGAAAACCATCTCCCACAACAGTGTCATAATATACTATACTCACGTAATCTATTACTTTCTCTCTTTTAACATATTCATAAATTAAAAGGCAATAAATCATGTAAATTGAAAATATTACAGCAGGTGAGTATACAATATACATAGCTATTGTCGTGATTAGAATTAGATACCTTTAAAGTCCTTTGTTTCATTAACTTTTATTAATACTAATTCTTCTGGTCTTACTTTTTACAAATGAGTAGAAATTGAGATATTCTTTTGATGTATAGATTTTGGCTCGATCGATAAACGCACCGAGTTCTCGTGAGACAGACAGTGATACAGACAGAGATAGATACTGAAATGTTTCGGTTGCATTCTATTGCAAGTAGGTACTGACTATTTAAACATACGACATTATCATCCGGGTTCCATGCATTTTAGGGGAGCATGCTGAAACAAAGAGATCATTGAGACGGGCATCAGAGGGTACACACAAATTAGAAGGTGAATACATAATTGCGATCAGTAATAACCGAGCTTTAAAGCTCATTTTATTTTTTCGCTTTTACAAAGTATATTGTAATTACTTTCTCAGCGACGAGTCTACTATGCATTATAGTAAAACAGGCACGCCCTTTTTCATTACATCGTTAAAAATATTGGTCTGGCAGTAACATGACAAGAGTAATAAGATGTAAAACATTTTAAAACTCTTTTTTATAATTGTCGTTAAATTATATAATGTTAAATGTTATTAAAATAAAATTTAAAAGTGTAAAGGTATTACATGCTGTATGTAGAAATATTATCTATTAAAAAATGTGAAGTCGATAATCTCCGTTTGTAATATATGTATATATAGGTTTGTTTATCATTGAAACATTGACATGCTTTTAAAATGACCTTTATCATTAATTATGCAACCCTTGAATTAAAAATATCATATATATTTCAAGAATTTTAAGATAAAATATTTATTTATCACACAATTTTCTGTACTTTGGAAATAGATACTATTTCCAGAATACAGATTATTTTTAAGGGGTGTCAAAGTCGAGGTCAAAGTACATATTGTGCTACCTTATTGACAGTTGCCTATTACAAATAATTAAATAATGGAACAGATCTATATATATATATATATATATATATATATATATATATATATATATATATATATATATATATATATATATATATATATATATATATATATATATATATATATATATATATATATATATATATATATATATATATATATATATATATATATATATATATATATATATATATATATATATATATATATATATATATATATATATATATATATAATAAATTACTTCGAAAATAGATCGTAAAGTTGTGCACTTAAAGTGGTATAAAAGTCAATTATTAAAAGTCAAAGTTTTCACTTGGAATTTTACAGACTGAGAAAAGAATAATCAATTATAATTAATAGAATTATTATACTTATGCAAAAAAATAATATTTACTTATTCTAGGAATTGGAATAATTTACCTGATTTACCATTCTACAAAGTGCCCAGCACATATTTCTCAAGGTATATCATTGAAATGTATGCTTGAAATTTTGTAAAATCGTAGATTAATGTGATGCTAAATAACCTATCCATCACTGACAAATATGAGAACTCACTTATTTCATTTAATTTATAATTTTTAATAAATATCTCCCTGAAACGTTGTTGTCCCAATCAAAAAGCACAACTTTCAGCATAAATATTTTCTCAAAATTGAACAGTAAATGGAAAAAGTGGTTCCATATATTTGCCGATAACACGAGGGTTTAGTATCACATCATAATCATTTCTTATATTCAAGTCAATTATTCATTATTCGATCGACAAAGCAGTGTTGTACGTAAATGTAGAACTTAAATCCGTTATGCATTTCATGGCAAACGTCGGTAAAGTAGACTCTCGATCATTTCGACAAGCCCCAAAAACATTATATACCAATTCGTGCTGAACATTCACCACACTAACCGAAAACCGTCACATGCCTACCTTGAACCCGTTATTTCTGGCAGTCCTGATGCTGTTCTCCACGAGGAGATTCGCCAGTCCCCGACCCCGGAAGCCCTCATCCACGCTGAGTATGCGGCACTCGAAGAGCTCGTCCACCCCGTACTTGGCGAACAGGTCGACCTTCTCGTTGACCCTGTAGAGCAGGCCGAAGATACTCTTGAACTTCTCGTCCTGGAGCTCGGCCAGCCTGCGCTCGCACTCCTCGCGCTCGCCCCGCTTGATGATGCCGTTCAGCGCCGTGCCGGCGATCTGCAATCGAATCGGCAAGAAATTGTGAAATGTTGCAATGGAGGTAAGGTAAACTGTTTTACCGACTGAGGGTTATATATTCATACATACTTTTCCATTTTATAAATATAGAGAGTATATTATGAAATGTGAGCAGATGAAGAGGTTGTGTATGGCCTATACTCATCAATGAACTGGAATATTACGGGGAATATCAGTACAATATTTTGGTGACAATCAGACAACAATTCAGTAACATCACAACAATATTATTATGGGTTTTTAGTTGTTGTGGTGAAAACGGGAAACATTGCAATGATATTGCAGGAATAGTACTATCATTTCACAATAATAATGAGAATACTGGGTTATTTCAGTGACATTCCATCAATATTATTATTATTTTATCGAAAGTATATATAATTTCCTTTTCATTTTTATTATTTTTATTTCGCCGTAACGCTAGTACGATTATTGGTATTAGTGAGGTACATGTAATAAACACATTATCGACACACATTATCGTGATGTTTGAACCACCCTTATATAGTAACTTCAGACGAATCTTAGCACTTGCGAGAAAACACCAAAGCGTCATCTAGCGGCAATCTTGAGAAAATTGACTTTGAAATAATATACCATGACAATAATCGGTTTACCTCGATTTGTTTTTACGTAAACCTTGACTTACATTATTAAAACATTTTTACAGTTATAGTCAAGATTTCTGTCAAAATAAAATAATAAAATTAAAATGTTATCGTTAAAGAAATGATGACTGATTTATTGCCATATGATATAGTAGAAATATTTCCACAGTGTTAATTTGAAATGCATCCAGGAATGTAATTCTGTAATCTTGCAGGAATATAGCTGTAATATATTAACTTAATACGTCACATAATAATACTATAGCTTATTTCGCATATATTTCAGGGTGATGTGTATCAGTGTAATATTATACAAATATTTCGGCAGTATTAATGTGAGATGCATTGAGAAATATGATTCTGTAAACTTGCAGGAATATTACTATAATATTTCCATGCGATATGTTACATAACATTATTAAAGGATATTTCGCGTATATTTCAATGTGATATGTTACATAACAATATTGCAGTAATGTACTGCGTATATTACGATATGATTTATCACAATGTAATATTGTAGAATTATCGCAGCAATCTTGCATTATAATTTATCATCGCGCAGTGTTGCAAGAATATCACTGCAATATTACAATGTGATATATCGTAATGTAATATTATAGAAAGATTGCTGCAATACTGCAATCTTGAAAATTATACTGGAATATCACAAAAATGTAGCTGCAATATATCAACTTATCCGCAATATCACAGCAACGTTGAAATATTTCTACGACATTCCTGCAATATTGAGTGCTATGTGGGGTATTATTGTACTACTTGTATTACTTAGATTTGTTTATATTTATATATGCTTGTTCTCTTGAGTCAGCAATAAGTTCTGAAATGTTGCGATATGGGATGTTACGGGTTGCGTATGGTTTGCCAACTAAATAATTATAATTTAGAAAGTATATTTTGAATTCTCAGTATTTATATATATTTATTTTTTAAGTAGTATAATAGAATTCTAAAATGTTGTGACAAGCGATCGGGACTATATAGTCACTGATACTTATAGATGCAATGTTTTACCTTCTGAGAGCTGAATAATTATAACTGGGAAGGTATATTTTAATTTACGAATATTTGTGTATACTTGTCCTGTTTAATAAGTAAGAGTTCGGAAATGCTGTGATACGAGGTATAAGGGGTTGAGTATCTCTTATTTTACCTATCGATACAATGTTTTACCTGCTGAGAGCTGAATAATCGTTATAGATATATTTACTTATACTTACACATTCTCATTTTAAAAAGCCATTTATCTACCTATCTTTTTGTTTGCAAGTTAGTATTAACAGCGTAAATAACAAGAGTATATAATTTTTGTAAAAAGAAGAAGGATTTTCTTATTAAAGTCACATGTTCAGTATTTAACTCGGTGCCGTAGCGCAGCTTTAAGAGCAAGACTTATGCATCCCCTTCACGTCGTTATAACACACTCGCAGCGTGGCTTGACGATATTGTCGCCTTGCTTTCAAGATAGAGTGATATGGTTTGCGTGACAATGCAAGTTCGTCAAGGGCTGTAAATTGAAATTTCGTATTCACCGAGCATTCAAAGCCGTTGAGTGAAATTTGAGAATTTGAATACTTGAAAATTGTGCAACTTTTTTCAGTTTTTAAAGTTGAGTATCTTTTTAAAAGTGTTGATAATGTAGTGTTTAAAAATTGCGTGCAGTAAACATTGTGATAATCATCTGTAATTATTGCTAAGCTCTTTACTTTTACATTTCGTTAACGGAGACATGAAACTATTTGAATTTATGGCATGGAAAATGAGGTTTAACATTGACAATAAGAAAGTTGAGCTAGAAAAGATAAATTAGAAAAATAAATTAGATAGTGATAGAACATATAAAAAAAACTTAATTATTCACGTAAATAAGACAAAGAAACGCTATTCACATTTGGTATTGCTTATCTTCTAGTTATTCCAAAAATAATTGTCTACATATATTTAGTTACAGCAGTTTAATAATGGAAAGAAAATTTTGCGGTTAAATACTGATGACGTCAATCTCAACAACTTAATATTAACTGCGATTTATCTACTAAAGAAGTGCACAAACATTATCGGCGATCTATAAAGAAAACTACGAAGAGTACTCAAGCGAATTATCAGGCGAGAGTTTTTTTTTTTAAGCAAATTTTATTTTTGTATGAGTATAAATAACCGTACTTTTTTTCAACCCTTGCAATGAGTATAAATCGAAGATCAATATGTTCACGGTAGAAATATTCCCAACGAAGAGCGTCTCTCTCTCTCTCTTTCTCTTGGCAATGCTTATCAGTCATTAAAACATATTGTTTACAACAATTGACTATGTTATTTTATTTATACCAATGTATAATAGGTGAGAAGAGTGTTTCATGCATGAGTATTTCACCCTCAAGCGGATTCAGAAAAGAGGAAGAAAATGTCATATCATCAATCAGGACGTCGAGTGTACGTGACTTTCGGGGATTAATCAAGCTCGGAGGGGACTAAATTACGACTCTCCCCCAAAATGCTCTAAAGGCAAATCCTGTATTTTTTATCTTCCAGCGTTCTTACTTTTCGGCCTACATTTTACGCATTCGGCTTTAGTTATGGCCAACCTTACGGTATTACGTATGAAGATCAACAAGTAAAATTTATGGCTAAAAAAGACGTAAATCTCAAGACCCCTTTTTTAGTCCTAAAATGTGGCTAATTTGAGTGAAATTGTACTTTCATAGAGTGTGGGAATATGCCACTAGAATCTAGATGGAAATTTGAACTAACTGAATGAAATCAACACTTGATTTGTAGTGAATACGTATGAGTATATTCCAGTTTACTGTTTGGGATGAAATTTTTTTCCCGTATATATATATCATATACCAGGTAAAATTATATTAATTATACTCTAAATTGAGTATGTTATGAATAATTTTAGATGTAATAGAAATTGAATCCGTCACTCTCAATTCTCTATTAAAGTCAAAACTTATTCCAGAAGAAATAAATAGGTTGTTAACTTTACTTAATGTTAGAGTTGTTTACACTACTTAATGTTAGAGTTGTTTACACTACTTAATGTTAGAGTTATTAATATTACTTAATGTTAGAGTGAAACAACTGTACCTCAATGACTTTATGCTATATAAGATCGAAAGCTGCTGTATTAGGAGCGTATTTTAAATAAACATGTATCCTAGTCTATCTTTTGGGATATAATTCTGTTCTGATTACTGGTATATAAGATTGAATTCCTGAATGCAATAACAGTATTTTTATTCCAAGGAGAGTGGATTAAAATATTGAGATATATACGTGCATATTGGCGTGAATAAATTTTAATCTCTAAAATTTATTGAGTGAAAATTTCACTACATTGTCTGTGTTTTCATAATCTTGGAGTGGAATTTCACTCAAAAATTGTGAAAATACAGTCACTGTAGTTACATTTGCACTCCAAAGTTTTTCGAAAGTATATTAGGCTGCTTATTTTTTAATTCTATTCCGCTATAATGGAATTTGTTATTCTAATACAGTGAGAACTTACTCCGACAGATTTATAGAGGTTATATTTATATTACTTTGGGTTTAGAACAAAAAATCACTGTAGCCAAAATTGTGTCCTGAGTTCTGGTATATGAAACTGAATTTTATCTTGAATACAAGTGCAATATTTTTATTTTAAATACAGCCAGATTTTACTTAAAATATACAGATATTTAATGTAAATTGCAACCGTATATATTTACTCTATTAGAAGTGCAATCACAATCATTCTTTCATTCAAACTGATAAGTTAAATTCTCGAATTCTGAATATGTAAAAGTTAACTGATTATTAGGGAATTGGCAAAGAAAACTATCACCGGGCCTAGAGAGGCGCTGCTGTTCCCCATCAGAAAAGAGCGAAAAACATGGCCGCCGCGGGGGCAGTTTCTCATAAGATTTACATAGAGAGCATATTTATAAATTGATGTACAAGTTTTATACGTGACAAAAAAACCTATATTAACGTCGTTGTATATACTATATGAAGGTATATTATATCGGATGGTAGCAACAAGTCATTAGTTTTTATTAGTTCATCCAGAAACCGCTAGTATCGCATTGCAAATTCAAACTCCCAATAGTCACTAATTAACTTAGTCATAAGTATAACACTGAAATAGTGGATATTTACAGTTTGAATCAATGAAAATAACAAAAATAACTTAGCAGAAACCAGTAAAAATATTGCGCACTGAGAAGGTCAGTGAAAATTTCACTGATTTACATTTCGTGACTATTTCAGTCTAAGACTTAGTAAGTATGAATCAGTGCATATTCACTAATTATCAGGTAATTTTCATTCATTCAACCAATTTAAAGTATAATACTATAAAATAGTGAATATAGTCTTTGTTTGAATTATTTTCTAAAAATATAACAGTGAAAGTTACGTTACTATCACTGAATTAGTATAAAATTCACTTATTCAGCAGTGGACATTCACTAGTTTGCAGTGAAAAAGTTAATATTCACTGATTAATCAGTGGATTAATTTATTGATTTAGTGACAATGAATATACATTTCATCATCTCATTTTTATAGAGTAGTGATAATTTTATGTTTCAGTGCTATTAAATGATTTTGCGAAATTCCACTCCATAACTATTCACTAAAACAAACCTCTGAATTAAAACTAATCCGATTTTTATCAGTACTATTTTACATTTAATATCGGTATTAAATCAATTAGCAGTGTTATGGATTTTGAAAAAAAATAAGAAACGTAACTATATTGAATTTTCTCAAGTTATTAGAGTGAGAAGTCATTCTTGGGGTGGACAAATTTGAACTGGGAAAATTCAACTCTTATGAAGTCGACTCGAATCAAAGTGAACGTTAACTCTGAGAACTGAGAGAAAGATTGCATACTTTTTTAAGTAAAAATTAACTCTTGAGTTAAAAAAAAAATAATACAAATCACCTTCATATAAGAGTCGAATTTTCACTTTCGCCTGAGAATTTCGAATTCGCCAACATCTAGAGTGATTTTTCAGACAACATCATTATCAAAAAGAATTCTTAAAAAGTTCTTAAAGAGTTCACAAATGTCACTCACATTGTAATTTTCTATAAACTATTTAAGAGCTCTTAAATAATTATTTTCCTACTCTCTTAAGTTCTTAGAGTGAAAGAATTGAGTCCATAAGAGTTGAATTTTTACTGTAATCAAATTGGTCCAAATATGACCACTTCTAGTGTTACTGCTCACTGTAAGAAGTTAAGAGAGTACTTACATTCATAATGAACTCGTAAAGAGTTCTTAAACTCGTGGAGTTCTTAAAAAGAATTCTTTAACACACAAAGAGTTCTTAAAAAAGTTCGCAAAAACGAAAAAATGTTTCAAAAGAGTTCTTAAACTTTAAAAAGTTCTCAAGCTCTAAAGAGTTCTTAAGCTCTTAATAATTCTTAAACACTAAAGAGTTCATAAAAAGAACTTTTTTGCTCTCTAGGATTTTCACTCTATAAAAACTTAAACGCCCGCGCTTCTATTCTAAGCAAGCGACAACCCAACCATTGATATCCTCCCTCCTAAAACGACCATTCTTCAACCTCAAGAAAAAAGAAAGCCTCGCATCCGTCCATACCTTGCCGTGCTCGTCGACGATCATGCAGGACATCCTCTGCGCGAGCGTCAACAGGCAGTGTCTCTCCAGCTCCACATGCGCCTCGCCCCTCTTGCACAGTCCGATCGCCCGATTGAGCGGCTCGTCCGCGAAGAAGTTGTACTGGAGATGCTCGAGGAGCTCCTGGTGCCGGTCCACCGGCACCTGCACACACCGCAGGCCGCCGCCGCAGTCGACGCCGTCGGGCGACGCTGACTCGGACGACGTGGCCGAGGACGACGACATTTGTATTATCCACTCCTCGTGTGTCTTTGTGTACGTGTACTATTGTTATTATTTTTCTTTTTGCGTGCAGCTGTGCGTCGTTCGCGGTATCGCAGGAGCGACTGCTGGAGCTGCGATACTAACTGAGTGCACGAGTTGGTTATGGGCGAGTGTATGAGAGAGAGAGAGAGAGAGAGAGGAGGACTAGCGTGTGTTGGTAGTGCGCATGTGAGCTTTATAATTCCGTCCGCGCCCCCGGACGCGAGCGAGCGAGCGCGCGCGCGCGCATGGCTCTCGCTCTCTCCCTTTTTGATATATCTAGCACGCGCGCAACAGAGAAGGACAGAGTGAGAGAGCGAAAGAGAGAGAGAGAGAGAGAGAGAGTGAGCTGTGTAAGGTAGAGAGACGGAGACGAAAGAAGAAGTGTGAGAGACAGAGGGAGGTGGGTGAAAGTAGGGGGTTATATATAATGTAGGCACTCGGCGGTGTGAAGGAGCGCGCGACTAAAAAGTTTATATTTATGAAAAAAGTTTATATTTATGAAAAAAGTTTAGTAAAGAATTGTTAATTTTTTAGTAGAATGTTATGAGCCTGGAGCACAGTGACACTGACCAAGACTTTATTCTGATACTATCTGTTGATTCTAAGTAAGCGATTGTTTACACTAGCAAAGTGACTCTTCACTCCAGCAAAGAGTCTATTCAGCTTCACTCTAGCAGAGTGATTCCCCGCTCTACCAGAGTGACTATTCACTCTGGCAAAGAGACTCTTCAACCAGCATCGTTACTCTTCACTCTAGCAACGTTACTCTTCACTCTAGAAGAGTTACTCTTCACTCTAGCAGAGTGACTCTTCACTTTAGCAGACTTACTCTTTACACTCACTCTATGGATGTTAAATACTCTCTTAAGTTCTTAGAGTGAGAAGTTAATCTGCAGAAGTTGGAAAATTTGGATCAACTTGATAAGATTGAACTAGAGTTGAAATTCGACTCTTTTTGCACCATAACTAAATTTAATTTTTACTCTAAAACAGGAAGATTTGGTTAAAATTTTCTGCCCTCTTGAGTCTTAGAGTGACCAACCACTCTAGTAGAGTAAGTTTTTACTCAATCTAAAGGACAAATTTGAACCAAGTTATTTAAACTGAAACTCCTCTCTAAGATAGAGTGATCGTTATACTCTTAAGACAGATTGAAATCTTTACTCATCTTAAGTGATAATTTCTTATCTAACTAGATTGAAATTGTCACTATATCGGTGAATGTGCACAGTATTTCACTCGCACTAGATGAGCATACGTTTATGTATATGTATGTATGTATGTATGTATGTATGTATGTATGTATGTATGTATGTATGTATGTATGTATGTATGTATGTATGTATGTATGTATGTATGTATGTGTGTGTGTGTGTGTGTGTGCGTGTGTGTGTGTGTATGTATGTATGTATGTATGTATGTATGCATGTGTGTATGTACGTATGTATGTATGTATATATGTATGTATGTATGTATGTGTTAGTATTTATTTATTTATCTATGTATAATATTTATGTATACAAGAAACTAAGAAGTTTGCATTTTTAAACTTTACGCCAGAAGACAGTTATGCCCAGTTTTGTTTTCTAAGGCAATAATAAACTTTTCTCGTGCATTGAGTAACATTTTACTCGAGCAAACCTTGATAGCACATAACGTTTTTAAAACTTTTTAAAAAAGTTGCACCAAAACGCATTTTAACGTTTAAATGATCAGTAAAAAAATGCTATAAAAGCTTTCAGAAGGTTTTAAAAACGTTATAAAAACGATTGAACAGCTACAGTTTAAACGGGTTAAAAACATTTTAAAGAATTTACATTAAAACGTTTTAAAAACTTTTGAAAAAGGTTTGAAAAATGACGACATAAAATATATCGAAAAATATTGTTCAAGTAGAATTTAATCTTACTAAGATTACCAATTACCTAAGTACCATCCTCATGATACTTCATGGAAGTGATTTTAAGAAGTTTGTTAGTCCTAGTTTCATTTTCTAGGATAACAGTGCACTTCACTCTTGCATCGAGTAACGTTCCACTCGCATCCTTAGACACGTACATCACTGGAACTCTAACTTTCGCGGATTAGCTTGGATTCAGTCTAGCATAGACTGAACAAAGGCCCAGGTTTAGAGTAAGTGAGTCACTCTGAATGAAAGGAGTGAAAAATAGTCACTGTAACGTTTAACTCAGTATCTGAGAACCACTATAACAGAGTAATAATTCAAATTTCAGGCATTCACACTTCTTTGGGGGTGAAGGTTTCACTCTAAGATTTTAAGAGAGTGCCTTCTAGGGAGATGTATTACTCAGAACTTAAGAGAGGAAGCAAACATGGACCAATTTGATTAGAGTAAATATTCGACTGTTATGGTATTGAATAGATTTCCAGATGGGCTGATTGTTACCTTAAATATTGAACGATCTTTCTCTTTTCAGAGTAAAGTCGCTTCAATTAGAGTGCAAATTAACTTCATAAAGAGTCAGATTATGTCTGTAGTCAAATTGGTTTATATTTGCCCTATTTTAGAGAGAATTTAGTCTAAATAATTTATCGACTAAATGGGCTTAAAATCTACTTAACCTTTTCGTACAACGCCTCCGGCAAAAAATATTTATAATCTCACAAATAAAACCGCCTGAATTAACAATTGTTACTATAATCGCGAAATACGTACGAGCGAGTGGAATATGGATGGAGTGCAGCTGTAGTAGCGCAAGAAGGAAGAGAGCGAATTGAAACGTATTTTATTAAGAGCTCGCGGTGATGGCTCTCCCCTCAAAAGCCTAGAAGCGAGAAGTGCGGGATTTGAAGTGTATAGCAATGAAACAGATGGGCGAGAGAGTCGTATTATGAGCAGAAGGATGACGATGAGAAAATTGATTTTTCGTTTGAATTTATTCGTTTGGTGACTTTTAAATAATCGCTATTTCAATGTATTAATGAGAACGGTTGGTTATATAAAGATGTTACGAATTAGATAAAAGAAGATTTAACATGTCAATGATCCCTGACCAGAAGTATAAATGATTTAGATAAAGTATGTATTATAGGTATAACATTAAAAATAATGAGGATGTTAGAAAATAAAATTTTCAAGCAACAGTCTCTTGTTATATTGGTTGCTATATAATAAGAGGCATGCACTTGTAATACAGTAGAACCTCCCGGTACTGCGAAACTCGGGACTAGCGGTCCCTCGGCACTGTGGATTAACGCCAACTAATCATCGTCGAGCACCAGGGTCGTATCTAGCTCATAATCTTAACTTTGCCCCGTACATTTCCCATTATCAAATATTCTAAGTACAATTGACTTTCATGCAGTTGTATTGAAAAAACTTTTTATAAAAATCTATATAAAATTATATGATTATTTTGTATAAACTTTTCTAATTCATTTTTTCAGTTTGAACATTTTTTAAAAATATTTTATTAAAATTTGTTGGCTCAAACCTTTGTATAAAACTTTTTCCATCACATTTTTTCGGTTTTAACCTTTTCATAAAACCTTTTCTGCAAAGTTGAGGCACGGGGCCCTGCACATATATATTATGGCCGACTCTAGAAAAGTACAGTGCTGAGATGATCTTAATATAAATATAGAAAATATAAATTCGTTATTCGGTTGGAATATTTAAGATATAGTACACTTTACTTGATTGAAAGTTACTTGGAGCCGAATACTTTTTATTGAATGTTGCGGTAATCTCTTGTTAACTGACCCGTAATATAGTCAGAGTTTACAGTATAATTTTATTTAATTAGGGGTATAAAAGTACAATGAGCCCTGAAATAGATTTTGATTGTTATAGCCTACGCACTATTTTATGAAATTACAAAAAAACTACTTTTTATACAATCTTTAATTATGTTATACTTCTCTCATATAAAAATGATATTATTAAGGTCGATTTATAACTTTATGTAAGTAAAATAATGGTTTCAAAAAAATAATATGAAGTTCAATTTTTTGTTAAAATAAAATACTAAAGTACTTTAACAATAGAATTCGATAAAGTACATGTTAGTTATAGTAAAAAACATTTCAGAATGTTTCATGGAAACAACAATTATTCAAATATAATTCCTTTAAATCAATGTTTAAAAAGCTTCTTTTTTACTTTTGTAATAATGAACATAGATGTAATAATTTTTGTTATTAAAAAGATAATGTTATTAAAAAATGTATAATGCAAAATTTTTCATAGCATAATTTTCAAAATAATTAAAAGTCATTATCGAAGTTCACTTTTTGCTGGTCTTTCCGATACACTTTATTCTGATAAATTTTTTATTTTACTTATCGTTTTCTAAAACTGAATTCATCAGACATAAATCTACATTATATTAAGATTTGAAATGTGTCCGTCCGCATTTTTTGTTTCAAGTGTTTTTTTGTGTTAGTAGATGGGTGCGATGGTGAACGGATATGTGGATCGATATCTGCGGGTGGATAGGTGTGCGTGGGTGGATGGATAAAGGTGGCCGTCTGTACAGTTGTGTAAGCAGACGTATAGGTGAATAAGTTTATGGGTGGGCGGAAGGGTGTGAGCAGATGGACGAGTGTGTGGGTGGATGAGCTATTGGGTAAATGGATGGGTACGTGGGTCGATGGGTGGATGTATCGGTGAATAATTTGTTGCGTTGGTGGATGAATGTATGTATGGAATTGTATGGGTAGATGAACGTATGCGTGGGTAGGGGGTTAGAAGTGTATAGGCCGACGAATGGATGCATGGATGGAGGGTTTGAAATGTAAAGGTGGATGAATAGATGCTTAGGTAGATGGATGGTTGCGTGGGTAGAAGGTTGGAAGTGTAAAGATGGATGAATGGATGTGTTGGTGGAGGGTTTAAAGTGTAAAGGTGGATGGACGGATGCGTGGGTTATAAATAAAAACGTTTTCTTTTATAAATAAAAACTAATATGTTTCTAAGAAAACTTTCTTAAAACTTATATCTTATTTGTTACTACTTAAATTATATATGGGACATGTGGTGGCTCAGTCAGTAGAGTGTCGGATTCCCACGCCGGTGACCCGGGTTCGATTTCTAGTCTCTGCCGCGGATTGACACAAGCACCTCTGGAAAAATTGCATGTGTTTTGTTTACAAACACACCGCAGATCCACGTCATCGATTAGCACCATATGGAAGCACAAATATGACGACATACAAAAATTAACTTATATCTTCTATCTTATTTCTTATAACTTTTTTTCACAATTTTACAACTTTATTTTTCCTCTTTAAATTGAAACAATAAATTATATACGAATTAAAGTGTAATTATTATATTGAAAAATATCCCAATATCAACAAATGGAAATGGGATATTAATAATTGGGACACTAACACTATAAATTTTAAATCATAAGATTCATTACTTTTAGAAAAAAGGAGTAAGTGTAAAAAATGTATCTTTCTTACATCGATAACTTATATATTATATTAATGCCATCATCAAATATTAACATACATAAATTATAACATATACTGTACAACAAAAAATATTAGGTATAATATTCAATATCAATTATAATTATTATATTAGCTATATTTCTATAAGAAAACTCAGCGACAATATATATATATATATATACATAAATATACAAAAACCTTGATCATATTTCATGAAATAACTTTTAACTTACACGAGCGATCGCCAGCGAGTGAGTAAATTCAGCTAGTTAAATATGAATAGTCACAGGTTATTGGAAAATTAATGAATAAATAAATGACAGTACGTAGAGAAAATATTGAGTGACGAAGGGATATGAGTGTCGTTAAAATCCATAAATAGGAATTTAGCGAGACAGTTTAGAATAGAAGCAAGTACGGATTGTACAACGATACCATGAGGATAGGTCGACATTGGAATAGTTAGGCAGCGAGTACGCATTACATTGCATTCTCATTCAATCGAAAACCAATGTAAAATTTTATATATAGAGAACACAAACGGTTCAAAAGTCAAAAAATAATTAGATCTCCGTATAATGGTTTGTTTAGCTTTACAATAGACACTGATATACTGAGAGAAACTGTATAGCAAGAAATTTACTATTTCTATTTATATATATTAGGTCTAGACTCCGTTTTCTATAAAAGTTACATTTTTATGTCTAATAGTAATAATATTCCTGTAGTCAAAACAAAAATTATCACACAAATATTACATTTTAATATGAATATGACAAGTTTTACTAATAAATTGTAATTTTTGTACAAATTTTAGTATTTCCCCAATGTATAAGCGGAAATAGTAACTTTTACATAAGTACCATTTGTATAAGTAAGGTGGGTGCAGCTAATGTGGCCACCTACACGAGATCTCGCTGTATGCGTTATTTTTGGTCGCCGTAACTCCTACAGTATATGTATCGTGACAATAGATGTTGCTACTAGCGCCTTCTAATTATAAGATAATGTCATGTTTACCCGCGAAAGCATCAAAACTCTGGTTTCTTAGCAGTGCAGGCATGTAAAGAAACCACTTTTGTCAGCGTGATATGAGCAAAAAGAAATCATACGGTACGTAAAATTGTAGCTTTTTGTATGTAGCAGATTTTGCCGTAGTTTTTTTTCGATGCGAAAATTGCACGTTTCATTGACGTTTATCCGTTGGGGAAGTGGCCGTACCAATTGCAAGGCAAAAGGCAACCGACGCCTACAAAAACGGCGGTTGCTTCTTCAAAATTCCTAGACCTACTTATCCCAAAATATCGACACCAAGGCGTACGCTACGGCACTATGTAGTTAACGCATAAAGGACGTCTCTGCTAGGCTAGTTTTGACTTTTTGAAGCACTTACTATATAACTTTACCATAAGAACTAATAGATGGCCACTTTACCAACACTGTTGGTACAGTGGTTAATTTTTAACTACTTAGAACTTCTTTAATTAAAATTCAGAGAGTACATTTTTTTTGCAAAAAACTCATGAGGTATTAGAGTTAAAGGTTCAAATAACATGTCTCAATAGTTTCCGAAGTCCCAAAACCCGATATATATCCACTGGAAATCGAAAGTTCCTTAAGGTGGCCACATTACCTGCAACCCCTTATTATTTAAATAAATGATCCACATCCACGCATATTATATAAATAACCTTATCAGAAACATTTTATATTCAATAGTTTCTGAGTCAATTACGTCTGCGAAAGCATAGCAACTTTCTGCCAACTCCAATTGAAGACTAAAACTCCACTTTCAGCAACTAACTAAAGTACTCGAATGGATACTTTAACTTTACCACTTTAGTTTTCCTCTACAGCGCGCATCAATATTGAAAATTGCGCTAATTGAGCATAAAATTAGCGAAAGCGGCAAAAAATACTACATTATTAAGATGATTTTTGTATTAAGGGATATAATTTTATTCTTTCTATATCAATGTTTCGTAAGAAGTTTAAAATGATATCATTAACTGACTTGTGTAACAATTAAAAAAAAATTAAATACATTAAATATTTATTGCTTTTTTTTGTAATACAAATATTTGAACTACCCTTATTTTTAAGTATATTATAATAGAATAGCTCTTTTGAACATTTAGTAACCTAATAGTTTCATATAATTAGTTTCCTCGAACTTCTAACATATATATGCCTAGTCTTTCAACAATTTTTACACATTTTGATAATACGATTAATTACACGTAAATTTTTCGACCATCACAGCTCTTGCACTACTATGAAACAATAGTAGCCTATTCTAAAATTTTTACGGCAGACAAGTTATTAACCATTACGGCCACGATGTCCTTTTTAAAGTTTAACCTTTTCATGAACAATATCTACTAAAAGATTAGGTGATAATATATCAACAGATACGTCAATTGATATGTTAGTTGATGTTTTATCATTATATATTACCTGAAATAATCGTTAAATTTCCAACGAATTTTAAATACCACAGTTAATTTCTTGCCTGAAATCAAATGTTCAATTAATATTAAATATTAATTATTTTCTATGGTAGAAAATTATCTAGTTTTATCAAGGATCTCGATTATTTCCCATGGCACTATATATAGATCTACATAGCTCTTGATTATTTGCCACCAGGGGTATTTAAATCTAAAGCAACATTGTTACATTTGGAAAAAAATTATAACGATGTTTCTAGGTGAAATATCGGCTGATGAATCAGGTAATTATCTGACACATCAGATAATTTCATCAGCTAATAGAATTAGGAGAGAAATTATCTGATATGCTCAGGTAATAAATAAGCTCGGGTGATTTTAGAGATAAAAAAGTGTTTGTAATGTTTTTAAGATATGATTCAAAATATTCTTGTTAATAATAAATCTATTTTATTCTAACTTAATTTTTTATATCTTCATACAGATATCATACGATGCATGAATTCTGTAATATTGAGAAAGCATATCGACTACCCAACAGGAGAAAAAACATTAATTAGAGACTGGATTAAAAGCCACTCCCAATGTAGTTGAGTAGCAAGCACGGTGTAGGTTGGGACACTGGGCGGTGACAGGGAGGGAGAGGGGGTAGTGGTGATTTTGTTGTAAAAAGTCATGAAAAGAGATGATAGAAAGCTACTTCTCTACAAATTTTCAGGAGGATTCTTGTGGTTTAACTTCAGTTATCGTGGTACGTAGAAAAAGGATTTTTTAACAAAATTTTTAACAAAACCTCAAATTTTTTTAACGATTTTCCATCATAGGTTTTAGAGATATAAAGATTTTGGAAAGGAAAAGATAAGCAATTTTATGCTCCTTCAAATGTATTTACACTGAAACAATGGAGTTAAGTCTAACTTGCCAAAATTTGTGTTGTTCCCAGATTATGAACAATAGACAAACAAAATGAGTCATGAAGAATTCATTTTTACCGTATCTATTTTGAGAAATTGGCGTATACACAGACGTACACACACATTCACACACATTATACATATACACGTACGCACTCACGCACACACGCACGTACACACACATTATACATATACACGCACGCACGCATGCACACCCAAACATCCATGCGGACATTTTTTAAAATAGTGTATTATTATTATTACAATTATGTCACAAAAGATGTTCCTAACATGGTTTTTTTAAAACTTTTTGTTACTATTACAAATCAATCTGAAACCATTAGTTTCACGGAAACAATCCACTTAAAAAAATCTCATGATAAATTAGATGATAAATTAGGTGATAAATCCGGTGATTCATCTGTCGATTTTCACCTGATGTATATTACCTAGATTTAATTATTACCCAATATAATTGCCTGATTCATCGTTTAAAGATATTGTTTTGTCTCGTAACTTTTATAGTAATCATCCATCCGGTGATAATTAAAATCTCGAACTAGGCCACATAAACATCAGGTGACATATTAGGTAATAAATTAAATCAATGTTGTAGCTAATGAATTTATTGATTACCGTGAATTAGGAAGCGAACGTCTTCACCGAGCTAACAATAATAAATAAAATTTCTTGGTACATCAAATCCAAACATCAGCCGACAAACCACCTGATTAATCACCTGCTCTCTCCCGTCCCTCCAGAGATCACGTCAAATCCGAGCCTACGCAGCGTTATCAGTAATCACTGGAGTAAAAGAGAGGGAGAGAGCGCGAGAGCTATAGAGTGAGAAACATGGCACATATTAGAGAGCCACTTGCGCCTGGCAATATGTCCGAGGCAGTGTGTATACGGAAAAGGGTCCATCATATTGATTGACCCAGTTCAAGGCGCCTACCGCCTATGAAACTCACTCAGTCACTCACTCTCTCTCTCTCACTCTCACTCTCTCGCACCTTGTACATACAGTACACGCGTACACACGTAAAAGACAACGTGCACGTACCCGACGTACAACCGCTCGTACCTTCATTCTTTTCTTCATTATTATCATTGAATCTGGCTGGCATTGCAGTCGACGGCAGTCGTAATTTCTCATTTAAAAATACATAAATCCGAGTTTAAGGATGACGAGGTATCGCGCGCCGCGCGCGCATTGTGTTATAACACGGTACGGCTCGCGTGATGAAGGGTCATTGTTGCTGGGGCTGTATGCGCGCGCGCGCGCGCCGAGTGGGTGTATATATAGTTACGGGTAAATAGGCGCTGGTTGGATGGGAGCGTTCGGGTATTTACCAAACGCTTCCTTGTGGTCAGTTTTTTTCTTCTTTTTTTCCATTGACGTTGCGGGTGTTCGAGGTGACAGGGGATATGGCTTTTTTAGTGCTTGGATTGGGGAGTTATGAGTTTTGAATGAGGATTGAGATGGTATTTGTACGTCTGACGTGGAGTCAAGGCGAGATACGTATTAAGGAAAGTAGGTTTTAATTAGAAAATGTACTACTGATTGAATTTAATTTTGATTTTTGGAGAATTCGGATCGTTTATTCGTAAGTTTGATACCCTTGTATGTATCGGTCCTCTGAAAAATCGCTCATAAATAAAAATGCACTTGAGTGAAAATTAAAATTATAAATACCTACTTATCAGAAACATCATAAGTCTCTATTACTTTAATACTTTTTGGAGATATTGTGAAATTGGGATAATCTAGATGACTTTAAAATCGTATTTTTCAAAAATATTAAGGTATAACGTGCCAGTCATACCTGAAAAGCCCTAAAATATGATTGTTTTTGTGTACAAATTTTACAAAATATGACATACAGTTTGATTATATTCTACAACAAAATGGGATCCTATTTCCATAATAAATCAAGAACATGTTTGGCAGGAAATTTGGAAAATAAACTATCTTAGCTTTTAACATTCTTCTAACTCTGAAATTTTCATCTGTAAATTTTTCTCACAATATTGTCAGAAATTAATTAAGACACTGCAATAAATTTAATTTCTATAAACTAAAAGTATACTAATGTTCCGTTAGACCCCAGTTTCCCCTACTTATTTTGCTGAATATTTCCAGTGAACTGAGAATGCAGCCAAGTACTTTATTCATCAGAAAGGGAGCAAGAGTTTATGAAGTTCGAAATTAAATTTTCCATAAGCGTAATTGTGTTGAAATATTTTGATTGGTTCTGTAAGTATAATATTACATGCCAACATTCTAACTAATCGACCGCACTTTAAAAAGATTATATAGACAATTATTATTACTTTATATAATACTGAAATCATTTTTATTTGCATTAAATCTAGTCCTTTAGTCAAACTGCAGAATGTATTTAAATACCAAAATTCACGAAAATTCACAAAAGTCATGTTTCTATAGACGTCAACTTGGTATATTTTTATTATAGGCCACTTTTATTTGCGAAAAAAATTGTTTAGTATACTGTTCATCACGTAGCAAATCAATTTTAACAAATTTATAAATTTTATTTTAAACCAGACCTTTTAGTTTCCACTGTACAATTTCTTTTTAATGCTAAAATTCATTTTCTGTTAAATATTTAAAATAATTTTGAAATTGGGATTTATTCCAATTCAACCTATTACTAATTCCCGGTCCTATTTGGGCACCGATTAGTTTGTCCGACTAAAAGAAGGTAAATCAATAAAATATACATCAGTGAATTTATTGATTTTGTGTCTTTTCTGACGATTTAATACCTGCTCTACTTTCAGAATCCAAGGTCAGATTTTAATTTTTTCTTTACGGAAATTCAATGTGGCTACTCAAATTCAACAAAAAACGACAAATTTAAAATAATTTTTAACCATTTTCGGTCATGATATTTTTGTTATAATTAACAATATTGTTAAAACCATTTTTTTACACGAAATGTTTCCTGACCGATAACTCGATTCTAGACGGTATACTTTACCACCTAGATTTATTTCCACTTCTATTACATTCGACAGCAAAACTATGATAATCTTTGAAAATTAACAAAAAATGGTTAAGGGGCCTCCCTACCATGACGCTTTGAAATAAAATGGAATTTCGAGATAATTTAAAAAAATATATATATAATATTACAATTTCAAACTTTGTATGTTAATTATAAAACAATTATGGAATGCACTAATTTTTTTAGCAATAATGACAATCGTGTCAAAAATTGTAATAGTGAAAACGTTAAAAAAATGTTTAAATTGTAGCAATTTATAAAACATTTTTGTTTATCAACAAAAAATAGGTTTTGTACAAATAATATTTAAACTGAATGAACTTAATTTAATATTTTTAAATTCTGTTCGTTCAGTCCAAAGTACACGAAATTTAATATAAATTCTTTGAAAGTTTCAGATAGATTCCATAAAATTTGGGTCCGAAAATACATTATACATGGCATGTGAATGTCTTGCTAAAACTTGAATTTTATTAAACCGGCGAATTAATTGTTAGCAAACTAAAGGTTTATAATTAAATTTTGTTAAATTTTAAATTACTACGAAGTTTTATATTTATCCTAAAAGAAAGTTTGAATGCCCAGCTTCAAGGGAAAAATTCTATATCTATTTTCAAGATTTAATACACAGTCGTGCTCCCTTATACTCGCGCAATTTTTTCGCTTCACATCTCTCTCTCTCTCTCATTCTCTCGCCCTCCGCTGCACTTAACACCGGACATCCGTGAATCAGTATTCGCTCATCTCTGTCTCCCTGCGCGTGTGTCCTCTCTTCAGCTCTTTTCCCTCAATACCAGGCGGCCGGCCATTGTCATAATCGGCAAAGAGAAAGAGAGAGAGAGTGTAAATTCAATTATATGCCCGGTCAGAGAATATAACTCGCTTAGCGCGCGCACGGGCCTATACGCGTCGCCCGAAGGCGACTTCTTGGGCGTCTAATTGGGAGAAACGACGAGTTTTCTGTGCTAGAGGCGTGATTGCGGGACGTTTATTTTCTTTTTTGCGAGGAGAGGTGGTATAGAGGGGATGCGATGATTGGGATTGTTAGGGGCGAGAGTGGGTCAAAGTGTCATGTTTCTTTTTGAAGGGGATGAGTCTCAGTGTTGAATGCAGAAAGTGGAAATATTCCTTTTAGCTGCAGAAAAATCAAAAAATAAATTATTAAGTGTACTAGGTAGAATAACGTACTCAAATTGGATCGTGTTATTTGTTTTTTTCTTTAACTAAGAAATTAAGAAATTATAGTTGTTTTAAGTTTCTGAATTGTCGATATATAACGCGTAACCGATGCTCAGTAAGGCTATGTAGACAGACCTTGTCATAGACGCCAATAAATAACAAATTTAAATTTTACACATATACGTATATGAATCTGTCCAGAGAAGATTTTACACTGAAAACTCACCCCTCATTAAAATTCTGATTAATTTAGTTGTGAACGATGTGTATAAACAAAGCACATGCAATTCTTACAGAGGTGCTTGTATCAATCGGCAGAGACTAGGAATCGAACCCGGGTCACCGACGTAGGAATCCGACACTATCGACTGAGCCACCGCAGACCACTGTAGGCCACCGCAGGCCCCTGCGAATTGTATTATTGAATTATTGAGCACCGTATGCGATGAACCTTACGTTTAGGAATGTGAAACATTTTACAATTACGTTTCAGACGCTTCTGCAAGATTTCCTGCAGAATTTTAGTACGATTTTCTACAGAACTTTCTGAACCTGCGGGTTTATCATCAGGTTTTTTTACATGTTTCGCTACAAGGTTTTTGCCTGCAGAAATACATTCTGTGTATACAGATACATCTGTAGGTCAACGCCTAGTAGAAAAATGTGTAGAAAAACATGCAGAAAAGCCTACAGGTTCTGAAAATTCTGCAGAAAATTGTGACAATAATCTGCAAGAAATTTTGCAGTTTTTTCCATAACGATTTATAAAATACTATAGTAAAATAGTATAGCTAATCGTAGTCGAACGCCCACTTTATATATTATGGGTGTTAGTGATATTCTTTTATATTACAAAATACAAAACACCTCAAAACGTATATACTTCACTACTACCTACTCGATCTTTTTTAACGATACAACGAATTCTCACATGACGACTTCCCTCGTCTATAACGAGGACAGATCGGCGCGGCGGCTCATCTCGCGCTTTTTCTTCCCGTCGATAACTAATTTTATTATCCTGCTCCTTTTCTATCGCACTCATCGCGTTAACAACAAAAAATGGGGGACAGCTATGAAGGATGATTAATTTGGTAGCCATACCGAGCGTATTTTCTTTTTCCCACGTGTGCGAGACACGTGGCTTCGTACGAATTCGACAATCGTACAGGCTAAATTTATAGTCGAGGCTCAGGACTCGAGTCGCAGCTGTATCTGTCGTGATATTGTGTTTTATTATGGGCGAGAAAAAAGTTGCATCTCGAGTCTTGAAACGCGACTATCAATTCGGACCTCTTCTTCCGCGTAAACCAGTTTTTCTCCTTTTGATGATTCATACTGTTGCGCGCGAAAATGGCTTGTGCGAGCGCGAACCGGATGGATTTCTTGAAGTGAGGATATTCCTATCGGATTGTATAGGACAGTTTCGAAAAAACGTGCTTGAAACATATTTTTGACATTTTATATCAAAATATACTTTTAAAAAAATGCCCGTATAAACATATACTTATGTATACAATAATCATAATTTTTGTAATAAAATTAAAGTCAATTATATTTTTCCTTCAATGGGTAGCAGGTCGATTATAAATAAATTAAACTTTTACCATAGAACACTACTGACTCACTTATATAATATGACGTTTATACGGATTATGCGTTCGATTTACGTTCTAATTTTTACTTTTGTCTTCCTCTACAATGGTTATGTAGTTTATGAAGATGATCGTTATAGAGATTCAGGTACAGTTACCAACGAAAATGGAATAATTCTTTCAAAAGAGACTTACCAAATTTAGTTAATATAATGTGGCTCCATGAGAGTAAAGTAGATCCATTCATCAGTCACAAGCGGCTTCGCAGCTCGCAGACGAAACGATCATGTATTGTGCTTCTCTCTCTCTCTATCTCTCTCTTTCTCTATTTCTCAAAATGTTGTAATCTATTATTTTTTGTAATTTTTCCAGATTTTGACAACTTTGTTTGATTTTCAACTCAAAAACTAGTCACTTTTCAGACAAAAGTGTAAGAACATTTTTAGTTGGAAATGAGGTGAGGAATGTAAGAAAAAATGTTGTGCACTGCATGTGACACGTAATTTTTTCGAAACAAAAATACCTTAAAATTTAGTTTTTTATATTACCTTTCATACTAGACTTGGTTCCAAGTTGTCCCAAGCTGAATATAATTTCTGCAGAATTTTTAAATATGTGCACTATTTCTTGGTAGGTATTTCTATTATGTGACTATAATGGCTAGGGCATGACACGTTTAGACCTTTTATTTGAAATGTGAATATTTTTTATGCGCTGTAATTGGAATCATTAACCTAGAATGTCTTCGTTTTCAAACACAATGCAGACCCCTGTCGTCGATTAGCACTATATGGGAGCACAAATATGGCGACGTTAAAAAAACCTTAGAATGTACATTTTAATGTGATGTAGCAATAATTAAAAAGTGTATTTAGAACAAACACCAAATTTTTTTCCCTTTTTGCACCACATTCAGCTTGAGATCATTTCGGGCCAGGTCTAGAACGGGTAATATAGAAAACTAAATTTTAAGATTTTTTACTTCGAAGAAATTGATGGTGATCAGCTCGAATCCGAATGGTACAATACATCACAATGCATGATTTCATAAAGTGTCAGAATGGAGTCTATACAATTTTTTTGTAGATTCCTCACCTCATTTCCTACAAAAAATGTTGTTACACTTTTTACTCAAAAGTGACTAGTTTTTTAGTTAAAAATCAAACACAGTTGGCAAAATTTTTAAAAGATTGAAAAAAAGATGCATTTTTTACCTTGATTTGCCCTTGAAATAGGATACCTTGGGCTCTGAAATGTTTTTACGCATTATGGGGATGAGTGCCAACATTTTATCAGAGTTTTGGACATTTTAATTTTTGGACATGCTCATTTGAAATGGAATCACATATATATGTTTTATATAATTGTTTAAATTAAACATACGGTAAAATAATATTATAGCAGTATATTACTTGTTCTATTCATATAAATGTTTGAGAAATCATTTGGATTTTACAATCTCTTATCTGCTATTGTACTCAAATTATTGTATATACGTGTTCAAGCATGTGCAATTTACTTGTCTCCTTTATGTATACGGCTCGAAGGACGAATGTTTACGAAGAATAAGCTGATTTGAAAATCTGAAGAAATGCACTTCGTCTTGGGTCTACTCGATGGACTCGTCAGTAAAGCATTGTACACTAATAACAGATCTTCCCTCAGACGCGAGTTATATATCATCTAAGATTGTACCGAACCCTTATGAACTTATATGCACATTCACGAACCCAATAACATCTCAGAGAATAAGAAAATGGTAGAAAGCACTCAAACACGCTATTCAAGGGACCAAGACTATAAAATCTAAGAATGAACGTACATGTTTAAGTTCACATTATAATTTTCTTTTCTAAGCTTGAAACTAAAATTCTTAGTGAAGCTTTAAACATTTATGTTCATTTTCAAAATTCAAGGCAAATTTGCCTCCGTAGGTTAATCAGCTTTTGTATAATAATTCGTTTTTATTTCAAACTAAAAAATGTTAACTAAAATATGTCCGAAACACATTTTACTTGAAAATCCGTAGCGCGATAATCAATTCTGAAATTCCCGCACAATCGGAAGGCGTCCGTTGCAATAAATCCTTCGAGCACAATGCCTCGTGATTTGTGCAGGGATCGATTCCAGAGATATTTCGCGACTCGGGGCAAACACGTGGCGCTCTCGTTGTTGAATTTACGATGTTTTTCTTTCTTCTCGGAATCGTAAACACATATATATCGGGAAATCCTTTATTGACGTCGTAAGTTTGCATCAGCGGCGATTTGTCTTGATGTTGCCTGAGATGGCCTTGAAAGTTTTATCAACGCCAGGATCAACAGGTTCGCGTGGACATGCTTTACAACAAAAAGTTGCGTTTTCTTTATTGTTGTTCGAGATGGTTGCTTAAGTTAAGCCACTTTGCATAAAATTGTCGAGGGTAGTATTCGGTGATTCTGAAAATATTTAATAACCTTTTTAGTTTTTGCTTAATTATTTTGAAACTTTGGTATATAATTTATAAGTAAAGTAGAAGATTACGTATATGTAGATTTTGAACCCATTTCATTAACTTTTACGTGTTTTCTAGGTAATTATTAAAAAGCTACTAGGTATTTTTGATTGAATCTGTTTTTAAAAACTTATAGTTGCATTCCTACATGACTAAATTAATTCTGATTGTCTTTTAAACGCGCAATAAATAATACTTAACGTTTTTTATACATCTATGCTCTACAATTATAAATCGAATAAATTAATATTGATTTTTAATTAAAAAGTTTTTCTTTAATTAACAAGTAAACTAATGAACGCAATTGCCACTTAGAAGAACGTATCCTGAACATTTCAGTAGTATTCATAACAATAGAATGCATGTCTTATTTTTAAAGTTACAATATCAGTTAAAAAAAAACACGTTTAAAACTCAAATTTTGTGTCAACAAAACACATTGGTTTATTTGGAAATATTGACGTTTGCGAGCTTAGAAAACAAATATTCTTAAAATTACAAACAATCCCATTAAACGAATAAGGTTTTTTAATAAAGAGGCATCGGGGTACCGATGAATGGCATTAAGTTTAAAAAACAGTGATTTGCATTGTATAAAAGAAATTCAGATCCCTATAAATAGGCGTTGTCTGGATAGATCATTTCCTTTCACTACTGATTTAATTTACAGAATGTTATTGACATGTTCGTCATTACCTTCAAGTGATGATGTAAACTATCATCGACTCTTCTTCTTCACGTTGTCTAGATATTTAATTAAAATTATTTATAGTGCGTGAATACCTAGTTAAATAATGTTTCTCGTCAGTAATTTTCATTTTTGACGTACAAATTAATGAGCAAAATTTTTAAATGTTTCTATACCTGATAGAATCTATATATCATACGTAATAAAAATCAATATAGAGCAATTTAGAGTTTGAACTTTTTTATTATATTATAAGGAATGTTAAGTAATGTTAAGAAATATAATAGAGTCTCTAGTTATAAGTATATTAATATAATTTTCTTAACACATGCATGTAATAGGCCCTTTTCCATGTATCTAAAGCGAATGGCAAGTTGAGTATTTCGAGCGTTATCGCCGAAGCGGGAGGTAATGATTACCTCCCACCCAAGCAGGTGGTGATGACCATTACCTCCCGGTCCTAAATAGAATTGTTCAAATTTGTAGATAATTTTGGAAAATTTTGGATAATTTTGGAAAATTTTGGAAAATTATGGAAAATTTTGGAAAATTATGTAAAATTTTGGAAAATTTTGGGAAATTTTGAAAAATTTTAAATTTTGGAAAACTGTTATTTTGAAGATGAAATTGTAATTTAATTCTGTAAGTAAATGACGCACGACTGAAAATGTGCACCTCCCCATTCGCCCTATATGCTTAAAAAAGGGCCTTACATGCACTTGTCAAAAAAAGTACGATGTGTAACAAGTGGGGAGAGCAATTTCTAGCTCGGGTGATGATTTAATCTCACCCTCGCTAGAAATGGCCCTCTTAGTTGCACAATATACTAATAATTATTTTAAATATATCTAGTTTATACACCTGATGAAAAGTGTTAAAAATCAATGTAAATATTCAAAGGTGAACTAACTTTTTTTCTTTGACCTACTCAGATCATTTTTTTTGTATAGAATAGGGTGTTTAAATATATTTTGAGAGGCGGTAGAACATTTTGGTAATAAAATAATTTTTTTATTACGTATCTTTATAGCATTGAACTTTGAAACATATTTTGACACGTGTCATATATCAGCATTCTAAAAACCGTCGTAATCCCGGCACATTAAAAATATTATTTACATTTGATTACATTTAAGATTGAAATTTGAAATCTGATTACTGCAAATTGGATTTTTTAGCTTCAAACGGATAAACTTGCATCTTTTGATGGATCTTCCTGAAACTTTTAGGAAATATTTTTATAAGTATACTTAGAAAAAATTACAATTTGGTTAGTTAGTTCGTATAGCTAGTACCCTATAAATACTAGTTTTGTTAGTAGAAAATAATATAGGAATTTTGTTAGTATTATTCTCTAAAAGTTTATGCGCAATCAACTTTTTGAATAATAATTGATCATTATTAATGTAAAAATATACAAATGTTCTATAATACAACTCCAATAAAATTTAATTCTTTGGACGGAAAATTCATAAATAACTTTATATTTTGATCCTTAATAATGTACTAATGATTTCAGAATAGTTAGATTTTATCTGTAAATTTTTCAATTCTGACCAGAAGTTATGAATTTTAATTATGAAATGTGTATGAAGGCCATTTATTTTCAAATTAGTTATTTTGTGTACAAAAATTAAGTTAAAAAGTTTTTAGCTGCCATAGTCTTGTTCGGCAGATGCGATATTTATTCTTGAGTTTTATTTTACTTTTTCCAGCTTTATGAAATATTTATGTTCATAATCATTACCTAAATTCAACAGCGGCATGTCTCCGTTTTAAAAAAAGATATAATATCATAATAATTCATATTACGGCGTACAAATCTAAAGTTTACGCGCATGCGGCGTTAGCTCGCGCGATTGGTAAGCTCAAGCCCTGTAGTATAGGTAACGATCAATAAAGTCGTTCTCGCATGGTACACCTATATTCTCATTTAGCCGTCCGGTGGTTCTTCAACTGCAGTCGATACGTCGACCGCAGTACCCAGTAGTAGGTACAGAGTTCGTAGATTCGTGCCGAAAGGTGGCATTGGTCGTGTGATATTCAGCGATTTTTGTTATAATAAACTAATGTCGCTTTGTTATTATAAAATGTGGCTTAATATATAATTCTTAAAATAACTATTGTAATTAGGTAAGGGCTTAAGTTTACTGTACTATTTAAGAATATACGCTAAAAATTTGAGATACCTAAGACTTTTAGTCTTAAAGATATATAACTACTTTTTTATCAACACGTTTTTTTGTTGAAATTTCAAGGAAGTTGCTCAAATATGAGTTATTTATTATTGACATTGCGTAAATATGATGAATTTCGTCATTTTTGTTTATTTACTGTTCTTATTTTAAAATCTAACATTCCCATCAAAGTTGACGAATTTCCAATTTCTTTCTAGACATAACAAATTATGAATTTTCGTAGATTCTTTATTTAATATTCGTATTTAAAAAGATAATCCACTTATCTCAGTGTTGGTTAGCGTTCTTACGTATCCAGCATAAAAATGCTATCCCATATTTGAGCATAGACCCGAATTCGATCAATATACCTTCAATATTTAAAATATTTATGAAGGTATATTTAATGTAATTGTATATTTTTCTATTTGAAAAATAATGGAAATTTTTGAATTATGAAAAATAAAGAATAATTAAAGTGCAGCTACGTTTATTTATAGTCAAGAGAAGCGTTACATTTTCAAAAATATGTTTTACGTTGAAATTCTGTCATGCGTCAAATTATTCATTGGATTTAGATATAACTTAGAATACCTACGTATACTTTTATAGCTGTTTCAATGCAACGCAAATTTGTATCAAATATCAAAAATAGAAAAATTTATTGGAAAATTTCAGAAATATTAGAATTTTATTTTAAAATTATTTATTATTTTAATTATTTATTTATTAATGAATTATTTAATTATTGATAAATTATTTGTTTATTAATAAATTAATTATTATTAATAGGATGATGTTGTAGAATTGTTTTTAATACAACATAAAGTCACATCGATTTCTGATGAAAAATTTGACATTTTATACCTTTATAATACGATAATATCCAATGTTAACTTGAAAATAATAAGTGAAATATTACTTATAAGTATTATTACGGGATATTTTAATATGTAAAGTTATTTATGAATAATGAATGCTGTTATCTCAAAATATTGTGTTGTTCATCATTATTCAAAAGAGTATTTGCTTCAAGGTTCTATGTGGCTCTGAATGAAATTTGCAGGAAATATTTTTATAAAAGGTATACTTATGAAAAATAAAAATTGTTTCGATTAATAATGAATAAAATACGACTTAAACAATTTATTTACTTAATAAGTAGGCAATTATTTTTTATTAAAATAAATGGTGTTGGAGTGATAATAATTTCTGTAAAGTACTCAAGCTATGGCAATTTTTTAAAGTACCTGTATTTCAATAACATTTAAAATTATGAATATAATTAATTGAAAGGAAGATGCCCACGGATGCCTTAGTCAGGAAATGCTGATGACGCACAAAATTCAGTCTATTGTTTAGAGTTTGTCAAAATATAAACATTAAAAACATTTAATCCGGGTAAGTAAAGGGAAAGTTTAGGAGAGTGGGGCAAATCCGATAAAATAAGTGAAAAAATTAAGATTTTATCAGGTTTAAGTAGTAACAATTAAGAGAATTCTTTTTTGTGTTTTTAACATTATACATATGAAAATTTTTGCTTAAATATTCCTCCTTTGATATTTAGTATTATTATTGCATTCTTGTAAAATTTTTTACCGTAGGTATAATTTTATAATATTTAAAAAAGTTTGAATTAGACAAGTTAAAAAGTTGTAGTTTCATTTAAAAAATAATACGAAATTTCGATGTACGATGAAAGAGTTTATTCTAATGTATACACTATGTTTGCCTATTTCAAGTTGCATAATAATTATTTGTTAGCCACTGCAACATTGTCCTATGTGTATTAGCAGCGTGACACTTTACCGTATCGCAGTTAACGTTTATCCCTGCGGTTATTATCGTGTTGCGGCAGATGGTTCAACTTCACATTACGATAGCGTATCGCGAAACGACAGAATTTTACTCTTTAAAGGTACAGGTCGCGAGATAATGCGATTTTTAGTATGAAAGCTCATAAGCGAGCTTTGTTTTATACAGATACATAGATAAATCCGTATGTTTTGCTATTTTTGCTTTCATAAAGAAAAAGCCTTGTTTTAACAGATACATACATAAATCCATGTTTTGCTTTTATGCTTTCTCAAAGATAAAGCTTATTATTTTAATTCTGATTCGGACGTATGCAAATAAAGAAAAATTACACAATACGTCTCTTACATTTCTCAAAGGAATAGTAATAATTAATAAACAATGCATTAAAGAGGAGAATATACAGTCGAGAAGAATGTGGATGATATAAGTATAAAAATTAAATTATTAGGGTTAAAATAAGAAATGTTACCATAATCTAGATTATAAAAGAACGTTAAATTAAGAAAAATTGATTTCCTTATTAAAGTAGAAAGATAAAAAACGCATATTCGATATATACGACTTACCAAACTCGTCCTATATCTAATACTTACATGTATTTAATATCACAGGAAATTTCGTCAACTTTTCATTAAAGAAGTTAATTATTTTTTAATTTAATGTTTTCTATATTCTAAATGGTGATATAGGTTGCATATATCCAGCTTATCCAATTAAGAAAGCAAAAATCAGTCGAAGAATCACATGATATTAAGATATTATTTTTAAAATAATTAAAACTATATATCAGAATATATCTATTTTTTGTAGCGACATTCTTAAGCTATTCATCAGGTGATATATCAGGTAAAACTTTAAGTTGAGTAACAATTTAAATTATGTGATGCTATAAATCAGGCAATACTATCAATTAAGTCATCTTTAAATCAGGTGACATGATATTAATCCTCGGACGGCCACGTGGAGTAATTTTTGTCTCCAGGCTTCTCTTAAAAATAAAAATAAAAATAAAAATAAAATTAAACAAAAACATTCCGAATACATAGTCAAAATTTAGAAAAATTATGGCGAATCTACCATGGCGGCCGTGTTAAAAGAAAGTTATTAACTTTTTCGCGTATGGAAGAAACTGTAATATCTTACTTATGAAATAAGTATATATTTTAAGTGGTTTCAGGCGTCGCTGAATTCAAATACGATGGGCGAAAAAATGGATAAACAAATTGTTTAAACATATTTATTTTACAAATCTGTTGGGATTTGAATTCAGTGGTCCCTGAAACCACATAAAATATATTGATTTCGTAAGTAAGGTTTCACAGTTTCTTTCATACGGCAGAGTTAATAACTTTCTCTTGATATGGCCAGCATTTTTTTCTAATTTTTTACTTTGGATTCGGAATCTACGCCATTGAAAAGCCCTATATACACAATTTTGCTTATAAATTTGCTTTTTATTTATAGGATATAAGCTTGGGGTAAAAAATGACAACACGTGCGCCATCCGCGTCGTACTTTTAATTGTGGCCGTCCGAAGGTCAAAGCATCACGAATTACTATCTGACTTTCTTCCAGGGCACAGAAATAAAAATTCTTCCATCTCTCCACAGAAACCTTAATAATAACCTATATAACAAACTTCGTTTACCAATCTTCCTACATATCCTACATTCTATAATTCTTACTAAAAATCAACTAAAATTGCATCCGAAACTCACAAACCACGAAATTTCAAATTTCATAGCACTCTTATAAAAGAAATCCCAATCTTTTCGACTTTCTCGGGGCGCACTGCAAAATAAGGAAGCAGGTAGCGTCGGGCTATCGACGTGCTGAGCGGAATTCCGCCGCGCAGCAAACTCATAGGAAAGTCAATCTGCAGTGGCTGACGTGTAGGCTTATCTGCATGCCTTTGATCGGGCGCACACACTTCCTGCGCTCAACACTCGGCGCGCCTGTCCCCCTTTTCGATGGCTGCAGTCCGCAATTATCAAGGGAGCCTTGGCTGCTGTGCAACGGACGAGGCTAAAGGGTGTTTTTATGTTCTTATCTGTGGTATTGTTGTAATTAATTAATTAATTAATTAATTAATTAGTTAATTAGTTGATTTATTTATTTAGAATTTAGCCGAAGCGGTGATTATGTCGTTTTTGAAGGTAATTAACTGTTATACGTGCAAAATCTGTACTTTAAATTTGATTGTTTATTTTTAAACCTTGATATTTATCCAATCTACTGTATAAATAAGCATTTAAAACTTTAGTTTTGTAATTATTATAAATAGTTATAGCTTTTAAGTGGTTCTTTACCTATAAGTCATTAAGTGAAAAGCATTTTGTTACGCAAATAATGCTGGCCAAGGCATTATTTATTAAAAGTTCTATGCTTAAAAGAGTAATTGGATTTGTCTATTTAGAGATATTTTAGGGGCTTAATTATTAACAATTCATACTTATCCAATTCAGTTGAGTATGTAGTGCAACGGAAATGCCATTAGGTAATTATTTGTTAAAATTAATCGATTCGATTTTTTCGGAGAAATTTATCGTCTATTTTATGCGTTATACGAGTATTTGTAAAAAGTTCAGTCTTCTTCGTATAAAATTAGCGTGGAATAATGGCGTTCTTCATAAAACGATCGTCCATGGAATACAAATTTTATCACTATCCCCAATAAACCCCATTCGAGAAAAGGTTAAAAATTGCTGCAGAATTAATTGAGTATACTGAAGTACATACTTTCAAATATTGTGTTAGGCACGACGTTAGGTTAAAATGATGGTTATATAGTCAAATTGGTGCTTGTAATTAATGCTCCTTTAGAAATAATCAAAAAGTAAATTGCGTAAAGTACACTCGACAAGAAAAATATCTGAACGAATGGCGTGTGACGTCCAATAGACTACAATAAGACTAATGCTGCAAGCTTTTAAATACGCCTTTTATGTTGGTATATGCTTTCGCACAATAGCCAGGGTCTCTTAAGTATTTCGTATGTAATTAATTTTTATTGTCTCGAACCCTTACTAATATTGATATTATAAAGCATTTCATATGTTGCTAAACATATGGAGATTCTTGACCTTACTTCAATTCTTAGGAATGACTTCTCTTTTAGGAAATCGATTGATATTACTGGAATTTTATTAATTTACTACCTTGAGATACGCAGGTTACGATAGCCACGAGGTTCAAAAGTAGTTTTATTTAGTATTATATACTGTACGTGATTAAATATTAATCTCGACGCGTATATCTATAAACATTACTTTAGTATGCTTTACGCTTTCATATAATGATGGCGAGGTGCATTACTAAACATGTTGTTCTATAATTCTGAGCTACGTAAGCTAAAATAGCCCGCGAGGTTCAGAATATATAGAAATTGCAGGTATGCTATACGTTACTAGATACTAGCGGCGAGGTGCATTACCATGTGATTTGTTGCGTTCGATTTTATATATATATATATATTATTAAATTCAAATCTTTTATTAATAAATCTGTTTATTAAAAGTGTTTTATACAAGAAATAGCTTAAAATAATCGATACAAAAATTGTAAGATAAAATATAATTACTTTTTGGTTGTTTCTTGAAGTTCTATTATTTAAGACAAAATCGTTATGTTAAAAGATAATTGAGCCTTTTTTTATGAAAACAGGTTTCTTGGGTCCCGAAATGTGTAGTTTATTTTGAGTCTTGGGTACTTTAACCCGTAATATTTATTTTTGTTTTGGGTATTTTAACTCGAAATATTTATTAATAAAATGGAGATTTTGTGGATTTTTGACTTAAACTGTCTATCCGAATATGTGACTTTAGTATTTGTCAATATAATTTTCTACAAAGATCTATAGCAAGCTTATCGATACTAGAGACAATATGCTTCGAGAGGTTGCTAGAGAGAGCTAAGTGTTTTTACTATTTTGTCTTGTTTTACGTGAACAGATACTGCTCTGGAGGCGCTTTGGCGAGTGAAAGTTCAAGTTCAGAGTTCGACACAAGCTTTGCTTTACCGGAACAGATACTGCTCCGGAGGCGCTTCGGCGAGTGAGATACTCTGAGTCAGACGCAGGACTTAGCTTTACCGGAACAGACACTGCTCCAGAGGTGCTAGTGAGAGCTAGTGCTAGTGAGACCTCGTGGACCGGTGCCTTTTAACCAGTTTTCCGCTGTATCTCGTCTATGCTGAAGGGTCGAGCGAGCGGGATGAGCGTGAGAAAGGACGAATAGCAAAGAACGTTTCCTTCGTTTTCTCCTCCTACGCGCTTTTCCTCTTATTAGACTAATGTTTTGAAAATTATTAATAAAAATTTAATAAAGAATAGTTTGTTCGCTGTAGAATAAAATGTAAAAGAAATTTAAAGAAAAAGTACATACTTCAGTTTAGGTACATGTCAATTAAAAGGGGTCAAATAACCATTCAAAAAAATATTTGTTCACGATGTCATCTAGAATCGTGCACGCCGCAAAGTTCCATAAATAAATAAGGTTCTGAAAATGGTAATTTATTGTGACGCGAAGGATCAAGATTTAGAGGTTTTACATCGGTAAACATAAAGGTATTACCAAGTATTAACAGTAAAGAAATTTTCAGAACGATTCCTTTTGAAAGGAAAAATTTGTAGGAAAGGATATATAGGTATATTGTTTTATTTTAGGGTTTAAAAGTGGCTTGTGTCCTTAATGCGGTGATGAAAAAGTTGTAGTAATTCAAAAAAATTTAGACAAACTCTCTTAAAATCTTAGATTGAAGGGTTCACTCGAAGAAAATGTGAATGCCTAACATTGGCATTATCACTCTGTTAAAGTGGTTTTTGATATTGAGTACAATTTTAGAATGACTATTTTTTACTCCGTTCATTCAGAGTAACTCATTTACTCTAATCCTGGGCTTTGGTTCAATCTATGTTAGATTGAATCCTATATAACGCGCGAAAATAAGGAGTGATGTACGTATTCAAAGAATCGAAAGAAATGTTAATCGATGCAAGAGTAAAGTGCATTGTTGCTAACTTGAATTATTGTCCTAGAAAATGAAACTGGGACTAAATGACTTCTTAAAATCTTGTTAAAGGAAATGTAACTTAATGCACGAGTAAAGTGTATTATGGTTTAAGAAAATAAAACTGGGCCTAGCTGTCTTCTGGCGTAAAGTTTAAAAACACAAACTTCTTAGTTTCATGTATATATATTACATATGGATACATACATGCATACATACATATACACACATAAATATATGAATATATACATACATACATACATACATATATACATAAATACATTTATACCTACGTACATACATATACATAAACGTATGCTCATCTAGTGAGAGTGAAGTACTGTGCACATTCACAGATATAGTGATAATTTCGATCTCGTTAGATAAGAAATTATCACTCTGAATGATTAAAGATTTCAGTTTGCCCTAAGAGTATAACGATCAATCTTAGAGAGGTGTTCCACTCTAAATAAATTGGTTCACATTTGCCCTTTAGATCGAGTGAAAATTTACTCTACTAGAATGGTCGGTCACTCTAAGAACTTGAGAGAGAAACTTATACGCTTAAAAGTTCAGAGCAAACCACTAGAAACAACAACCACAAACTTCCAGTCACCGTCCCGTAAACCATCAGCACCCACGTCGAAAAATAAAAGATGCCGGAAAATCCGTGTAACCGCGTCCAGAAATCCCTCCCCGCAGTCAGATTACCGCACGACGCGGCGCGCGATATGCATCACGAGCGCAGGAAATTTGACGCGAGGGGTCGCGCGTCGGAAGAGCAGCAGCTGCAGCCCTGCATGTACGCAGCCGAGCTCGCGATGTGACAAATTGCTCTTTCTGCCGCCGTGCGCTGGGTTGCCGCGGGATTGTTCGATTTGTTGGAGTTTCGGTGTCGGTCGCTTCGCAGCTTGAGAGGAACGTCGAAGTGGGGAATTTTATGGGCGCGGAGGAAAGCGGAGAGGAAAGACAATGTGAATGTTTGAAAATATAGATAATGCCATTTATGTCTCGAATTGAGTGTACATTAGAGCAGAAATAAACAGTCGATTTGAATGTCAATCTCAACTTGAGTGTTGAATTAAGAATGTTTTATATGAACCAGATCCTAAAATGTTTGTTTTTAATGTGGCTATGGTTGAAGTAGAGTAGAGCATGGGGTAGATTTATTATTATCATTAATTATGTTTTACATACTTTATCAGTTGTTTTTTTTCATTTGGTTACTTACTCTTATGCTTTTTGTCAAAATGCTGCACTAATCCGGCCATAGCCATATCAATAACCAATGATCAGGTGCTTCAACATGGAACCCTGCGGTAAATGAATTATTTTTCTTCGAAAACAAGATCCATACATGCATGGAAGAATAGAAATGCTATTCTTGATAAAATTAAGCCTACAAGGGCTTTAATTATAGATAAACATAATATATTTTGACACAAAACTTTCAAATTTTGGGTTATGGAAAAAGAAAATTGTTAACGTGCAAAATTTATGCATTTGTATAGGTGTCAAAAGTGTCTAGCCCCCTTAAATTGCATATCTAAGTGTCTCCTGTAATTATCCCCATAGCCATTTAAAAGAAAGAAACGTTACACTTTGCAAACGACCAACATTCTAAGCATCATCTATCTTCCGAGCGAAATTGGACACTCCGACGTACCCAAAAATACATTCATGCATTCAATAGAATGTAGTCAGGGTACATTATAATAATTGTGCTGCGTGCTATGCTGTACACACACATATATTCGCACATATCGTACACTCGCGCACACACGTAAACAGTGACGAGTAGTAGAGCTAAGCAGCGATGTTAAACGCACAGTCGACTGCACTATATACTCCCAGCCAGCGGACGCGACACCTTTCCGGCGCTAATGAGCGTTCGGAGAAACTCGATGTTTTGCAGAGGCGCCGTCCTCCGCACGACAAATTGCGCCGAAGCAATTTTGGTCTTGATGCACTGCCTGGGTCTCGCTTGTTGAGCCTGAAAGAGTCGGTACACGGACGAATTTGTTAAATACTGACTTGCAAAGGTCTAAAATACGTTACATCCGACTTCAAAATAGGGTTGTACTATTTTAGGCTTTATTGTTATTTTAGGAAATGAATTTATTACTTGTTTATAAGATTCTAAAGTAAGAAAATGAATAGATTGATCTCTACGAGTCAAGTTACTGGACTATATCACAGGTTTTGATTCTTAATTGAAAGGAATGCTGTATATTTTACCAACTTTTAAATCTTTTAACGATCAAAATAAAGTGCATGTGATGTGCGTTCGACATCCAGAAAAACAAAAATATTACAAAAATCAGTTATAATGTTATAATGTCGGAGAAAGGCGTGCCTGCCTCTTTTTGGTGAGCTTACCAGGCAGAGCTGAAGGCGAAACACACATTAAATTCATTTTTTCTACAATTTCCGTTTTTATAACATTATAACTGATTTTTGTAATATTTTTAGATTTTTCTGGATTTCGAACGCATCACATCACATGCATTTTATTTTGATTATTAAAAGATTTAAAAGCTGATAGAATATACAGCATTCCTTTTAAATAAGAATCAAAAGCTGTGATTTAGTCCAGTAACTTGACTCGTAGAGATCAATCTATTAATTTTCTTACTTTATTATTATTATTATTATTATTATTATTGTTATTGTCACTGTCACTGTCACTGTCACTGTTACTGTCATTGTTACTGTTACTATTACTATTACTATTACTATTACTATTACGATTATTATTATTATTATTATTATTATTATTATAAAGGCCAAGTAGTAATGGTAAGCAGCAACGGTGCCTGCGGGACAACAGCTATCGCATAGTCTTTATGCCGGCTTTAGACGTGTTTGCATCATCACCATAGCTATCATAACTACTTGTTGGGACTAGCTATCCGTAGCTGTGTAGTCCATAGCCTTGTTCACACAGTCACGCCATCTTTCTGTATTATTTGCGAGTTGCATCCAATCCTCCTCATAAAATCCTATTTCTCGTAGGTCCATTTTAATATTGACCTCCCACCTTCAGCTCGGTCTACCTGGGGTTCTTGCTCCTGTCAGCTTCACTACGAGCACTCTAAGTGCTGCTGTTACGTTACTCATTCTAGCTACATGCCCAGCCTACCCTAGTCTTGTGGGATTTAATCGCTCAGGTAATATTTGGCTTCCCATATAGCTCGTGTATTTCTTGGTTATGTAAAATCTCCATTCTATAGTAATCTCATCTATTTTGCCGCCAAATATCTTTCTAAGGAAATTGCTTTAAAGTTTCAGTGATTTTTGTTAATTCACTTCTGTTTTATAGTCATTTTTTCAAAATTTAAAATTAATATTTCTGTTGAAAAATATTTCTTGTTGAAATCTCCACGACAATGAATATTGCAGTTTTCACACTTGAACTATATAAAAACTATATAAAATACTTTATTCAATGGAAATACTAGTGAACATTAGTGGAACCTAGAACTATATTTTTGCAACGTCTAGGTAATAAAATTCAGTGATTTCCAAGAAAAAGAAACGCAATATAAAAAGTGTTTTAGAAAAATTAATTATCATAACTTAAATGTTTTGTTATACAAAATGCTTTGACGTTTGAACTAATAATTTATTACGGATTAATATATATGCCTATTGTTATTAACAAAATTTGATCTATAACCCTATGAGGTATTTGTGAATATTCAAGTTTTTCATATTTTCATCATACTTTATTAACCTTATAATTTCAAACTTATAACTATAAATACGATTATATTTTTGTTATACATTGATTTTATATTAAACTAATTATTTCATATTTTTAGTCAGATGATTATTTGATGAAAAGAATATATGCAAAAAGGTATCGGTATATAATAAAACGAACGATTATTTGAACGTATGATTTTTCAATATGCAATAACGTTATAAGTAATCATTTTCCTAAAGAAATAAAGGAGGTTAAAATATTGTGAAAAGTAAAATAAAATCTCTTTGGGAAAATATATAGTCAAAGCAATTACCAGTGAATTTTATCTTTGGTATTAAACTTTTTGTCAAGAAAAAAGCCATGTTAAAAAACGACATTCATTTTAATCTCAAAATTGTTATATTTCTGCATCGCCATAATCTGTTATATTTTGTATTCATTGCAAATAATTTTAGAGGATGAAAGTGTCACTTTTTTATTGAATCGTTTAAACGGTCATTACCTTGTTTAGTGATGCGTACACGTGTAAATCTGTGCCGGTTATCGACCGGTACAGTTAACAGTCTAAATGGGTTACGTGCGATTTAAAAGCTTTCTGTTTTTAGCGTTTATTATGCAAGTATTTTCAACGGGTACAGCTGTCAATATTCAATTAGGTAAATGTAACGTGCTTTAATCGCATTTCATGATGAATGAAATCTTTTAGTGCCATTCGGAATTGCCACGAAGTGCGATTCCATTGATTCGAAAAACTCGTTGATGAATCGTTCTTTTGATAGTTATCACTGTTGTGTTTTTTATGTTTATGTGTTGACTGTTTTTGCATGTTATCCTTATCAGATATAATTTCATAAACTTTAATTTCGTTCGACTGATTGAGTTTCAAGATGATTGAACATTTTCGTTATATAGAACAATCTTCAATGTATTGAATCCATGCGAATCATTGTTGTACTTTTTAACAGTTGTTTCAGTTTATTCGCTTTGAATTCTCGTTGAAAGTCTTTTGAGGCTGTGATAAAGTTTATTCTTGCCGATAGCTTAACACTAGAAATTCATTTATCTTGCGCCATTGTTTCTACTTAGGTATTATATCGCTGCAAAGTTTCAGTCAATTATCGAAGTATCGTAAAACTGAAGTTTTGCGGTTACAGTCGTATAACTTAATACAATGGCAGATTGATACAATGTTTAAATGGCGGTTAGAGAGGATACAAAGAAACGTCGATAGTTAATATAACCGTATAAAGAGGGAACTTTCATAAACGGGTGATTCTCTAATATCGCGTAAATTTTACGTAAACTCCAAAACAATTTTTAAATTTTTGGAATATGTAATTTTTCCGAAGAATGACTAGTTTTTTGTGGTAATAATACACATTATTTTAGTGTACCTACATTTTTTTTTTTTTTTTTAAATGGCATTTCGAACTCGAAAGTTCATCGCCTCATCTACGCAAGCCTTCCACGTTTCCCTATTTTGTGCCAACCCCATCCATTTCGCGCCTTCCCGCCCAATTTCAGTTACGTCTGATTTTACGTTATCCTCCCATCTGCGTCTAGGTCTACCAAGAGGTCGCGTTGCTTTCGGTTTTCCTTTCATTATGCGCGCTGCTGTACGATCATCGGCCATTCTTGCCACGTGCCCTGCCCATCTTAGTCTCCGTGATTTTATTATTCTGTTAATATTTGGTGACGCGTACAAATTATGTAGCTCGTCATTGTGCAGTTTCCTCCACTCCCCAGTTTCCTCATCTTTCTTTGGCCCGTATATTTTCCGCAGAACCTTATTTTCAAATACCCTAAAACGATTTTCTTCCGCTTTAGTGAGCGCCCAGGTTTCGCACCCATACAAGATTACCGGCATTATTATAGTCCTATATATCCTTATTTTGACATTTTTCGACAGTAGCTTTGACTTAAGTAATCCGTTCACAGCGTAGAAGCAGGCATTACCCGAATGAAGTCTCTTATTAATCTCGGCTTTAATTTCGTTTCGATCATTTATAGTTGTACCTAAATATCTGAATTCGCTAACCTTTTCAAAAGTGAAATTTCCGACTCTGAGATCCCCCTCTGCTTCGCGAATGCCCAGTTTCTCCATGATCATATATTTCGTTTTCGATTCGCTCACTTCTAACCCCGTGTTTTTAGCCGCATTTATAAGGATTTCCGCATTTCTCGCCACCGTTTCACCATTATCTCCCACTATATCCAAGTCATCCGCATAGCCTAAAATTTGCGTTGTTCCGTTGAGTGTTGCGCCTAGCTCGCTAGCCTGCATTTTTCTAACAACATGCTCTAGCGTCAGGTTAAAGAGTACCGTTGAAAGCCCGTCACCTTGCTTCAAACCGTCGCGTATCATGAACGATTCGGATACATTACCGCCTACTCGGACCTTTCCAGTGCTTCCGTTGAGACATATTTGAATTAATTTTACGAGTTTTTTTGGTACGCCAAGGAGCACTAGGATTTCATACATTTTGCTTCGTTTGACAGAGTCGTACGCTTTCTTAAAGTCCACAAATAGCTGGTGTATAGTTTCGCAATATTCCCACTTTTTCTCTAATAATTGTCTTATGGTAAACATTTGATCGCTCGTTGACCTGTTGCGCCGGAATCCACACTGATAATCTCCTATTATATCTTCCGCGAATGGTGTGAGTCTGGCCTGTATTACGTTTGACAGAACTTTGTAGCAGGTAGCTAAAAGTGAGATTCCCCGGTAGTTATTGCAGTCTGTTTTATCTCCCGTTTTAAAGATCGGTATGATGATGGATTCTTTCCAATTTTCTGGTATTGTTTCATTTCTCCAAATAGCACATACTAGATAAAAAATTTTAGATGTAAGCGCGGTGCCTCCATATTTAAGTAGTTCAGCTGGTATAGAATCGTTTCCTGCGGCCTTATTGTTTTTTAGCTTTTTGATCGCGGCCTCTACTTCTTTGTAGGTCGTTTCGTCCATATGGAGTTCAGCAGTGTGGATTTCGTCTCCCATTTCCTCGGAGTTTTCATGCACGTTTAATAACTTATCGAAATAATCTTTCCATAATTTCAATAGTTCATTTTCGCTTGTCACGAGGTTCCCGTCCTTATCTTTCATTAACTGCGATCTACTCTGAAAACCCTTCCTAATAGCGTTTATTCCTTTGTACATCTCGCGCGGATTATTTTCCCTACTATTAGTTTCTATTTTTCTAATTTCATTTTTCTGATACTCGCGCTTCTTGTTTCTGTAAATCACACGTACTTGCTTTCTTATTTCATGGTATTCTTCTACGGCCCTACCGCTTTCATTGTGTACACTATCTAATTTAGCCTTCTTGCGCCTTTCAAACCAGAGTTCGCACTCTTCGTCAAACCATGGTTTGCTCTTCGGCCTTTTTTTCTTACCCAGTACTTTGTTCGCGGCCCCTTTTATAGTTTTTTCGATAGCCCCCCACAACCTGTTCGGATCGTCATCTACTCCCGTCTGTTCCTCCGTTTCCTCGAGCGCCTGAAATCGGTTGCTAACTTCTACTTGGTACTTGATTCGCTCTATCCCGCTTCGTAGTTTTCCAATATCAAAGGTTTCTACTTTGTTCGCTCGCTTACTATTTTGACCGGCTACTAATCTGGCTCTTAATTTGGCCACTACTAGATAATGATCTGAGTCGCAATCCGCCCCCCTATAGGTCCTTACGTCGAGTACATTCGTGTGGCGCCTCTTATCAATAAGAAAATGATCGATTTGATTGTGCGTGGCCCCATCCGGCGATGTCCACGTTGCCTTGTGTATATCCTTGTGCTTGAAGCACGTGGTCTTGACTATAAGATCTTTTGCGGCTGCGAAATTTATGACCATAATACCGTTATCATTGCTGGTTTCGTGCAGACTTTCTTTGCCTATGGTGGGCCTAAACATTTCCTCTCTCCCTATTTTAGCATTGAAATCCCCCACTACTATTTTGGTGTCGTAAGACGCGAATTGGTCGATTAATTGCTCTAAAGTTTCATAATAAAGATTTTTTACTTCTTCCTCTTTGTCCTCCGTGGGACAGTGGACGTTAATAACCACGTAATTATACCACGCTCCTTCGATGATGATATACGAGAGTCGGTCATTCACGAAATTGCAACTTTTAACGGAATGTATGATGCTTTTGTTAACAAGAAATCCGGTGCCTAGAGAATGCCCGCTCGCGCCCCCATATAAAAAGGTGAAGTTACCGGATCCTAGCATCGCGTTATCTTTCCATCGGGTTTCTTGTATTGCTACCAAATCTAAATTGTACCTCTCAGTTTCAGTTATGATTTCCCGGAACGCGCCTGCTCTGTGTAGACTGCGTACATTCCAGGTTCCCACCCTTAAGTTTCTTTTCGTTTTGGTTTGGTTTTGTTTTCTTTGAGCCATAATAGTAAGTTAAACCCGCGCGTTTTGGATCCTGTTCCGATCGCAGGTGAGTCCATCCGTCTAGGGGTGATAACCCTCATACCTCCCTAGAACTAAGTATGAGAGCTTTCCGACTTTGGCGAGGACATAGTCAACTCGTCGTCAGACACACTCGGTTTCATTCTCATATCCTAACGCCCCCCTGCAAGGCAGCGCGCCTTCGCTGGCTTCGTTGCCATGTAAGACCAGGTGGCGAATCATTCTACACATCCCCTCTCAGGGCAGTTGTCATCGCTCCCGCATCCTCCACGACAGCAGGATTTTTGGCCCATTTTTTGTTTGAAATGTGTGGTAAAAGAGATAGATTACAGAGTAAGGTAGAAGAAGAAAGTAAGATAGGAGATTTTGTATAGTGTTTGTAGTTGTTGCGGTGCTTGCGTAGTGTTTCTAGATGAATGCGTTCGCCAGTGCGGGCTCATCACACCCACGCCTGGGCCTATCGGCTGTCCGCGACTGCTTATTCGCTTTATTCGCAGCTAACCTCTTTCTCAGGGGTCATTCCTCTATCCGCAACCTGAGGACGCGCTGTGTAGTGGTGATAGGCACCCACCCGTCCGCTCTGGACGACTACGCCCAGGACCCGCTTAGGGTAACGGCGTTGCAACAGAGTGTACCTACATTAGACTTTTAAATTATCTTGCTTTGAGAGAATATATCTTGTAATGTACATTCAACAAACCGGTGTAACGCAAACTGTCGGAACTTATTCAAATTTTTAATTTCTAACTAATAGAAATTACGCATTAGGTTTTGGATAATATATCGAAACGACAGTCTTGGAGCTTTTTTGAATGATTGAACTAATTTACGAAAAGAAGCTGGAATTACTATTAAATTACTTTATTTAGATCTTAATCATCATTATTATATTTATTTACGATTACAAACAGAGAGACATTCACTGGCTAAAATTTTACTCAAAAGCATAGACTTACTTTAACAATAATATATTTGGACTCCCCAAGTAATAAAGCATCTTAATTCGATGAGAAAAGCACAAACAAATTATCATCGTTACAAAGCTTTCCCTCTGAGAAAGAAAAATAAAAAGTCTAGAATATAAAAGAGTTATAATTTTTATCATGAGTCAAAAAGTCTAAGATATTACTTTCATAGTACGTCTGAAATTGAGGAATTCTGCATGAAATTGCATTCCACACCCTGATAATCGAAATGAATGCAATTTCATAAAAGAGATTGTAAACTTCAGAGTTGATGCTATACACTTCCGTTACGTTCCCTATGATTTCGGAACGAATGTGTTACATTATTTTATGTCAAAACAGAATATCTAATTTATGACCAGTGTTTCACATGCAAATTTTGGTACTGCGATATCCATATGAAAAAGCATAACATTTTGCTATTAGACCTATGTAACGAAGAAGTCAATAATACTATTTATGTTACAAATAGCTGAACATTTAGGTCTAAACCTTAGTACTGTAAAGAAAGTAGTTAAATGTGGTTTATTAAAAAAAGATAGGCTTTCTTTGGCGAGCTTAAGTAATATGGGGCATTCAAAACTATTACGAAACAAGTTCACATTAGACATTTTGCAAATTGTCGCAAATATTTTAACATTAGTGATATAAAATAGTAAAATTTGATAAATCTTATAAATTTAATTGTGATATCTTATTTGATTTGTAATCTCAACATTATAATTACTCACTTAGAAACCTACGAACTCTTCTAGAATCAACTCATATCACTAATTTCTGCGTTTTCTCCTTTGTGTCTATATTACGTAGGCTTTGGAATGACATTACAGTTTCTGAAAATACGTTAACTTTTCTTTCTGATATTGTGCAATACAAATATTATGCGATTAAAAAGACATTTTCAACACAATTTTTATAAAGAAAGAATTATTACACATCGTAATTTCACTAACAAATAACTACAAAAGATAATACTAGTTTTATCTTTATAAATTCAGGAGAAGCAGTGCAGGCTAGGCATAAAGCCAACGATATTCTTTCATTCGCCCTTCTTATATTTGAAATATAGGTATTAGTTGCGGCGGACTCAGCCATATTAAACACAGACAACGAGTCTTAAAAATGTTCAAGCTCGACTCAACATTCCATTTTTCCCTCGAATCCCTATTTCGGGTTAAATTGGCAATAGGCATCACCTCGCAACAACGATCGATGAAATTTCATCGTTAAACCTCGGCCCCAAACGAAGCGTAAAGCATAAAAAGAACATTAGGCAGTACCAACAAAGAGAGCAATAGGGCCGTGTGCTCGGCGATTCCTCCTATATATACCCAAAACATTTGATTTATTTTCTTCGATGCCCGTTTCGACGTATGATTTATCGCGTTGCGATCCGATTTCGGAGTCCTAATTGATTTTGGGCGCGGGGGACACGAAAAACAACGAGGAAATGATTGTGGAGAGGAAAGGAGCGGGCAGGTATTGGTTTTTTTTTTTGCGAAAAATGAAGCGAGTCAATGTGCGAGCGCGAGTAGAGATATCGAATTATGAAAAAGACGTAAGGAACGTGCACAGGAAAGCGAGAAGTCTTGTTCGAGGATATGGCTTTTCTTCGTTTTGCGATTCTCGGTGATTCTAGAAAGGATAAGAGTTTTATATTAAATTTTGTGAAGTGGGATTCGAAGTTATTGTGGAAAATCTCAACGTAAGTTAAATACCTATTCAATTATAATAAATATTTGTATAAAGTTTTGGGTTATCAACAAATCTTTATGGGAGTAATTGTTTCATGAAAGATTTATCTACAAAGTTGAACATTTTTATTATGCGCACTTACCATTAAAGTAATGGAATATTAGACATAAACGCAATATTGTTCATTTATCATGTTACATATGATAGTAGTATGTATAGTAAATTATATGGAAATGTACTACATGTTCCAAAATTCATTTTATTATTTTTTTTAATTAGTTCGCAAAAAATAATATTAATTATACTAAAGTATCTCTAATTTTCAGATTTATTAGTTTATTTATAGTTTATTTTCTTCTGATTTGTTATTATTTGGTAGAATTTCATATATTTTTATACATTTTCCAAAGTTTGTTTATTTTTTTCATATTGTTTACTGGGCTTGTAATGATTTTCTGCTTATTAAAAATAGAAAAGGATTCCCAGAATACAAGTGTAAAAATAACATTCTTAAGGTGGACATACGACTAAACCATCAATTTGGGAATAAAATACTTTTTTAATATAATTTTGACTTCCTTACTAACAGAGCAATTTATTTACTGAAATGTATATATTTAGTTTAGAGACAATTTTATCAGCAAGTTAATTTTAATTTTTCAAGGCTTATATTTCTGTTTTAACGCATATCTTCACATCAACCGTCAAAAATCTGATTTTTTTGTACTACACTCCTATAAATATGCTTGTACAAATACATAAATTGATTTCGAGACGATATTTTCACAATTTTTTATAAATAATTAACTGTTCTGCCTTAGACATAAAGTATATTATCATTTTTTAACGATTGATGTAAAGATATATGTTAAAAGATAAATATAAACCTTGAAAAATTAAAATTAAATCTAAAATGGAGATTTTTATAGTAGTGAATTAAGAGCCTCTTTTTACTAAACTATATCCAGGCTCAACAAACATAAATTAATATGAAATATTTTCTTTATAGTTCGTAACATACGTGTTTACCTCATATATTTTCACCGATACTCATGTTCTCTTGGATACTATTCAAGAAATTTTACCATAATGCTGGCTTCTGGCGATACAACTACCTTAATAAGCTTTCCTTTGTTATAAAAGGGTAGTATTCTTGTAAATTTATAATATTCTATGCTGCTGTTTATGGAAATTAAAATTCTTCTACCAACGAGTTATAATGAGTATTCTCCTTTTAGTAATTAAGGATATGCAAGACTTTATTTATTAAAAGGATTGAAGCATTTATTGTTTACAATCAGAAAATAAGTTATATAAAAGTTTGTAAAGATTATCTAGTATAAATAATAAAGTATGTTAAAGGAGGGCGCTGAACGAAATGAAGAAAAATTATTTCATCAAAATCGTGTCGTCGGAAACGTAAAATTTTTCAATTTTAATATATTCCACTTAAATTAAAGAATTTTCTTTATTTGTCAATCATTTTTAATATTTCGGGTCTTATGTCCTTCCTTAAACTTTTATTTTCAAATTCACCGTTTAAAAATTATAAAGTAATTCTATAATAAGTATAATAGTAAAAAACTCGGGTTACTTTTCACCGTACGTTTTGACGTGATCTATCACCTGTTGGAGCCACCTGATAGGAATCACCCGATATGATCATCTGATTTATCATTTAAAAGCCTTTTTACGAAAAAATGTTAAACAAATGTTAAAAACGTCAAGTTATGTATATCTAAAGCTTCACTTTGGAAGTAACATCTGGATAATACTACCCATATGGGCAGTTAGACCTACGGATTCTGACATTTAACGTATTTTAAAAAAGAATTTCTGTAACAAATTTTTTAGTTTATGAATCAAGGTGAATACATCAGGTGATTACATCAGGTACTTGCATCAGATGATTAAATCAGTTAATAAAATCAGACGATAAATCAGGTTATCGGACCAGGTGACGTGATCAGGTGATTTTACGTCTGATATATCACCGGATTCATTTCAGTAGGGTAATGAGTGCGTATATTCTTCATTATTCCAATTTACCTAACCGGTAAGGTAACCATTACTAACTTTTCCTTTATATTAAAAAACTCGAGTCACTCTAACTCTCATAACCCCACTCTTCCCTCATAGTATTATAAATTTTCGGACAAAATATGAAAGTTCCCTGTGGTCACTCAACGTATAAAGCCTCCCACAAGCACTACATAATATACCTCAAACATTCACAACCCAACTACCCCCTGCTCCTCCACATACCCATTCTTATACCGTATACCCATGTGCGCAAGGGAAACCGTTCACTCGAATCAGCACCGCTTTCCGAAACTCAATCTGCCTCGGGCTTAATCAGCGAGAAAATTCGCGCGGCAGGGAGTTCGTCCCGCTGGCCCAAATATAACACCGGTATACATGCACGTAAAAGCAAGAGCCAGCGAGAGGCAGTTCATTTCGCCCAGACGGGCGTGTGTAGACGCGCTGCTTCGTCCCCTCGGCCAAAATTCATTATGCGCGAGAGCCTTCGCGGAATTTGTCCTCATTAGGCATTCCTAAGCTCCTTCCCGTCATCGCTCGATTATCTTCGCTTCGCTGGCGTTGTGCTGCTGGTCTGTTCTAATCGCTTAAGTTCTCGTCACCTGTCGTCTAGCTTTTGAGGGGAGGTACCATACTGAAACTTGGTCTTTTAGGCGTTTTTAGTTTTTGTCGCTGGATCTATAAATAAGTATGCTTAAATCAGACGAAAAGATTTTAAAAATCATCTGAGATATATGTAGCAAAAGTTTTAGCAAGGAATATTAACAATTGTGAATGTTAAATACTTTAAAAATATTACTAAAGTTAAATCATTCGTTAAAAATGTATTTTCTCCTAAAACTTTTAATACTTTCAGTTTAAACTTTTTTTATTACATTTTTTTAAGATGATCTTAAAAGAGTTCCCGTGTTGGTATGGCATAATCTTATGTTGATCCGAAGATAAAAGAAAATCATTAAAATATCAACTTACAGTAATATTTGTATGTACGTACTTGTGATAAAAGAAGATATTAAACGGAGTATTTTCATTTATTTGCCTTATTTCTTTTATGGATTTTCAAAATTCAGAATAGTGAGGATTTTGTCTAGTTTTCGTGTTTTTCAAGAAGATAGGATATTATTTTGACTTTTGCACAAATGAAATACATGAAAGTTTCTGATTGAATAGATGAATAAAATTAACAGTTTTAAAGTGATTTGATATGATTTATATATGCAAATCATCATATACGGATGACTTTTACGAAATTGTCATATTTTCTACTTATGTAGATAACTGTAAAAATGACATCTTGTACTTCTGAAATTATCAAAAATAATTCGTACCTAATGATGCTACGGAAGTAACATTTCAACAGAAGATATATGTGACGTCACGAGTTTATACCTATTAATAATATATTTTTATTGTAATTTGATCAGTATCATGTAGAAATACGCTACAGAGATAATAAATAAAGGAAAAAATGATGATTTGGATGCAAATAATATATTATGCAGAAATAATTCTTCTTTTTTAAAACTACAGAAGAAAAATCGATATCGAAATAATTATAATATCTCTAAAAATAACCTTAAAAAGGTAAAACTTCGGAAAGTATGCTCCTCTGATTTGCAACTGGATAGGATAAAAAAAAGAATGAAATCAAACGAAAAGCGCGTAAATTATTAAACATAAACATAATACGAGTTCATTATAATTACACTAGCTGCCTTTCACATACATGTCGGCATCTTCCTTGTATGATTCGGCACAGTGCGTTTCTTACACATAAGAATTGTACACGTAATTATTGTGCACAATTTAGCATTGGTCAAATATATCTATATATAATTTGACCAATGCTAAATTGTGTACAATAATTGCGTGTATAATTCTTATGTGTAAGAAACGCGCTATGCCTATGGTTCAAAGGTAAGAAAATATAATTCCGTGATAATGCGAGTGTACACACTGAACCTACCTCAAATTCTACATATATTTTATTTAAAAGAATTCCGAGTTGGATAGGCAACGCATTGAAGAATCCGGTACATCAAAGGCAGCTAGTGTAATTATAATGAATTCGTATTATGTTTATGTTTAATAATTTACGCGCTTTTCGTTTGATTTCATTCTTTTTTTGTATCCTATCCAGTTGTAAATCAGAGGAGCATACTTTCCGAAGTTTTACATTTTTAAGGTCATTTTTAGAGATAACACTTCTTTTTTTCAAATTATAAGAATTTTAAAATTAATTTTAAAATTAATAAACTTTGTCCCTTTATGATTCAAGATCATTATAATCAGTTTGTTATGACAATAGCATTATTATTAATAATAGCAGTATGAAGATAAATTTGCACAAATTTTAATGACAATCCCCTCATTAATAAATGACTGTCAGTAAAACTATTTCGTATTGATATGATAAACAATGTGGCATTGAATAGAAGTAGTTTGTTAATTATATTTAAGTACTTTCCTTTTGTTTTGAATAAAAGTTGTGCACGGGATTGTTTGAATTTAAACATAAAATCACCGCTCTAGTGTACATCATAATTAGAGAGTTCCGGAAGAGCTCTAGCAGACGACAGTATTTGTCCCACCGCGCATACTTTCCGCATGGCGCGCCATTTGATTTACTCTATTAACTCACTAAAGTTTTAGAAAACGATACGAAACGTTTTATAAATCCACGTATGCTATTTTACAGTTTATGGTAATATTGTGGAAATTACCTATATAATTTCTGAAGTACTTGATAAGTTTTGTCAACACATTATTTTCTCTATGGTAAACAGCCCATAGGCAATTATACAGATTTATTATTTAACTTACTTTTTTAAGACTTTTGAGTACCGAAACTTATAATTATTACCTTTAATTATGTACGTTGATTAAAGTAAAAAGTTTGACTGGTTAACCTGTCTTTAACGCGGCAAAATTAAATAACGATAAAGAAAAGTTACGTTGAATTTGAGTAGTCGATTAAATAAAGTAGATCAAATTCGAAAACATTTTTTCATTTTAAACAACTATATTAACTAAAGAGCAACTTCTTCTTTGATTAAGTAAAAATTCAAATAAATCTTCTAATTACGACGTAATTAGATAACTAACGCTGTGTAATATTTTGCTTTACAATGAAGCTAATAAATTTCGTGCCCTGTCGACAAGTTTGCAGAGTCTAAATTTTAGTCGTTTCTGAAAACTTTTTAATGTACAAGTAAAGTTATTTGTACGTAAACTAAAAGCTGTTTAAGAAATGCAGGGAATCATAATAAATTTCATGTTGCATAACGCGATACATTATATTGCGAGAAAGGTCTGCATAAAATAAGAAGTCTTATTTTTAAATCAATTAATACTTTATTCAGATAAAAGTATGTATGCATGTATATATATATATATAGGGATACAACCTAAAAAACACAAAAATTTTTTATAATATTTTTCTCTTACAGTTCGTAAAAGGAAAAAAAATGTTTTTTGGTACGTTCAAATTGGTATTAATGGGAACTTCCTCTAATTTTTTAAAAATAGCCATTTTTTACCTTTGGGGCTAAAATAATTTTTGAAAGATTCTTTTGATGGGTACTCATGCAAATAATTAGTGACTAATTTGGGCTACCCACTCCGCCATGTTTTTTTAAAAAAGTATAGGAATGACCTATATATATATATATATATATAGGTCATTCCTATACTTTTTTAAAAAAACATGGCGGAGTGGGTAGCAGTATAGGTAGTATATATATATATAGGTCATTCCTATACTTTTTTAAAAAAACATGGCGGAGTGGGTAGCCCAAATTAGTCACTAATTATTTGCATGAGTACCCATCAAAAGAAGCTTTCAAAAATTATTTTAGCCCCAAAGGTAAAAAATGGCTATTTTTAAAAAATTAGAGGAAGTTCCCATTAATACCAATTTGAACGTACCAAAAAACATTTTTTTTCCTTTTACGAACTGTAAGAGAAAAATATTAGAAAAATTTTTTGTGTTTTTTAGGTTGTATCCCTTGCCATTTACAAAACGATACGGATTTCGGATTATCACATCTCAAATTCCTTGTCTTAAAAAGACCTTTAATTCATTTTTTGAAGTTAGTACCCATGTAACCATCGGTTCCTCCTAAAATGAATCTTTGTAATATTAAATAGAAATGTGTTATAAAAAAAATGTTAGGCACATGTTTCGAACCATTTAGAATCAAAATACATTTCTTTTAGGAAACGTCCGTATGTGTGTGTGAGTGTATGTGCGTGCGCGCGTGTGTGTGTGTGTGCATGTGTGTGTGTGTGTGTGTGTGTGTACTGTATCCCTCTATATCTTGAGTAGTCCACGGTTAAGGTGATGCTAAAGTCACCTACCGTCGATAAATACGAGGATTCACTTTTCTCATTTCATTTTCAAGTTCGTATAAATATCTCTATGGAATGTTATTGTCCCAATAAAAAACCACAACTTTCCAGAGAGATGTTTTATCAAAATTGAAAATCAAATGATAAAAGTGGTTCCCCGTATTTGCCGGTAACGGAGAGATTTAATATCACCTTAAATTTACTGTTTCAGGGCTCATTCTTTTGTTTTTGACGCATGAAGGCGGTAGAAAAATAATAGTTTTGATTGGTCGATCGTTTTTGGTTTCTCTAGTCATTTTTCGATTTTTGGGTTTTAGTTATTCAGGGTTTTTTATGGGTTTTTAATAGGTAAAATTAATATAATCAATTCGGTTAAAGGGTATTTAAAAGAGCTTAAAAGGTAATTCCTTTTTTTTTTGTTATATCATGGAAATTTATTGAAAACATTTTTTGGTTATTAGTAACATCAAGAAGAATTATCAGAGAAATTTTTGAGTCTTAATACTTTTCTGCTTAGGAGATTTTCTATGTCGTACGATAACTTGAGTGAAACGACATTATTCCTTTTGAAATTTTCCAAAAAGGTAGTGTTTAACGATTTCTTGACTGAGTCATTTGCCCAGATCATCAGGACTTTAATCTTTCAAGATATTTGATGTTATATTTTTCTTTGAAAAATTGTTTGTTGCCCTATTTCTTAGGTATTACACGGTAATTTTTGATAAATTAACTCTTATTCTTTTCTTTTTTTAATGAAGATTTGAAATAAAAAAAATTGTTGAGATTCATCAATTGGCTCTTGTTTTATAACAATTTTTCATTTTTATGTTTTCTTTGTTATAAAATTTTTTATCGCTTATTTCTGGGGTATTACGCGGTTATTTTTGACTAATCGATGCCAATTTTTTACGTCTTTTTATGAAGGTTTGACATCGAAAAGAATTTTTAAGATTTATCGACTTGTTTTTGTTTTATATCAATTTTTCATTTTTATGATTGTTCATTTAACATAAATTGTTTCATTTAACATAATTAAGGGGAGACCGTAGCCCTATACCTTGTACCTATTACCGAAATTATCGATTTTTCGTTTGACGCAGTCAATTTTTCCTGTAATGCAATTTTTTAAGTGATAAATAGATTGTGTGTACGTTCGCGAAAATTGAAAATCTCTTATATTCACTGAATAAAACGAAAAGCTGTAATGTCGGTATCCGGCATCCCCTTAAGGATCAATAAATGTTATAAACTGATAACTTTGGATTGTTAGCGTTTGAAAATATTCATAAATATTTTGTAGACCCAATTTTTATGTGGTTGACGTGTACAACTTTTTAAAATAAACACTACTATTTGTTAGAATTAATACAAATTGTGTTATAAAATCAAGGGTATATGATGAGATGGCTTGATAATTGGTATAAATTAGCTTTTTTGGAGTAACATTGATAGGAAAAAATTTTCAAATTGATAGCTCAACAATAACAGATGTTTTTTAAGACACCAGATTCCATACCTTTACTTTCAAAGTAAAATGAAATAAGTATAATAAGAACCATATAAATTGTTAAAAGTCTAACGGATAGATATTTTTCTACATTCTTACATACTGCACAATATTTACCCCCTCGAGTATAATCAATATTATAAAATGACAAAATTCAAAGTTCACCTCTATCAAAGTCTACGTGTAGAAGTGTAGAAGGCGTAGGAGTGCGCAAGCAATGCCCCAACACAATCACAAAAAAACCGCATTCCCTAAAATAAAACTTCCCCGAAGCACCCCTCCTCCCTATCGAAACTTCGACAATTTCTCCGTAAACCGCACGAAAGCTATACACCGCGCGACTCTTAGCGTCAAAGGAAAATTTCGCGCTGCTGGGATTAAATTTCCACACAAATAAGATCACAGCTTTTAGCGCCCTCGCATAAAAAGAAGGAAGAAGGTATAAGAGGGGATGAAAGGACGAAAGGCGACGGATCGATGTTGAGCAGCGTTGGTGGGATGAATAAATTCTAATCCTTTTAGAGCGGGAGACGTGCGAGATATACGAAATTAACAGGGGGGAAGGGGGAGGAGCGAGCTTTTGGCCGATCGAGCTATTTAGCGCTCATTAGCTCGGCTGCTGCCGGCTGCTGCAGTCGATCGCGAGCAGACGGATTAACTGCTACTCGCGTTATCCCCTTTAAATTTTAAACGCTCGGGCTTTGGTGGAGTTTGTTTTGCTATTAGCTTGCTTTAAGTGTGAGGTTCGAGCTTCCAGAGCTGGTAGGACTGATTTTAATGGATGGAGTTTGAGTGCTCGATTATTAGTTGGTATGATGATGATTTATTCATTTTTAGATAATAAATAGCTAATAGATAGTATGAGAATTGAAATTTCATTATTTGAACCAGTTTTTAGGAATTATGTGGTCCAAATTATGAAATTTTAACATTTTTGTCGTTTTATTTACTTCATAATAAAGATCATTCCACTCGAAAAATTACTTTTTATAAGGTTTAATTTCTTATTTTAATCCACATTTTACGATTTTTCTAAGCTAAGAAATAGAAAAAGATAAAATCGCATATTTTTATGTTTCTGTACCTTGGAAAAATACGGGAATTGCCGATATTGCGAGGCTAAAAACACTGCCAATCTTTGAAGTGCAATATCTCGACTTCTCGTTGATGAAATCGAAAAATTCTAGCGGGGTTTCGAAGAGCAAGGTTTCGAAGAGCAAGGTTCAGACTATAAGATTTCAAGTCGGGCTACAGCGGCACCGTGTTCCTTTTAAACGTATCATATTTAGATAATTTTATGACATCGGAAAATGAAAAAAAAGTAAGGTAAAAGTGCTTATTTATGAAATCTGATAATGTTATACGTTAAAGCTAAAGAATTCACCTTTAATTTCTATTTTTTTAAGCGGTAGGCATGGGTAAAACCCAAAAAATATTTTTTTGTTATCAGTCCGTAAAACATTTTACATTTAAAAGCAATGATTCCGAAAAAATTTTAACCATAAATACTTGATTATATGTTTAATTTCACCATTGTAAAACTTCAAAATCTTCATCCTACAGGTCACAATACATCACTATTGTCAATACCAAATTTATTGAAGGAACATTACGGCGTTTACACTTCTAGGAGACATGATGAAAAGAAATTCTTTTTTCGACGGTTATTCGACTCCTTTTGACAGGTACTAAAATGGGCATAGTGCGATTCATGCACATAAGAATTGTACACTTAATTATCGGGCACTTAAAAATACGCCTTTAATGTTCTACACATTATACTTTTACTTTTACACAATATTTTTAATTAAATTAAAAAAATGAAGCTAGTTATTATGCACAATTTTGTTACACACATAAAATTAACAGTAAAATGCTAACCTATAGATTTGAAAAGTAGATGTATCAGTAAGAAAGGGAAGAAACCTGTAGGAAGATACCGTATTGCCCTTCAATTTCCGTTCCTTTTACTCCTTAATACCTTATTGAAGCAAAAATGCGTTCATTTAAATTCACGCCCACTCTTTGTCTAAGAAAAAATGCAGAGTTCTCTTAACTTTACATGGAGATTGTGTCAATTTTCATTCAACAAGTATTCTAGATTTAACTTGATCTTTTCTTTAAATCTAATAAATTTGAAGGCTACTTCTTCCGCTTTCCATCTACGCAAGTTTCACATTCAAACTCCTTTAAAAATTCTCACAGAAGTAGTATATAGGTATATTGCATAATGCACATGGCACACCCACACACAAGCCCACACAAACACACGAACGCATGCACTCACGCATGCACGCACACCCACTCAAACATACAGTTACATTTCAATTCCAATATTATTTCCCCCTTGGAAAAACGAGCCTAGAGAGATTGGAACGAGAGTGAGAGAGCGGAAGCGAGGGAGAGAACCGAAATATATATATAGCCCGTGCGGGAAATTGCCGTCGAGGAAGATGACGAGCCTACGCACAGCTGGCTCCGCCGCCCTTAGTCTCGCCCCCTTATCGACTGCGTCACTCCAGTACCTTAAACCTCGCAGCACCGGTCGTATAGTCTGCCGCGCGGCTGCGGGTGTAAATTAGATTTCAGCGGGCGTGCGCGCCAGATGAACGGTAGGCACCTAGGTATAAGGTGTGCGCGCGCGGCCTCGTTCGAAAGGTGACGCGTGCTAAGTATAACACCGTATACGTGAACTGGGGGAGAACGAGAGAGACGAAGAGTGAGACAGAGAGTGGCAGAATGGGTTTGGTACCGGAGGGGGGGGGGGTGTGAGGCTTTTTCGTTTTCGCGAGACTTGCGAGTTTCGTTCGCCGGGGCTTACATAAAGGGCACGTGCTGCAGGAGGAAATCGGCGCGCGTGCGGTGGGCGTTACAACTGCGTTCCCGAGTTTTTGAGGGGTGAGATGTGATTTTGAGAGAGACAGGGAGAGAGAGAGAGAGAGGTGTATCGATCGGTCTTTAGAAGTGAGGATGATAGTTCGAGGGGGGAGGAGGCAAGGAGGTTGACGAAGTGAGGAGGGATTTATAGCGATTGTAGGGAAGAGTATGATAAAATTTGGGTTCAATTGAATTTTTTGACTATTTTTAAGGGGTCGCGATAAAAGTCCGATTTTTGGTGATTTTCTTTTCGTAAAGCTTATAGATTTTTTACTAAATAGGTGTATTTCAAAATAGTCGACGCGTTTCGATCAACCCTAACACATTATAAGGTGGTGTTCCTCTTCATGAAATTAAAGATATAAAAAATTAATAACTAGACTTATTATATATAATATATTTTAGTAGAGTTTTTTTCACGAAAATAGCATTTAAAAAGCATATATTTATATATATCCAAAAAAGTATAATTTAATGAGTACCACATTATATGGGAAGAAGGAATAGGGGGCGGGGGGTTAAAAGCTTGAATATTAGCGTCACGAGCCTTGTGATGTTAATAAAAAGAATATTTATAAATTCAGAAAAGTAGGTAATTTTTCAAAGGTATTTTTCATAAAGTACTACATATTATTTAAATAATATATCAAAATATTAATTAATTTAAGTAACACAATATATTTTTCTCAACACGTGCGTGAAAAAGGTCCTTTTTACATGCTTGCAAACCGAATGGAAAATTGGGCATTCCAAACGTCTTTGCCGGAGCGGGAGGTAATATACTTACCTCCCGCTCCTAAAACGCTCTAAAAATTATTTCAAAATTGTTTTCAAAATCTGAATATTTTTCAAAATTTTGAACTTTTTTACAATATTTCAATTTTTATTTACAAAATTTCGAATTTTTAAAATATTTTCTTTTATTTCTTAGTAGACGACTCGAAATGCCCATTTCCCCATTCCCTTTGCATGCATAAAAACGACCCTATTCACACACTTGTTAAAAAAAATACGATGTGTAACACAGGTGGATAGGGCTTTTTTAGACTCGGATGATGATGTGAGCACTCGTGTACCCACTCGTGCTCAATCATCCTCACTTGGAAAAAGTCAATTTTCCTTCCTAGTTACACAATGTACTATAATATACATTTCTGGTTTTTTAGTTTAAATATTCTACAGAAGAGCAATCACGTAAAATATTTTTTCTGGCAAATTATGTGGGATTAAATAAATATATTTTCCAAAACACACTAATATTTAGTCTCTTTAGAAAAAAATAGAAAATTTTTTGACCCTTTGATTGAGCATGGCTTCTTAATTTATAAGATGTTAGAGTGATAAGTGAAAAAAATTATTTTTATTTTTTAAATTATGATAGTGTATACCAATATATATACTTTATTTTATATAGATACTTTAAACGATTTCTTTTAAACTTTTGAAGTTGCTTGTACTTAAAAATAGTTAAATTTATTTTTAATTTCTAAGATAGAACTCTTATTCCATTTTTTGTAAACTGTAGGTTTAATTTATTTATATAGGTAGTGTAGACGTAAATTTTGATTTAAAAGGTAATTTGATCCGTATTTAAATAACATTGTACAGTAATTACGCGCATATTGGATACATAAACATCTTCCTATGTCTTAAAAATTGGTAAAAATAGCAACATTTTTTTATTTTATTCACACTAAAAACGGCCAAAAATATCTCTAATTCAGAATAATGAACGTTAATAAGAGTTTCTGATCTCGATGGCCCATTTCTGTAATCATAGTATAATTACAGAAATTAGTATAGGCACGAGGTAAGACAATTTCCTCGCAGAATAGCGCGATCTCGGAAAAAGGTTCTTAAAAAGAATTGGGCCGGAGAGTGCAGATTGCAGCGAAGAAGCAGCTCGAAAAAAATGACACAGGCGATGGAAATTTGAAAGGAAAATCGCTTAACCAAGGGCTGAATACTAATAAGGACGAGGAACAAGCTTACCCGTGTAAAAGTAAGGTAGAGAGCGAGTAGGGGATTTTTTTTTTAATTAGTCATTAACCTGGAATGCAAAGTGATTAATTAAAGTTGGGGTATACAGTAATGAAGTCGGGAATGAGATTTGATAGAAAAATACAGGATAATAACGAAATTAAATTCCTGCGCAGCGATGCGATTAATGACAAATTTAGGTAAAATAAGTAGCAAATAAAAATTGTATATTAGTAGCAAAGAAGATTGAAGGATATAATATAAAAACTTCGTGAATTACAAACATTCTTTACTTGCCTCACAGCAAGATGCAATTAAAACTAAAAGCAACTGTCGATTCCAAAGAAACTCGTTAGCGTCAATGTAGATTGAAATTAAATTGATAATTTTTCTGCGAAAATCCTCAAAGCAGTATTATCGCTGTTCAAGGAACGACGAATTCATTTTCTACTTATTTTACTTATTAGAGTTTCAAAGGTGACACAGAAATCAATTCAATCTTCCTTAAAGCTTCAACTTAAATATATAACCATTTATCCATTGCAAGAATGACTAATGCATTTACTAAAAACTTGCAAACATTATTTAATATTGCGATGTCAAACTGGCACTGAAGTCGTATACGTGTGACCTCAGACTCGACTCTAAGTAGATTAGGTCCGTATATGGTGAGCCGCGTACATTTGCGATATTAAATATTTTGTAGAAAATTTTTCGCTCTGACAGTGAAACCAAGAATTCAAAACTAAAATTTTAATAAATCAGGTAATTTCAACTTCTGTCTGCGGAAAGCTACCTCGATGAATAAACAATTTGGTGTATATCTGGCTAGGCTCTGATGAGAAATTCATATATATGTATAGGCTACGCACAAAAGGTTTTAAGAAAGAACAAATTTAAATATTTAAAAATTTCAGCCGATTTTTGTACAAGATTTATTATTATTGTTACACAGAGAGAATTTTCTAATAAGATTTATCAATAAAATACCTATAAAATGGGACACTCCGACTTTTCGCCTCTTCAGTATTTTTTACTGATATTTAACTATAAATTTTACCGCACTGAATGGTAAAATTTGCCTGATTTGAGAAAAAGAAAACAGATGATATGAAGGATAACAAATGAACGTGCACAAATTTTAGGTTAACTCTAATATAAATGTGTATAAATGTACTTATTAAGATAATCCACATTTTTAAAGAATATTTCACATAAATTTTAACATTCATTTCATTGTGTAACTTTGTATGTTCCACTATTCTGTTAGTTTTCTCTAAAATTCGCATAGGGAATTTTTACTCTACGGCAGGCAAATTTTACCCCTCAGTGTGTTAAAATTTATAGTAAAATATCGGTGAAAACTGCCGGAAAGTTGGAGTATTTCAGCTTTATAGTCATTCGCGGTAAATTTTACTACAAATTTTGTCATAATTTTTATTAGAAAATTTTCTCTGTGTACCGTGTATGAATATTAAAAAAATAATAATTTTAATCTTCGTTGCTAATAAAAGAAAAGTTTAAGTTTCGGTAACAGATTTTAATATTAATAGAATAATACGAATTTAACGAAAAAACTCTATTTTATTACATCTAAAGAAGTCTAGTATTATTTTAACTTAAAATTCTAAAAGATATAGTAAATGGTATATAATAGCTTTATATGTATATATAATTTTTATCTCAGGGTGCATCACACATAAACAGTATGAGAAGATATACGGATCGAACATAAAATTTAAATAAAATGCCAATTTAATGCGTACCTAGGCGCTTTATAAGTTGCAACTGTAATAATAAATTATTTTAGTAACAATAGGTGACAAGTTTATAACCCCATTTGTTATCCTATACTTTTAATACTGTATACTTCCAACATATTAATGTATTGTGGACTTGGCGTAAAATATCATTTTCAGTTTTAAAATAGAAGCAGTACAAATGTTTAGTATTTATATATATATATAATGTAACACAATTTTATGTAAAAGCGTGTGAATATTTCACATCGAGGATTATTATTTTATTGTGTGCGACATCCTGACCCACTGATTATTATTAATACATTCGTTTGAATAAGAATTTGATACACTTCACTGATACTGCAAATATATATATCGGTAATTTCACGTGAAGTCAGCAAATCAACGTTTAAAAATGGCTGATACTTCATGAAATCATTATTTTTGATAATAAAAATATACCTTATATTAAAATGTTTTACTATAACGGTGCCCTTTACAAAAGCTGGTAATGGTAAAATTTTAGAATTTATATTAATTTTATGCATTTCCCAATTAATAAGATTATTTTTAATACAGAAATAATTAACTCCTCAACATATTTTTTTAATATTTTCTAAGCAATTGGGAATACAAATAATAAAGGTGACTTGACGTCTTAAATAGTTTGGAAAATTTTTAAATATGTTTATATCTCACAATGCCGTGTCTTATGATTAAGAGAAAAAATTCATAATACATATTGTATAAAATTTCAAGACCTATCTGGTACTCTCATACATATGTATCATGATTTTACTTATTTAAAATTAAATAATCAGCTGTGTAAATTTTCTCTTCAATATTACCTTTTCGTCGAGTGTTAAACTTAAGTCTTAAAAGAAATTCCAAGACTACCATCGACTACTTTTCAGCTGATTGCATCGCAAGCCACGAAAACAACATCCCCTTAAGCACCATCGAAAAAGTAGCCCGAAAGTGCACCGCTCAAGCGTAACTCTCTAGCTGAATTCACATTCAGCTCAGGCCAGAAATTGAATGATCCTTTCTCTCTCTCTATCCACGGACAACAATAACAAAACTCACGCCATTTACCTCTTCAAGAAACTTCTCTATGTGAATAACTACAAAACAACCTCCCTATTCCAGAATTCTGTATAGGGGAGGCTGGGGTATAACGGGATACTAAATTGTATGGTTGCTTCAATTCATTGTGAAGCATTGTTTTGATAAACAAAAGATGCGTTTGTTTGCTAACTATCTACAGGATATTACGCTGCAAAAATAGCTGAATCTAATGTTTTTTAGACATGGTAAATGTCGATAATCTAACTGACTTGAAAATTGCTATTTTATAAAATGTTATAGGGTAATACGGGCTACTCATATACTTAAAAAACTAAATATTAATTTTATTGTATAAAATATTTGTATAAAATATTTACAAAGTAGTATGTTACAGTTCGATTCTAATTTTTACCCGACTGCGCTCCGCAAAGGAGGGTATTGTTTTTGACACGTATGTATGTATGTATGTGCGTTGCTGTGTTCCCACGTACAGCCTAAATGGCTAGACTGATTGTGATAAATCGGGTGTTAACCGATTCATTATGATATCAGGAGTATCACTAAAGATATAAGGTTTTGATAATATAATGGATGCTATCCTTAAAAAACACAATGACGTTTCCAATATGATAATTTAACATTTTCAATTATAAGGAGTCGGAACTGTACTCAACCAATGTGTATGTGGTTTAAACGGCTTTTGAGGTCGCTGATCACGAATCAATATATCATGCGAATTTAAAGAAAAATAAATTTTTATGCATTTGGGTTTTTTTTTTTTTTAATAATACAACTTGTAGCTTTCAACTTATTTGTCTGTACTCTAAGACTTCGTTTGTTCTGTTCTCAAATTTGTATTAGTCCTATACCTATTAATAATAAAATAAGAGCAGTTTTACGAATAATACTGTTAGAGTTGTTAACAAATCCGCTACTATAACTGCCTGATTAGATTGCTTTATTAAAGTACTTCAATATATTTTTCAAAACTTGCTTAAAACGATGGTTAGATATTCAAAACTAATTAAAATCATATTATATACAGTTGACTCTCGATTTTCCTCAAAAATTTGAAATCGTGTCCATGTTAGATAACTTTTTTTATAATCTATAAGTAATATTGTTTATTTATTTATGTATTTATTCTTTTTATTTATTTATATACGGACATTACAACTGCTTTTTTAACTCTGATTCAACAACGATGCAAACATTGATTGGAATCGAGTTCGATCTTCACCACCGATAAATGCGGACCGGCCAGGCATTTTTGTCTCCAAAAAGAATCGGAGTGACGGGGATTCGAATACGCGTCCTCAGAGTGACCTCAACTTATATTAGGAAGCAAGCGTCTTACCACCTGAGCCACGATCGCGCCTTACAATATTAAATAATATTTAGATTATAAAAAGATTATCTAGTAGAAATACATTTTTTAATGTTTCTGGGAAATCACCAATATCCAGCGTCTATATGAGGATAGGCGAGCACCGACCTCGGGCCAACACATGGGGCGAGCGAGAAAAAACTCCAACCAATCAGAGCGTAGGAATCTCCGCTTCTCATTGACTGGAGTCTTATTTCACCGCGCTGCCACGTGGCATAAGATTTCTAGGTCGCCATCCTCATACCAAGAATCCACTGTATATATTTATTTATTTATTTATCGTATTTCTATAACGCTAAATGGTAACAAATTAGTTATTGATAAATGTATAATGTATTAGATTTAAAATCGTATTTCGTTCTCGAAAATTGCTTTGAAGTAATTGTTAAATATGTAAATCGAATGGGAATATATGTATATTTATGACGTATCTATTATATAAAATAACAAAATAATAATAATCTTCCAATTAGAAAAAAATGTCAAATTTCTCTTATTTTTAAATATGTATACAAAATAATTATCTCCAATTCTAATTAATTTAATGTTAGGTCATACCTTATTTATCCGTAAAATTAACACACACGTGTACACACACTCACACGCACGTGCACACACATTTTAAAAATTCTATATATTCTGATTATAAACACCGTCTAATATTATTTTTAAATATGTATACAAAATAATTATCTCCAATTCTAATTAATTTAATGTTAGGTCATACCTCATTTATCTGTAAAATTAACACACACATGTACACACACTCACACGCACACGCGCACGCACGTGCACACACATTAAAAAAAATCTATATATTCTGATTATAAACACCGTCTAAAACATCGAAATACATCAAAATCTGTGCAATTCCAAAATAGCTACGAATCCTTCTCCACGAAAAAGCAATATTACCGCGATACCCCGTCGCACCCCAGTCTTCCCCGGCACACTTCTACTCGCTTCGCGCTCGAATCTCATTAACCCCGCAAACTGCGGGACTCTCCTCCGTGGCTCGCGATCGCGACCTCCTTAAAGGCTCGTTTAAACTGGCCAGCGGCGCGCTTCTTCCCCTAACTTTCTTTCTCTAACCTCCCACACTCGCGCGGCAGATCGCTGATTGCGTTTATCTTGCGGCGGAAAGTGTCCTGTACTGCTGCTGCCACCGCTGCTGTGCCCGGAGATTCTCCGGAGCCGCAAGCGTCTTTTATCGACAGTCTTTTGTTCTTTTCTTTTTTACGAGAGTACGGGGGAGTAGACGTATAGGCGCGGGAGTCGGGCGCGTCTGCAATGTATTGCAATGTAGAGTTTTTTCTTTTTTAAGAATAGGAGGAGGAAGAAGAAGAAGAAGAAGAAGGGTAGTGAGGAGTTTTGTTAAAATTGGGTTTTATTCTTTTGGAGGAGGTTGGTGTGTGGTAGATTCGTAAATTGTGGTAAATTTGGTAGATTAGTAGAGTGTTTTAGTAAATTCAGCGATATGCTTTCTATGAATAGGATACGTGTCGTCACGGGATAACGATGTAAGTGCATTCATTTTGTTTACATCTACATTTTATCTTGTATATGTTTGAGTATATCTTCTTCATGGACAAGACAATAGACGTACAAAACAGTACACTTTAAAATAACTTAAGGTGGTTCGAACTCTAATGAAAGTACTTCAGAATCAAATAAAACTTATGCATATTATGTACGAACATTAAATGTATTCCCCTCGAAAAATTTTCTTCTGGGAATCGACGAACAGTAATATTAAGATATTTCTTCACAAAAACTTCAGATCAAACTAAAGAAGCAAGGTACAAAATTATGAAATTCGTACTTCCTAATGACTCAATGAAAAATATGGGGATCCGAACTTATTAAAAAAATGTTTACTTAAAAAGTACGAAAACGCTGTAATTCTAACCTCAAAGCGTGAAAAAGTAAGTTATGTGAGCGTATAAATGTCATTTTCATAACGAAAGAAAACATAATTTTTTGTACTATAGCAATTTTGAATCACCTTAAAATTCATAAACAAATTTAATAAGTATTATTTACATACATTAAATAAGATATACGTAACTTTCTTTTGTGCACACTCAATTGACTCGGAAGTCGCGTGTGAACCACCTTAAGTTCCATTGTTTCAAATCTATGCACGGAGAAAGGACTCGATCCCTTTTAACCCCCCTGCGCAGAAAGCCGAGTATATTCGTCAAAACCGCACGTCATTTTTGTATACATTATGTATCATAAATTTAAATCTTTATTTTGTTAGGACATCCACAACCTCTCAAATTGAAGCTAAATAGTATAGCTTTAATTTAGAAGATGTTAGAAATTTGCAGAAAATATTGTTTCAGACTTACATTTGATGTAATCCATATACACAAAAATAAATTTCTGTGCAGGAGGGTTAAATATGGCTCGAAATGTTTATTTCGTTAATTGTTAATCTATAACCTCCAAAGCGACCATATCAATGTCGATTGTATTTTCGCCTAATAAACTTGCAAAATGGATCAAATTAATGATTAATAGTATTGTTTCTGAAAGAGATGTAATGGCTGTTTTTTTTTATTTACTTTGGGCGGGGATATCAATTTCTGTAGAAATATTACGAACATCTGATTTCAGAATGAAGTTTTCTCTCCTTCAAAAACACATTTGTTATTGCAAATTTGCTCGCTTTACCAAGTGGGGTATATTAAACACCCAAAAATAAAAAGTTGGTTAATCCAACATTTTACTTCGATTATCGTACAAATTTATATGTAGGGGCTTCTTTTAAATCGCCGATTTAAATTCAAATTCTAAATTTAAAAAATTTAAAATGGCGGATCCAAATCTCGACATAAATTACTGTAGGTCGGCCATATTAAGTCCGCCATTTTGACTTTTGCAATTTGGACTACGGATTCGTAGTCAGTGAACACGAAAACCCTCGTATAGCATTTTTTAGATAAAAACTCAAATGTACTAAAAGTGTCAGATTTATTAAATCTGGCATTTTTAATTTCGTAATTTGGCTTGCAGATTCGTAATCAGTGTCCCTAAATCCCGCGGTAAATAAATGTTGACAGTGATCGAAGTTAAAACGTTGGATTTATCAAATATTTTCGTCGGGGTGATTGATTTACTCCAGTTGGTAAACAACGCGGTACGTGACTAAATAGAGGATGGTAAAGCGACAGTTAATATCAGTTAATATCACGTAAACCTACACTCAAATAACTAGTGATAATTTCACCGTGTGTTCAAAATGCGATAAAAGTTATTTTTATTATTTTCTTGATTAGTACTTTTTCGGTGCCAATTTTAACACTAAATCCTTCTAATACGGTGTAATAAGTCAAATACGAGTTAATCCATACTTTTGCTTATTTTTTCGGATATAAAGCAAACATGTCATATGTTTGATACTTGATTATATTTTATACCTCTTAAACTTTGGTTTAGTAAATTAGCGAAAAAATTTAAATTTCAATATCTTACAAATACAAAAAATAGACTTTAGATATTTAGATTTATATAAGAGTATTTATTTTGTATACAGTAATGCTTCGATAAAAAAATACACCCTTTCAATTTAATAGTATAGCAATATGAAACCTAAGTAATATTTTACTCTACTATAAATTGTAAGAAACTGACACATACAAATAAAATTCTAATACCATAGTTACTGTATAATCGAGGGTACACTCGACGTGAGAAATTTTTGGTCGAATGCGTTTGAAATCCCCCAATGAGTTTAGTGAAAACGTGCGTTCGATCCAATGAGACCCAATGAGATTGTAGTATTTCAAAAAAATTCAAACGCATTCGACCAGAAATTTTCCACGTCGAGTGTACAAGACAAAGTGAAAAAAACTTTGAAAATAAAGGTTGGGTAATTTATACCCTTTTTAGAATTAAAATGCATGAGCTGTCGAGCTGAATTATTTAAGGGGTGAAATATTTTATTGTAGGCGGACCCTAAGGTGAAACGGTTATTGAGCGAGATTCGTTTATATTCAAAGCTTTTAACGACGGGATTATTTTTACTTACCCTTTATTTATTGCTTCGCGTTCGTGATTTAGGAATGGATTTTGAGCTTATTTTGTTTTATGTAGAGCATGGAATGTTTGAGAAAATGGATGTTCATATTATTATCTGAAATAATGTAATTAATTTGTTTCATCCATGCGAAAATTCTAACGATAACTATAATATCAGAGGTTACAGGAATCAATCGTATATAATGAGAAGATTAGTATGATAATTCTGTGTACAATATCTCGATTAATAGTAAACCAACATTATATTGAAATTATTACTATATGTAACGACATAGTAATAATTTCAATGTAATGTTGGTATATTATTAATCGTTATTATCAACGCCCGCATTGTCGTTAACGTCGTAAATCTGTTAAGCTATTAACATTATCCTCGTCGTCATTGTCATTGTCATCGTCACCGTCATCGGTATCAGCATTATCATCAACATCATCATTATCGTATTAAAGCCGTGAACACAGCCAGCTATTTTAGTCTATATTTAATGACACATTTTATCTAGATTCCTGTGGCAGCAGGATATGCACTATCCTGCTCATGTAGATAGATTTATAAACATGAAGTAAAGATTAAAATAGGAAGATAGATTACTCGTTTACCTTAATTATAATTTGATGTATTATGAAAATGTCAAATTGATGTGTCTAAAATATTTAACAATTAGAGACGAAATGAAAGGATGAAGAAAAATAATTGAAATGCCATTGACAGCGAATACAGAAATATTGTTTATCTTTATTATAAAGACCTAAAAACATAAACATTAACTAATTATGATGTGGAAGCGTGCATATTGATGAAGTTAGTAACGACATTGACAGCTATCAATTGTCAAATGTTTACCTCATTGTTAATATGACCTCAAATTCGTAGTCGTCAACCTAAGAAAACTTAAATAATTCTTATTTCATGATGCAGAAGTATGCATTTTGGTGAAGTTAACATCGATAATGGCAGTTGATAACGGTCAAATGACAAATTATAAATCTATCCTACAATTGGTAATCAGAAACCTCAAATACATAAGAATTGTCTATTTCTAATGTATAGGCGTGCAATTGGATACAAAAATAAAAACAAATTTTTGATCGGCATTTGATAAATAGGTAGAGAACATAACCGATTCATAGATCAATTCGAATCTTTGAAAATTATTATGATTTACACAAGCGACAACGTTTCAAAGTTCCTTTGTATGACATCACCGTAATATAACATCAAAGGACGCCGGCGTTAATTTCGTGACGTCACAACAACTTTAAAATGCTGTATCTTCATTAATTTTCGAAATATCTGAAAAGTTCCAATAGTTCACAAAGAAAGTAGCATGTGATCTATCAAAATATGGTATTAGATAAAATACGTTTTTTACCCAATTGATGAAATTAGCAGCGATATTGATAGCTGTCAACTGACATAAAAAGCTTAAGTATTTTCTATTTCTGTTTTACAAGGGCATATTTTGTTGAAGTTGACAAGGTAACTAAGAATAGTCAACTGCCAAATACTTGCTCTGACCTCAAATTCGTAGTCAGCGACCGAAACAACATAAGTGTTGCCAATATCTCTGCTACAGAAACGTGTATTTAGTTGAAGTTGATATCTGTCAACTGTCAGATTTGAAACCACAACTTTTGGATTAAATTCGTAATTTTTCGAGGGTGTTAGAGACTTAACAAATCTTTACAATTTGCACCTCTTTTTATATTTTTTGAATAGTAATATTGTTTACCAGGGAGCGGTTTCACATGTGGTAAAAACTGTTTAAAACTGCAATTTTGCAATAAATTACAATTTATTATGTATAATTAGAAATATATCAATAGCTTATACTCAACAAATTGTTTCAGCAAGGTATAGTTTTACAAATTTCACCTCCGCTATAAAATAAATTCGTTCCCAATTTCTCAGTTACTTTCCTGCACAAAGTAATTAATCGTTTTCTTTCGTAACAATTTTTTTTAAATTTTAACCCTAGACCCCCTAGATACACATTCTTCTTTAATTTGCATTTAATTAACAAGAAATAAGTCAGGGGCCAAGAGTGACCCCACGTTGTCTTCCGCATCGTAAATCATAATTTTGGACGTCCTTTCATCAAAACACTATTCTTACGAATTTTAATACAAAAACATCTAACAATTTAATACAAAAACATCTAACAATTTAATACAAAAACATCTAACAATTTAATACAAAAACATCTAACAATTTAATACAAAAACATCTAACAATTTAATACAAAAACATCTAACAATTTAATACAAAAACATCTAACAATTTAATACAAAAACATCTAACAATTTAATACAAAAACATCTAACAATTTAATACAAAAACATCTAACAATTTAATACAAAAACATCTAACAATTTAATCCTCCCAGAATTCACAACAATACTTTCCATATCCTACCCAATCCTTTCCCGCGTCCTCACTGACTAATCACTCGGATCTTTATTCGCCATCAGCGGCTCCCCCGCTTACCCAATCCTCAAAATGATCACCACGACAAATTCTCACGACTACAGCCCTCTCTCAAGCTCGCCAATCCCGCAGCAGAGAAGAAGAAAATTCCCTTCGCCGACGAGTTCGTCGTCCGCTCGATCCAAGGACACACGCGAGTTAAGTGTACAGTGTAGAGGAGCGAGGAACGCGTCGCGCAAATAGAGAAGCTCGCACAATCGGCTCTTACGGGCGTGTATACCTGTAGGTGTAGCCCTCGAGTCTTCCATTAGACGTTACGTGCCTCGGCGCTGACCAGCGTGTATCCGCGGTCATCGACTCTGTACAGCCTCGCACACGGGGATGGACGAGGGTTCTGTGGGAAGTGTGAACTTTTTTTGCTTGAATTGGATTCTTAAATTTGGTTAGGTCGCAATTGTCTGGATAACTAAAATCAGAAAATTAACATCAACGTTCGTCGGGTACGAGTTATCACTTTTATTAGCTTATTTTGCACCTATAGAACATGCTCTGATAATTTAAAATTCTATATTTTTATAAAACCGATCAATAATGAAATATAATTTTTTGATGGCAAAAAAGTTGTTGTCTCTCAACTTTTTCAAATAAATTTTGGAAATATATACCCATGGCCTTTAATATCGTATGAGCTATTTTGTGTGTAAAAATTCAGTTGAACAAATTCTTACTTGACATAGTTTTGCTCTGAAGCTGCGATTTCTACTTATCAAAGTAGCTAGAATAGTCGAATAGCACCTACAAGGTCAGGACTCAAGTTATTTAGTCTAAATAGGACGATAATTAAGTCGTCAAAAACGTCGCTAAAATATACAAAAATTGGATTATTAGATCAATTTTTTTTATTGTCAAAAAAGAAAAAGAAATATTTTTGTTTAGTTGAAAAAAGAGACAGAGATTAATCTCTTAGTAAAAGTATTATAAAAACTATAAAACGAACAGATACCGTATACATTTTAAAAAAGAACAGAAGACTGAAAACTTTGAGTATTTTAGTTGAAAACTCAGTAGAAGTAAATGATGCAACACTTATTTGTCTCAAATAGAATTTATTGATAAAGTTTAAAAATACTTTATGATTGTCTTGTGTACGGAGACATTGTAAATCAAAACTTAGGATTAGTTCTTCGCAAATGCGGATTTATTTTATTTTCTACAAGGTTCGAGGGTCTAGTTATCAGAATCAGCTCTATACAGGGGCTAATTTTGCTCGTAATAACATTATGTAGTACACGGTAGTGTGGATTTGCATAAAGTGCGAGCATTTGGGAATTACAGTAATATATACTACTTTTCATTTTCATTTTTAATATTCATATCTCCCATATTTTTATAAAGATTCATCAAGTATAATCTTATGTAATCAAATTGTTAATATGCACTAAATAGATTACAGAGAATATATATATATATATATATATATATATATATATATATATATATAAATTAAATAAAGTCTTCAACGTTCTTTTGAAACTGTCTTAGTAAAAAAACGATTGCATCTTTTTGAGCTTAAATCTTTGATAAAAAAAGGTTAAATGTAATTTTTTTTTCTATCGATAGGTTTTTCTAGGCATTTGAAGATTGTGTTGGTTAGAATATTGTAAATGGTTTGGTATTAAAGATACTATTTTATAATCAGATACAACATTGAGTAACATGGTAATGGTCTTAAATGGTATTTTACGAAAAAATGTGTCAATTTGATATATCTGGAAATAACAAAAATTGTTATTGTTTGCTTATCAATTTTTAAGTACATCAAGACTGGTATAAAGTCGAATACATACTTTGGGCCTTAACGTTCTCCTACCCCTTTCCAGGTCTGAACACCCCATCATCTCGCATATAGAAATGATGACTTCATGAGCTAATTGCGCATTGAATATTGCTACGACATTACGTTGTGATCAAATAATTTTGCGTATACGCCTTATAAGCCTACAATATTTTTTGTATATTAAATTATCAATCAAAATCAGACCAACGTTTTACTGCGACGTAGATATATTGATACTACACAACCTTTCTGTAACTTGACAATGCTCGTGTATCAGCAATGAAAATATTATTACAAAGGAGGATGCCAACGGATTTATAGTATTTGACCCTTGAAGGTAGATGGTACAAGAGCTCATCGAAATATGAATAAAAATAAGTAAGTACCTGACATGAACGGAAAGTTGAGAAAACGCAATCGAAATTTATGAAAATAAGTATAAAATTCCAAATATGGTTAGACATAATATATTATGTTAAGTGGTAAATATTCATACATATTCCCCTTAGATATGTATCTTTTATAATTTTTCCTGCAATCAAGGAGTCAATTTTTTTTAAAATCAAGTTTTGATAAACTCTAAACAATGGTGCCGAATTCAAAGGCTATTCTCTAAAAATTTATTGAACGTTTTTTTTCACAGGAAAAATATGAATTATTAATACTGTTAAAAACTGCTGACAATTCATTGGCACTTAGCTTCCTTAAACTAAATAAATTGTTCCAGTATAACATTTTTTTGTTTTAAACATTATTTTAAAATGTTATATATTTTTATAATTAATAACTCAAAAAGTTGTGTTTTATTAACGGATTTTGAGTAAAATACTAGTTATAAAACAAGATATAAAACATTAGAAAACTAAAATGAATCGATGAATTTTTAATTTACCTTCTATTTTCGAATCTACATAAATAACAACAAATGAAAATTCATTTGTTTAATAAAAGAAATGACCGCAATATTTTTGAGATATAATGGTGTACAAATACCCTATTTCGGTAGTCGAAAGGTTAAGTTTTGATTTTGATTTGTTTCACTCTTTTTCAACTGCTTCTTCTTCATCTTCTTCTGCAATTATTTCTTCGACTTCTTCAATTGCTTTTGGAGCCGTTAGTCACCTTTTTCATTTGTTTCTGCAGTTTTATTTCTTCGTCTCCTTTATCTTCTTCTGCAGATTTTGTTGTCTTCTACTTTCTCTTCTGCAGTTATTTTCGTCTTCTGCTTTTCGTCTGCAAACGTTTCTTCGTCGTCCTCATTTTCTTCTATAGTTATTACTTCGTCTTCTTTATTTTCTTCTGCAGTAGTTTCTTCGTCTTCTTTATTTTCTTCTGCTGTTATTTCTTCGTCTTCTTCTCGTGTTATTTCATTCAGTTCGCTTACTTTTACTTTCTTTTAATTTATCTCTTTTTTTAATGCTTCAATTATATCTTTTACCATTGAAGAGTCTTTCGCAGAATTTATCAAATCCAGGTTATTTTCTATTCTAGCCAACTGTTTCTCAATACACTATCAGGTATGTTACGTAAATTCTTCTTTCAGGAAGCAAAATTTCCCTCATGAACGTTAAAAATTGCCTTAATTCTCGGTAAAATTTACTGGACTGAATGTTAAAAACTATAATGAATAATGCTAATTTTTATCATTCATCAGTATGACTCAGTTCTAATATTAGAAAAGATTATAAAAAAAACATTTTTTTAGTAACATTGCCCCTTCTGATAGGCACTGAAATAAAACCCTGAAATTTATGCTTTGATGTCTAAATCAGTTGTAAAGCGCGACACATGTCAACTTCATAATTCGGAAGTTGAATTCATACTTCATAAAAGGATATAATTCGTATTGGCCATTCAGCTTTAGTAATTATAATTACTAATATTTTCGACAAAAAACTTATAGCTAACGATGACAACTCCGAAAGAGGACACTCCCCTGCCTCCATAAAAAAGGAAAGCACGAACAAAAGGATAACCGTGTATAATAATAGCCACGCGTATACATCCCACACCTAAGAGCAAAAAGGAACCGACACCAGTCAGACGGAATGTTTAACTCGACGGGACAAAGGGCGAGCGTCGAGCGCGTATAAGCGCCGAACAAAAGCGAAGACGAAGGTAAACACTAGGACGCGGTGGAGGCTGCGATATCAATTTTTCAGACTGAGTCGCGTGCGTCGCGTCGACTTCCGGCCTAATGCGACGTCCGTGCGTATGAGGCGTGTATAGGTTGGAATAATATAGGTAGCCCGATCTTCCCTCCCCGAATCGTACGTAGAGGGTATTATGAAATATATCGTGGCGACGCGAAAAAGCGTCTTGGGCTCGCTACTTAGAAGTAGGTGTGGGAGTGGCTTATTATTATGTGGGTTAGGGGGGACGAGAGGAAGGTGGTATACAGGGTGCTCAGAAATTACGCTGTTGATATGGTGGAGAAGAGTGTTATGAAGGTGTCTGAGAGGAGTATGTTTTATGAATTTTGCTTTGTCAATGTAAAAGTACTGTTTTTATACAAAAATATTTTATTTGTTTTTCATGTATAAACGTACATACTACCAAATACTGCTTACATATATATGTATGCGGGTAAGGAAGAAGAGTTAGAGTTGTTACTGTGGCAATGTAAATATCTCTAACAGACTAAAAAGATTAAAATAAAATTATAAAAATATTTTAAAAGTACACTGAAACGATAAAAAGAGTGAGTGTATGTATGTATGTATGTATGTGTATGTATTTGTGTGTATTTGTGTGTATTTGTGTGTGTTTGTTAATTTGTTTGTTTATTTATTTGTTTGTTTATTTGTTTTTTTGTTTGCGTATTTGTTTGTGTACGCATGTATGTATGTAGAAATAAAAAAAATATAGGTGTATCCCACCGCAACTAGAAAATCTCTTGAGATAATTGTGATCGATATTTAAGAATCAGTATTTATTCAATAAATAAAGTAAATTTTTTAATCTCTATCAATTAAAAAATCATCTGAAGAAATTTGTTGAATTTCGATCTCTAAATACATTGTTTTCTGAGATGAAAAATATAAAAAATAGTAGTTTCTACAACGATAGCTTGAGTAATTTTTTATAGGATACTTTGTGTTTTGAACTAATAATTTGTTAGGGATTGAAATTAATACCTACGGGTTTTTTTTAACCAAGATGGTCTTTACAAATTTTGTTCACGCTGTATATTTTAAAAACTAAAGTATTAATGGAATATTTGTTCTATAAAATGACTATAAATTAATCTAAATTAATTTAATTTTTTTGTAGATAAATGTATTATTTATTTAAAAGAATGTGTAAAGTTTTTCTCGCATAAAATAAATTTAATTGTATAAAATAGGATTCAAATTAGTTTCTAATGTTTTCATTGTTAAATCTACATTCACTCTCAGAATATCATGAGTACATTGTAATTCAAGTAATATTCTACTACCGAATTAGAAGAGATTATACGAAATTTGAGAGACTAAATTGAAATCTCTTTGATATAATCAAACTAAGTTTTGATATAAATTCTACTACGCTTTTGTAATTAGAAATTTAATGATGAGAAATTTGTTCTAAAAGCTTTATGGTGAATGTAATGAAAATTAAATATAATGGAATACGATTGAATTTTCAATTTAATAGAATTATACTTACAATCGTACTGAAATATTTAGTTAGCGAGAGTTTTTCAATATTTTTTTTTTCATTCAAACAATAATAAAACTGAAATGAACCAAATTTTTAATAGTATTTCATTACGTGCGTGCGTGCGTGTGTGTGCGTGTGTGTGTGTGTGTGTAAGTGTGTGTGTGTACGTGTGTGTGTGCGTATGTGTGTATGTGTGTGTGTGTGTGTGTATGTGTATATGTATATACTATACGCGATGAAACTTAATTTATTAGTTTTTTTATGTAAGCAGCTATGTTCACGTTGTATGATGAAGGTAAAAAAGCACGCGTTACTGAACTTTCTAAGCTCAATAAAAATGAACTTCTTAACCTATATAATAATAACGTATTTCAAAATGTCATTTTAGTTAAATCGCTAGTTAAATAGAATATCTGCCTTTACCTACTTAATATTTTTTATTCAACTTTTTGTCACATATCTAAGATGATATAAAATAAACTTATATGGATTTCGGAACATCTTTTATATATAAAAGATATATTATATATCCAAAATAAGTATAAATGGCTAAAAGATCTGTTTTCAGTAGTGCCTCCTCGTAAATTAATATTCTCTCTTCGAAGCAAAATGACATACAAAACTCAGACGTTATTACAATCTGTCTCGCTACATCCCTCGCGCCGTAAAATACTTTTCACCGTCACGTGCAGCGAATATTCGCGTAAGTATGCTCCGGAGATTCCGCCGTATGCGCCGAGAGAACGAACGCGGGATATAGATCGATACCGGATGTGCTTATATATAACGACCCGCAGGGATAACGGTTTTACTGGTTTTCCTTGTATGGCGCGCACGCGAGCGATACTTGATCTCTCATAGATGGAATATGTTCTATTGGATAGTTTTGGCGACTCTTGACGTTTTTCTTTTCTCGCCACCTAGTGTATCTGTTCTGAAAGACCGAGAATAGACGATATGAGATTTCTCAGCACACTGAATTGTTAAGAAGTGTGCGTTATTAAATATACGAATTGTTGAAGGATTAATTTTGATAAGAGTTTGCTAAAAAAACATTTATAATCGATGAATTGTTAAAATATATATATATATATATATATATATATATATATATATATATATATATATATATATATATATATATATATATATATATATATATATATATATATTTCTATCGCTTTGAATAACTTGTATTTAATCTATCTCATTAAATATTGGAATTTAGAGTATATTTGCACTTATTTTTACCTAATGTTGCTCTTGTATTACCAAAGTGCAAAATTAGACCTGCTTGCCTAAGAATACATTCTAAATGGAATAATTAATTCCAGATTCAAGTAACGCTATTTGCAGAGTATAGGTCTGATATTCGTATGTAAATTTGAAAGTACATGCTACCAATCATATATATATATCCCACTTGCATGCTTTTTCAAACTTCTTATGATTATTCAGTATTTCAAATAAAATTCCTTATTTTTATGCATTTTTCGGCACTTTCTTCACTCGATAACTTTGTTTTAAAATAGTTTTAAAATTATATGCCAGCCAAAGCTTATGTTAAAGCGCTTTCTGTCTACTTCAATTACATTTGGATCATTTTTATAAGGTAGAAATTCGTAGAGTTATGATCTGAAGTAGAAGTACCATTGTAAATAGCGGAATATAGCGCATATCTGGAAAATAAGAACCTTATATTCATTAAGGGGCTAAGACTGACTGAGTGAGAAGTGCCTAAAAATGAAGCGTAATGCCGGTAGTTTTAGCAAATGGATCCTGAAAATCTGAGATAGAGCTAAAAACATTGTCTGTACATTTTTTCATAATATAAAAATAATAGTTCTGGAAAGTTTCAAGTGATTTCATCGACCACTTATGCTTAATAATAAGCTTTTATCATATTCAGGATCTAACTCAGTCCTGACTTCTTGTTACTTGCAGTTGACACTGCACTAGCTTATTAACGAATCTTCAAAAATCGTATAAAATAAATTATGGAATAGCAAAATGCTTTCTCTTAGGTCACACTAAAAATAAAATTTCATCTGATTTAAGAAAATGATTTACTTCATTTCAGTGTCATTCTATTTAAACGTTACCCTTTTTCATTTCATTCATAATTTTATTTCAACACAACACTCATAATGCCATACCATAATTAAGTCACGAGATCACGTCGATATTTTCTCACCTCGTCGACCACCTCCTGAAACATCGCCCAAATCATCCGCGAAAATCCGCGTCTGGGGATACCTTCCACCCAAGAGTTTCACTTACCTATAAATTATATCATCCTTTCCCACTCTGTCTCTCTCTCCCTCCTACCCGCTGGGAATTCCAATTAACGTGCAAATCGATGCAAACGCAAAGAATCAAACATTCATTAAGGAGAGCGAGGCGCGTAGCGCGAGATATTTTATTCATCGGCTGCGATGTGTACACGGGGAGACTTACACATGCACGAGCCCCACAGAGATTTCGGGAAGAATCGCGCGCCGCGGAGGCAGGTGCAAGAGAGAACACGGAGAATTCGGGGGAGACGAGGCTGCATGGAAATGACGGTGTGCGCGAGGACGACTTTGGGTGGGATTTTGGATTGTACAGGAGAGAGAGAGATAAAGAGAGAAACAGAGCGAGATAGAGAGAGGGAAAGAAAGAGTGAGTGAGAGGGAGAGAGAGAGAGAGACAGAGAGAGAAAGTGGGAACAAGCAAACTCTTGATTGGGGTTTGTTTACAAATGCGAATGAATGAATTTCGTTTAGGTGAATTTGTCTCGAATTCGTTCTGTGAGTTTTATTAATGTTCGTGATATAGGTTAGATTTTCAAAATCTATGTAGAATATTGTGATTTTGTGTATGTATGATTAGAAATATATTTTATGCGCCAGAGGTGCAAAAATTAACATGCGCATACTAAATTAATCAATCTTCTTAAGATACTTATATAGCCAGAAACGAGCGTCATCCAAAAGATTTATTGAATAGTATCTAAGAGTGAAAATATGTGCGTTAAATATGTATGTTACGAAATATTTTATATTAATTTATGTTTGTTGAGCCTATATATTGTTAAGTTAATGAAGTCGTTTAAACAAGTCACTTACTTCGCTACTGCAAAAATCTCTATTTCAGACTTAATTTTAATCAGAAAAATCTGATTTCTGTTACTATACTCCGATTAAATATGCTTGAATATATAAATAAATGTTTTTTGAAGGAATATTTTTACAAATTTTAATAAACAATTAATTGTTCTGCCTTATACATACAGTATTTGAGCATCACTTAATGGTTGATGTGAAGACATGTGATAAAAGAGAAATATAAATCTTGAAATATTAAAATTAAATCTAAAATGAAGATTTCTACAGTAACGAAATAACAGCCTATTTTTACTATACAATATGTAGACTCAACAAACATAAAACAATATAACATATTTTTTAGACTCTTGGATACTATACAAGAAATTTTTTGGATAATGTCTGTTTCTGGCGATACAACTACCTTAAAACTATTCTGAGAAATTGGTTTCGATGTAACAAAAGTTGGCTTTTATTTTAGAAAAAATGTGTTCCCTAGTTCACATTTATATTGTTTACCAAAAAGTATTTAGAGATTCATAAAATATGCAAAAATATTATTCGATAGAAACAAGTATTTTCAGTTCAGTTTTAAAAACATTGATTAATTTAGTATGTATATTAATTTATACGACTTTGTTCAGTATGCATCGATATTTAACTATATTTCATACTAAAATCAACTTTGAAATACTACTTTGAAATAATTCATTAAATTACTTAAATTAATTACTTTAAAATAATTCATTAAATTACTTAAATTAATTACTTTAAAATAATGAATTCAATTAATTAAATTACTGAAATTAATAACTTTGAAATAATTAATTAAATTAATTAAAATTAATTTGATGTTACAATTTTAATTTTAATATCAAGAGTAACTTTTGCCGCAAGTAAAAAGCAACAATTTTTATAAAAAAAAATCTATAAAAGCAGCAGAAATACAATGTGAGTAGATATCGAGAAGGTGAATAAAAGTTGGGATATTTACCTTATGCTTATAATAAAAATAATTTAATCTCAAAAGATTAAAAATGTTTCTATACCATACATAATTTCAGTATAATTACGTAGCATTTTAACAAAAATGAATTCACTTGAAAATTTATTATTCATCCAAACTTTGATTGCATAGGGGAGAGTCACCTAGTATGACCACCCATGGCTATTGGATTCATACTGCTAGATGGCAGTACTTTATGTGCTGGATTAGATGCGTATTATAGTTCTATTAAATATTATCGGAGATTCTTGTGTTTAAATCAGAACTTCGAAGATTCTCGCGAGAATAAGGAAAATACCGTTAATTTCCGTGTCAAAAATTATTTCCCGAGGGTTAAATATATGTCCAATATATAAACTAATTAAATACTAATTATTTCATATATGATATGATTTAAATTAAAATAGATTTAAATAACATACTATCTTATAACTTTTACCTATCTTTAAACCGTAATTTTTAAGCATTTAGAGTAAAAACTCAAAACCTTCATTCTTCATTATTAATTAATACTAAACTAAAATTATTAACTTTGGCCAAAACTAATTTACTACTACTTAAGGTCCATTCGTACAAGTAATTTTGAAAGTTTCATTTTCACCTTGGTACACAAACATTACAGCTATAATAGCTATGGGTGTTCATACTGGGTTACTCTCCCCTAAATATATGAAAATGAGTTGTTATTTTAAATTTTTAAATAATGGTTCTTTCAGATGAGACGTCACAGTATAACTCAAAGCTCAAAGTGAACATGGGAAAGCAGTAACTTTTTCTCAATTTCTTTTAGAACTTCCGCCATCCTAAATGTGTAAAATATGTTTTAGATGGAGCCCGATGTTTTTTAAAAGAATGTATATTACTACACTATAAAACGCACTAAAGTTTGCAATTGCAATCCAAGCTGCCACAAAGGTATCATAATTATGGAACTTTGATGTTTAATAGAACGTCGGAATTCAAATAGTTCCTGATTAGTTTGTAGCTGGGACAGCGTAGCTAACGCATTATAGTGACCGTAAACTCAGGAAATACTTATCAAGAAATTTTCGGAATTTCATTTATTCATATTTCCATCAAATTTCCTAGAAAAATAAGCATACAAAAAAACATTGTCAAGTACATTGATACTCTGCTTTATCAAAGAAATTTCAATTTACTCTTGACTTTTTTAGTTTATGTAATAAAGTATTACTTGAATTATAGTATGCTCATAATTCTTAAAGACGAATATAGATATAATAATCAAAATGACTAAAATTTAATGAGATTAATAATCGAACTTCCAAAATCATGAGTTTCAAAATTGTATATTTTCTGTAAAAAAGTAACAACAAACACGCCAACCCACTTGCACATACATATGCACACACATCCATATATCATACACAGATACATACATACATACATACATACATACATACATACATACATACATACATACATACATACATACGTACGTACATACGTACATACGTACATACGTACATACATACATACGTACATACGTACATACGTACATACATACATACGTACATACATACATACGTACATACATACGTTCGTACATACATACGTACATACATACATACGTACGTACACAGATACATACATACATACGGTATCAGATGAGGCTGCCTGTATTATAGCAGGCATGCCGCCTATTGACCTCCTAGCAATGGAGAGAAAGAATGTCTTCGAGACAAAGCGACAACAAAATGACAACACTCAGAAGGACATCTGGGATTCCGCGAAGAAGCAGACACTGACTGAGTGGCAAAAAAGATGGGACTCCAGTGGCAAGGGGCGATGGACACATCGCCTCATACCAAGGATAGAGGGCTGGACCGAAAGAAGACATGGGGAAGTAAATTACTACCTCACACAGTTTTTGACCGGGCACGGATGCTTCCGGGCGTACCTGCACCGATTCAAATTAGAAGACCGTCCAAACTGCCCAGTGTGTATGGACGCTGACGAGGATGCGGAGCATGTCTTCTGTGACTGCTCACGATACCAACAGGAAAGAGAAGAACTTGAGAGCTATCTCCAGACCAGAGTAACACCTGAGTCGATTATGGAGGCTATGCTGACTTCGGAGGATGGATGGTGCACAGTAAACAACTATGCAGCAGATATACTTAAGAAGGTCAGAAAAGACGAAGAAGGAAGAAGAAAAAGACGAGAGATGCTGAATGAAGCTGGCGACCGGACGATGCGGTAAGAAGTAGAAGGCACACAACACGGAAGACTACTAATGACGGTAATGGGAGAACCAGTGATGCCGACCACATTCACAGAAGAGGGCAGGAGCCCAATGACCCCCGCGAAGCATTGCTTGGCGGTAGTACCGCGGGGAGGTCAACTCAGAAGAAAGGGCACGGTTCACTTTACTAAGGGTCAAAAAGTGAACGGAGGGGATCCGGTTGCGGTGGGGCGTAAAAACCCTGGCGTATACTGGAAGGTTTAGTGAGTGCGAGTCTCACACACGGTGGTACTTCACTATATCATGTCATGGTCCATAATGGATTTGCCTTAAACCTCTCTCTCTATAAGAAAAAAAAAAAAAAAAAAAAGATACATACATACATACATACATACTTACATATGTACGTACATACGTAAATGTTCAAACAGTATGGAAGCAGTTTCCAAGTTTCTTCGTATTATTCCGTTCCTATACTTTTGGAAAACTCTATATATACATACATACGTACATACATACATACATATATAATATACATTTATTAAAAACCTATGTATTTTGATTCTGAATTATGGATTCAGCAACCTCGGAAACTCTTATAACTTATCTAGTAAACCTAAATAAATGGCGTTTAACTAAATATACATTGTATATAGATAGTAACTGTCTATCAAGACATTTTTTTCCTCGTAGTGAGAAATAATGCAGTTCCATCTAAAATTTTTCTCACTATGCAGCGAAATTAACTGTATAACCGTAGCATCCATTTTACATCGCGACTCGTCGCATCCCCGCAACGTCCAATGTTTCAGCAAAAGATTCTCGTGAATCCCGCAAACTCCCGCGTTGAATTAATCATCCCGCCGCGCGGTAAACAGTCATAAAACAAAATCTCCTCTCCCTCTCTCTCTCTCTCTTCAACACGAGCTAGGCACTCCATTCCTCGGCACCTCTTAAAAATTCAGAAAACGATTTTCTCATTGTGTCTCGCGGTGCCGCGACGTCGAAAACTTTCTCCTCCCTTGTAACTCAGATTTCCCATGAATAGTAATGAACCCCCCTCCCGGCGCGCGGAGACTCCGAACTTTTCTGCCGCGGAGCGCGGGATTTCGCGCACGGACGAATTCCCGATGTCGCATTATTTGTTATTTGTCGAGCTGTGCGCGCGTTTTACCTCCTTCCTCGTACATGGGGAGCTGGCGCGATGGATGTCATCGTGATTCATCTTGCGAGACGGAGAAGGTGCGCGGAAATTTTTACATATATCCTTGGTGCACTTTGCTATGCATGCCTTCGTGCGTTGACGTGTGGCGCGGATACCGCTGCCGCTGCCGCAGCTAGTTTTTCGTGATATGTAGGGGGGGAGGAGGGGGAGGAAGGGATTTCGTGCTCGCTTTTCGCGATGAGGAAAAAATAGTGGCTTTAAGGAGATAAGCCGGTGTTCGATCTCGGGGAATAATGCTAATGTTTGAGAGGGTAGAATCCCTATAATATCTTTACCTGCGTTTTCTTCTTTAAGAAGAAAGGGGTATTGTTACTGTATTAAAAACTAAATATATAACAAATGTAATATAATGTGCAGTTACATGAAAACTGCACTTTTATGAAATGTTGTTATTTAGGGGCACATTCGGAAAAATGGTTTTACCGTTGGGTATACAACATTGAAATTATAGTATTATGCCATATGAAAATTAATACATGTTTACGTATTCAATTTATAAATTTCTGGTCGAGTGCGTTTGAAATCCTCCAATGAGCTTAGCAAAAACGTGCGTTCGACCCAATGAGATCCAATGAAATTGCGGTATTTCAAAAATATTCAAATGTATTCGGCCAGAAGTTTCCCACGTCGACTGTACATTAGATATCATCAATCTAAACAAAACAGTTATTATTTTATCAATAAATGCAATTATTAAGCATTTGAGGCATACAGGTTAACATTTTTAAAAATTTAGCTACATGTAAATAACTATATTAATGGATTGCATATGTGAAATAAAACTACATAATTTATATTACCAAACAATAAAATACGTAACCTGACATCGTATTCCAAAATTAAAATCAATGTATTACATCTTATAAGACAATTACGTAGATTCATATCCAAAATAAATTTAATACTTACAAACGTAATATATAAAACAATCGAGTACGATCAGTAAAATGTATTTATTTTCTACTACCCTCCATCGAACCCATAAAATCCTCGTCGTCATCTCTTCGAATCCTCTCGTAAATTGATACATCATTTTAAAAATACATCAACCCCTACCCCAGAAACCTTAGAGCTCAATATGCCATTCGTTACACTCCGCACCCGATCAATTGAGACATAACCTCAAAAGCGGAAAACGCCCTCCTACCATGAAAAAACGAAGGAGATGTGATAAAAGCGAATATCATTCCCGTATACGGCGAGGCGATATAAATTTCTTCCTCGTCATGGCCGGTTCCGAGCCGTGCTCTTATCTTGCCGGAAAAATCTCAAGCCGATTCAATTACAGTAACTTCTGGAATTACGATGGGGTAGAGAGAGCCACTGCGGCTATAAAAAAAGTGTTTGAATGCGCGCGCGACTCTGATAAATTCCGGGAAGGTAAGAGAGACTAATCGAGAAGAGATAATCCCGGTACAGTGTATCTCTCACTTTCTCTCTGCTCTCCGTGCTAATTTTGCATAATAGAGTGCGAGCGAAACGAGGGAGCGAGGAAGGAATAGTTCGTCGAGTTATGCGTTACTTTTGGGGAACTAGCTGTTGGCGACGTGGGTATTTATCGGTGATTATATCGTGTATTGTGCAGGTGTGTGCGAGTCTGTGCACTTTTGTGAACATGGTGAGAAACGGCGAGTAGTATAAGGCTTTTTCGTATGAGGATACTTATGTGTTCTAGGATTTATGTCGCAGAGTATAGAAGATGCGGTGCGAGGCGTGAAGTGAAAGTTGAATAAATTGACATTTGCATACAAGTAGATGCTTTATAAATTGGCTCTGTAATGGACAATCTATAATTATAAATTAGCAAAAATAGATACCAGATTTATAACGCCGTTTATTATATAATAATATAAATTCATCCTCTTTTTTCAGGTTCAATTAATATATACTTCAATGAATCTATTTTCACTTTCTTAACAGAAGCAATGAAAATTTTTTTGTATTACTATCTATTAGTAATAAAAAAAAAGTAAAACGGTTCAGTAAGAAGATAGTTTTCATAAACATTTTTTATGTCTTCTACTTTTCAAACTGAATTTATAAGCAGTATTTTATCATTTCATTTCGTAGACTTTATATATATCTATATAAAAGTAAAGAGGATCAGAAAGAGAGAACTTGTAAGCCTATTGTGTCCTTACACAAGTCAGATTTTGATATAGGTACGGATATAGTGATAAGATTAATAAAAAAAGAACATTGAGTCGTACTTTTTAAGGAGGTTGTATGCGTAGACATATGTCATTAAAAAACAAACATTTTTTACTACACTTTAAACTCACACAATGATATGAAAGTTAATATATTATGAAATAAGGTTTTTTTGTCAAACTAAAAAAATATCTTTTATCGAAATTCTGTTATTGTAAAATTAGATATCATCAAACTTAGACTTTAAAAAAGAAAAAGTTAACAAAACAATGGAGACCTTTTTATTTATTAGCCGATTTTAATTTTGAAGGTCTCATTTTGTTCCTTGCTGAAATAAAATCCTCTATAAATGTCGCAAAAAAGACCATTTCTCCAGATAAAATATTAAACCGATAATATATTATTTAGGCAAATAATTTAATCAAAATATCTAATCAAATTTTATATTTTTTATATCCATACAAATCAATCTAGTTGAGTCATATGAGTCATTATTTTAGTAAAAAACTATATAATTTCGTTCAAAATTTTAATTACAATATCTATACATATTATATGAGTCAGGTCAGGCAAAATTAACAAACAGTGCGCACCCAGTTCTCAGTTTTCTCTACTGATTTTTTATATGGAATAAGTACGTATAAAAAAAAAAGCTTTCAAAACACGTTTCAACCCCAAAGGTCCCACGTGTGACATAGTAGAACTTTTTTAATTTTCGAAAATAGCTAAAAAATGATTTTTTTTAAAAAGATTCTACAGAACACCAATTAGCACCGTTATAAACGCACCAAAAAAAGATTTCATCGTCCTTAAGAAAAAAATTATTAGAACACCCTGGCTGTTCAATGGGTCATCTCTGTCATGTTTGACCATTTGCCATTTTACCAAATCAGCATGAATTTAGATCTATCACATACCATTACGTATACTCAAAAATACAGCCCGTACAATAATAGTATATTGTGTATCATGGGAGAGAAGTAGGCTTTTTTTCACCGCGTGTGAGGTTACCCGCTTTCGGCTCGTGCTTTATAAAATTTTTATTATAAAATGGTTATTGCAAAATTAGATATCGTCCACTTTAGACTTTGAAAAAGACAAAGTTGACAACAATGTTCTGTTTTTATTAATCTTATCACTATATCCGTGCCTATATCAAAATCTGACTGGTATAAGGACACAATAGGCTTAAAGTTATCCCTTTCTGATCCTCTTTACTTTTATATAGATATATATAAAGTCTACGAAATGGAATGATAAAATACTGCTTATAAATTCAGTTTGAAAAGTAGAAGACATAAAAAATGTTTATGAAAACTATCTTCTTGCTGATCCAATTTACTTTTTTTTATTACTCATAGAAAACAATTCAGTAGAAGTAGTTTTATTATAAAAATATTTGCAGCGTTAAGACACACATTTAGCTGGAATATTAATGTGATAAAGCAATTAAAAGCTGGAAAATAAAAAATTTATTTGGATAGATATATCTCTAGATATTTTTATCCAAAGAGAAACATTCATCTAATCCTAGAAGCCTGAATGCATTAAATCTATAACATTTACTTATTCCCAGTATACGCACACTTTAGATTCGAAAGAATTTCCTAAACTACCATCAACCAATTTCAAGCTGATTACATTTGAAAACCACGAAAGCAACATACCTCTACACTCGCCCAAAGAATCCCACTAAAGTGCACACGGACACAATCACAAAGTGCACTCCTCAAGCCTGTATATACGTCCACAGGCGCCAGATCAATTCGCCATTCAGCCCAGGTCAGAAATAACCTCCTCTCTATTTCTCTTTGTCGGCAACAATGGCCCGCCACAATAGCAGCGCCGCTAAAAAGGTATGCCCTCGCAGTGCCCATCAAAAGCCGAATAAAACGAAGGAACACGTGTTCCACGAGATGCTCCTCGGACAAGTGCGCCGCACTCGCGGCCTATATAAATACATACGTATACTCTTCTTCTCCCAACAACGCCGGCCGGCAGTAGCTGCACAGAGGCACTTCTCGGCGTCAATGCTGCCGGTGCGCCGATTGGCCGGGAACAGTGGCACTGCTCTCCGCGGGCGGCAGTTGGATTTACGATGCCTCTAAGTGCAGCAGCAGCGGGCACCACTATTCGGTCCAACATCCGTTGCAGCCTGGACGGATGGTCCTCGTTTCTTGATACGTTATAATGTATATACGGGTGATTCAGCGTAAAGGAATAAGAATTAGTTATGAATTTTTGTATAATTTAGCATGCTCTTGTAGATAGAGTATAGCTATGTGATAGTTTAAAAAAAGTTTTCAAAGAAGCACGTTAGAAACATGTTTTGGGACATTATATTTTTAGAAAGTATCTGTATGGACGCGTGATCACCACCTATAGGAGAAGACTGGGTTGGTTAAGTTGGTTTGATATCGAGGGAAGAAGGGCGTACTTTGCGGAGGTTCTATTATGCAAGGCAATTAACAGGGAACAATCGCCGTACCTTGCGGACCTTCTGAAAAAGAACAAAGCTAGAACCTCCAGTAGGATTAATAAGGAACTCTCGGTTCCAGCGTCGCACACTGATACAGGCCTGAAATCATTCAAAGCTTAAGGTACTCGCCTTTGGAATTTGCTCCGCCGCAGTCTCAGCTGCCTTCCATCTTTTTGTAAATTTAAAACAGCGATACGCAGGCACCTACAGCGTATCCACGTGACAATAAATGAACTAGCAGAGTTATAATATAGTAGTTAAAATATATGTTTATTTATTTATTTATTAATTTATTCACTTGTTTAATTAGTTGTATTTTTTTGTTTATTAGTTGTATATTACATATTTTACTTTATTTTACTTTTATCTTTGTCATTTTATATACATGTATTTTAACTACCTGACGCGATAGACTTAATTCACTGTTTATGTGCAAGATTCATTTTATTGATTTTATTTATTTAGCTGTGATGCGATGATAGCTGTATAACGAAGTACCTGATAATAATCACGAAGCACCTGATAATAATGACGAAGCATGTGGTGATAATATGACAATGTACCTTACAAAATATATGCTTATATATATATATATATATATATATATATATATATATATATATATATATATATATATATATATATATATATATGTATTTTTGTCCTACCGAAAAAAATCGATTTTCTATGGCTCACGAATACATGAGTAAAGCGGCATTATTCCTTCTGAAAATTTTCAGAAAGATAGCTTTTTACTATCTCTTGGTTAAGTTTCTTATCCAGATCATGAGGACTTTTATTTTTCAAGATATTTGGGGTTATAATTTTTTTCAAAAGTTTTTATTGCGTATTTCTTGCGTATTACACGATAGTTTATGACAAACGAGCGCTAATTCTTTTCATCTTTTGATAAAGATTTAAAATAAAATTCTTTTTTTCCAGCTTCTGCGATTCTGTTTTGTTTTGTAACAATTTTTAATTTTTATGATTTCTTGTTCAAAAAATTTTTGATCGATTCTTTCTTGGGTATTAAGCTCGGTAATTTTTGGCCAATCAAAGCTCAGATTTCATTATTTATTTTATCAGACTCATTATTTGATAAAGAATTGAAAATAAATTTACTAAACAATTTTATAGTTTTGCAAAATTTATTACCTTTTGAAAAAAATGTTACTTGATATGCAAAGACTTCTTAGGTTTTTGTACAATTTAAATATTATTTCATAATCTATACTATACTTTTGCCTAGATTTAAATGGCATTTAGAAAAATGTACTTGTCTTTTTGACTTATCGCCACAGAATGAAATAGAAAAAATAATTTCATATTGGAATAATTAAGGTGGCTCCGTCGTGTAGTCCCGTATCTACGTGGGGCCTCGTAGGGAGCACATATATTTTTCTTCCCCATAGAGGAAGCTTTATGATGGTAAAAAAAGAAGTTTTGCTAAAAACATGTTAGAAACATGTTATGAGACATTAGGAGTCAAAAGACACTATTTTTAGAAAAAGTCTGTATGGATGTGTGTGTATGTGTGTGGACGGATGTATATGAAGATTACTCTGAATATTCATGGTCAAAAATAATGTTCCAGGGCTCAATGATTTTCTTCTATTTAAAGGAAAGGGGCTGTAAAAAGATTTATATTATTTTTCGATGTTATTTGTTTTTTATCGGTTTGTCGATTTTTTAAAACGTTTACAAATAGGTACTTGATAATCAAATCATTTGTATTTATAATACAGATATAATAGCTTTAATACTACACTTTAGTATACATAATCGATAAGTATAAATATTGTCATTTAAACGTAAAAAAATCACTTAAGGGAAGAAGCTACAGGAAAACACAAAATCTGTTAAGCATTTACAAATCTGTGGCGAACCGGGAAAAAGACTAAGTCTATTTTCGAGATATTAACGTTCTAATGTTTGCGCTGATATGCCAGATCGAAATATAAGAGACATGCAGTCGAATTATATTTGTTAAATAAAGTGTCAAATATTACTATAGTCATAGTAATCTTAATCTATAAATAAAACCACTGGACCGATCAACTTGAAAATTTGTGGGTATTTTCCTACTAAATGATAGGTGCTCACTAAGAAAGGGTTTTTTGAAATTTCACCCCTAAGGGGTGAAAAGGGGTGAAATGTGTTTTTATGTTTTTTTACTGTAATTCTGCAAGGAAATAAGATTTTAAATTGATTTTTACGGCAATATATCAGACATACGATTATGTAACAACCAATTTCTGGATTTGCCGAAATTCGAGCCCTAAGGGGTGAAAAGGGGTGAAATGTGTTCTAATATTTTTGTACTATATTTCTTTAATTTATCCAACGAAACAAGATTTTATTGAAGACAAAAGATTAAGTTGATTCATACACGAATTTTTTGAAAAAGTATACATTTCTTCAGGTTAATTTTCAACTAAATATAATTAAGAAGTAAAATAAATATTTATAAATCAATCTATATCTATAAAAGAAGATGCCCGATACATCTACTGACTGGCTCACTCACTCACTCACTCACTCATCAACGTCCAGACCAAACCACTGGATCTATAGACTTTACATTTTTGTGATATATATCTCTTATAGTGCAGGGGTGAGATAAGAACGAATTTTACCCCCATCCACCTCTAAGAGGGTGAAAAGGAGGTAAACGTGTTTTTTCGTTTTTATCGATATCTTCGGAATATTGAAAGTTATGAATTCGATTTTTATTCCCAAAGGTTGCCTATGAAACTACCTAAATATCAATTTATGGATTTATGGTTACCCAAAACTGGTAAAATCCTTTCTTATCTAAACCGTAACACATTTATATTTCGTTATATTATAAAATTTCAAGTCTCCAAGTCAAATAATAGATATTATTTACTTGTGAGTTATACGCATTATTAGCACGGGCGAAGCCGTGACAGGGGATGCTAGTTTAAATATTTCTTAAAGATGGATTTGGCTTGCTCTTGCGTACTCGCAAGTTATCGGATAACTTATTTACATCAAATATTAATATATTTAAAAAAAGTACAGAAAAAAGTAAGAATATTCGCAAGTAGAGTGGAGGTGCCCATTTAATCTCGTGTGGTCATCTTGATTCGGTCTCCCCTGTTTAAAAAATATATATATGCTAAAAATATATATCATTTACGTGAAAGGGGCACGTCATTCTAAAATAAGCTGGTCTATGCAACTCAATTTAATTATGACGAATAATATATATATATATATATATAGATGAGGTTTTAAATAAAAATATCATTTGATTATATATTTCTTTATTGAATGATAGAATTAATGTTTATACACTCTTCATTAATAATGTGTGTTTGAGTTAATTATAATTGCTAAAATAATTTATTGAAAAAAGTTACGTTTTACTTATACTAAATATAAGTGATTTTAGTTTGGTAATGTTGATTTCCAGACAAACAGGGTGTTAGAAAATATCAGTATTTCAAAAATACCAATGTGCAGATACTGCAGGTGAAAATCCAGTCTACCAAAGTAGTACGTATTTCGAAAAATATTCCCATGCAAAAGCTATAATGGAAATAATGTAGCCAATGCCTGCAAGAGTACACAACTGCATTACTGAAATAATGTTATCATTGTTATGGTTATCACTATTATTACTATTATTATTATTATTATTATTATTATTGTTGATATCATCTTCTTCAGCATGTTCTTTTACTTTTCTATTAATTCTCCAATATTTATCTCTAAATCGCCAAGATTTTAAAAAGCCATTTTCAACGATTCTTTGCATGATTTGATCAAATCTTTCGATAAATGGGCATGCTTTTTCATAAGGAAGCATTGATGGATTATGCTCGATACCAAATTTTGCATACTTTATTTTTGGTGGTCCATTGACGGTGTTGTATTGATTTACGCTGTATTTGGAATTTAAGAATGGTAAAATGCAAATGATTTTTTGTCCTATTGTTAATCTATTAATGCATTCTGGGATTGACAAAACTCTTAATTTTGATTTTAATATAGGTGGATACGTGATACCGCTGTTATCTAGAACTTTAATAAAAGTACCTATACTGTACGTGGGTAATCCGGAATTGACGACGTCTTCGAGTGAATGAAAAGTTATTTCATCGTATTTCATTCTTATGTGTGTTAATTGTGCGAAAGAATCAGTACAATATTTCATTGATAGTGCAACTAAAGCAAGGAATACAAATCTTTCGGGCCATTTTTGTGGCTGTGTCGGCACAGAACTACTCAAGAGGATTCGAAAAATTTTCAGTGCACTCCACTGATGGTTTTGAAATTTGAAAAAACTTATGATAATACTGAAAAAAACTATTATTGCAGAAATCATAATGAATTGTATGAATACCTTCGCAGAGATATTTAGTTTTTTCGTATACAAAACAGGTATAATAATTGCAAAAAAACTATTTGAATGTAATCTTCCTATTGTAATATTCATCTTGTATAGAATAGATTGTATTAACGATTTTGGTACTAAATTTATTTCATTATTTTGTAACGGGCTTATCAGTAGATCTAATGTACGATTTGCATTAAAAGAAGACATAACCGGTTTTAATTTGAAATTCATTCCTTTAGAAAACATATCTAAAAATGAGTAATCGCTTCCTTCGATTTTTAATATTTCTCCCTTAGCATTTTGTTTTATCATACAACTTGGAGGTTCATTAAAAGCAAGAAATGTTAAAGAATACTTGTTCATGTCTAACAGCTTGTTAGGAAAAATAATAGTCGCTGGTATCAAACGTTCAACGTTATAAATTTCTATGAAAGGGTTGTAATTGGAAATCATAATATTATTTAAATTAACTTGTGCCAGTGTAAAATCTAGGAACTTCAATGACCAGGCTTGCAGCAATATATTTTTCCAAATATTTTCGGTAAAATTTGCGTGATTAAAAAATACTATTAAACATTTAGGACGTATTGATACTGGTGAAAGTTCTACAAAAAATTCAAGCATATCACTTAGTTGATTTATATGTAAATCAAACCTATTTTCATTTAAAAGAACAACATATAAAGTCGAGGATCTTGGATTGCACAATTCTGGTATATTATGGGTTAGATTGTTACCAGATTTTTTTATTTCTTTGAAGGTGATTAATATTGTTTGAATCTGACAACTTGTGCTTTTAATAAAATATCGTTTATTAATATCCATACTTGTACTATCATCCATAAAAATTGCTATTTGATGGAGCGATACGTCTCTAGTAATTTTATTAACAATTGTATTAAATGAGTTCTGCAAATCTGTATTTGTTGTGACAACGTAATAAGCACTCAGTAATGGCATAATCCAATGTATTAGTAACATATTTGAATTATCAATACTTGCACTATAACTTAAAAAAAAGAAAGAGATAAACTATTTCTAATATATATTATATATGTATATATGTATATTTAAGACTTCACTTTGATTAATAAGAAAAATATGTTTTGTCTTGAGTGTGGCACGTGAAGGCACTGAATATTTAAATTCTTTGAACTCAGAACAATGTTATGACACCACATCACATGCATGAAGCTACTGAAACTGCACTTTTAAAAAGTATGTAAGTTTGTTTCTGTTTGCATGTAGTAAAATACTAAATAATTCAACAAACGTATAGATAAGCATTCGTCTTAGTGCGTTTTACTGTTCTACTTTTGCAATATCAATAATTTTAAGGTAGTTGTATCACCAGAAACGGGCTTCATAGAAACAATTTCTTATATACCATCCAAGAGTCTATGAATACCGGTGAAAATATACGAGGTAAATATGTGGGTTATGATCTATAAACAAATATGTCATATTAATTCATGTTTATTGAGCTTGGATATTGTTAAGTTAAAAAAGGTACTTACTTCACTACAGTAAAAATCTCCATTTTAGATTTAATTTTAATTTTCCATAGCATACATATTTCCTTTAACATATATCTTCACATCAGCCGTCAAGAAATCTGATTTTTTTTACTATACTCCTATAAAATATGCTTCAGTAAATAAATAAATGGTTTTTGAGGCGAATTATTCACACATTTTTATAAACAATTAACTGTTCTGTCTTATACATAAAGAATTTTATGATTTGTCAACGGTTGATATGGAGATATATGTTACAAGAGAAATGTATGCCTTGAAAAATTAAAATTAAATCTAAAATGGAGATTTTTACAGTAGTTAAGTAAGAGCCTTTTTTTACTAAACAATATCTAGACTTAACAAACATAAATCAGTATAAAATTTTTTTATAGTTTGAACATACGTTTTAACTTATATAAAGATATATTCTCACCGTTAATCATAGACTCTTTGATGCTATACGAGAAATGTTTTCGATAATGCCTGTTACGGTCAGTTAATGGGGTAAGAAATAATTAAACACATAATTTAAAATTAAACGCAGAATGATTTTAATAATTTTAGATCGATAGCGTCATCTGTCGTACATATATTATTAAAAGGGTCGCGGGTTCTTAAACTATAATACTAAATTTATAAACGATTAACTCTCACACTCACAACACTCACATTCTCTTCTTCTCCTCTCGTCTCGTCGTCTTCTTTGGGTAAAATAAGTCGAGCGGGGCCCCATCTCACTGTAGATGATCAGTATTTCCGGTATTCTTTCTTAGCGCTTGGAGAGATAAATTTTTGTTGTGGACAGCTAGGAATCGTATGCGAAAGAGAGAGAAAAATATCGCAGCTTCAGCGATTGCTTAATCACGTAACGTTGCTGCTCGATATTCTATAGCTAGTCCTTGTCCTCGCACCTAGGCGGTCCGACGGCCCAAAGCCTTCTGCCTCACGAAAGCTACCCTCTTTTCGGTAGTGCCCAGAACGTTTAGCCTCCTCCTTACTTGACCCTCTCTTTCTCTCTCTATATCTATCCCTCTTTCTCTCTCTCATTCTATCTTACACAACTTGAATCGTATACACGATCCAATATACTACATGCCCGTTTCTGACGATACAACTACCGTAAAGTAGAAAGTAAGCTTATTACTCTGCCCTTAAATATTTTATAATTGTTTAAATAAAAATACCGAAGGTTACACTAATTAGTGCAGCGTATAATAATTGGCTCATTTACTCTAAGTCACGTAACATGGAAGATTGTAAAATAGGCATAATTATAAAATCTATATATGTATATATATATATATATATATATATATATATATATATATATATATATATATATATATATATATATATATATATATATATATATATATATATATATATATATATATATATATATATATATATATATATATATATATATATATATATATATATATATATATATATATATATATATATATATATATCTGTATATTGTGATAATTACATAATGAATATATAAAGGTGCACTGAGAAAAGTGTTTCTTCATATCTAGTACGCTTCCTTAACTATGAAGTCAGCAGATTTGAAATAAAGTGAACTGAATCTTAATCGTAAGTAAATCGGACTTTGATTCTTGTTCACCTAGCTTCATGTTTTGATACTTTAGCGCAGATGTCTCAATAGTTATGAAGTCTGATTTAAATGAAATGAATGTTTCAGAATATTTCAAATGCATCAATTTACTTATAGTAAATACATTTTTCTATCAGTGTGAGTCTCTGACTTTAATATAAAAGAGATGTAAATGATTTAAAATCGTAAATATTGATGACAGCACCTACGTTGTTAATAAATCGATGAAGACATAGAAAACACAGAACAAAATGTTTCGACATAACGTTATAACAGCACTAACTTGTAAATTATTCAGTAGTATAATTTTAATTTTAAAAATTGAATGTTATCCTATGCATGAAATGCGTGAAACTATAACATTACCCGTCGCCAGCGGAAAATAATGACCATAAATCTATATTAATAAAAGAATGTGGTCAAAGCGTGTGTTAGTCGCACAGCTCGGACCTCGGGCCTAAAGTAGATAATTTATACATCATTTGAAAAGGCTTGACTTGAAGATGTGCCTTTTCAAAATTACATGCGTTTCCTCCGCTTTTGGTTCGGGTGTTAAAATTTATATACGAGTAGTATACATAAGGTAAACATGTCAATAATCAGACAGGTCCCAATATTCGGACAAAAATAAAAAATATATATGTAATTACGTAAGTACGTAATAATTCCTTTAGCCTTTCAATTACTTCCGTTTCCCCACCGACTAGTTTTCTGTTATCCACTTCCTATATCCATTCTCCTTTTATTTCCCTACTTGCGTCTTCACACACCTATATGTGTCCTAAGGTTTCGATACTGTTTCCGCATAATCTACAGCTAGTTTCCCTATACCCCTTATTTCCTTCTCTGCCAATATTACCACATCGTATCTTTGCCTGTTGAAAACCATGATTTTCGTTCTTTTTTGTATTTAGGGACATCTCGTTTTTCCTACAGTATTTTCCTAGATCATCTATCATACTTTGTAGTCCCTCCTTAGTGTCTGATAATGCTGTCACGTCATCCGCGAATTTTAAACAGAAAATCTTTGTCCCCCTATGACCGTTCCTCCCTCGCTTTTCCTTTCCCATTGTTCGTCTAGATTTTCGATATAAATGCTAAATAAGGGAGGGTTCAGTGGGCATCCTTGCTTGACAACTATGTTTGTTATAAAACTATCCGTTATTCCCTCACTGTTATTATTTCATTCCTTGTTTCCCTATATATTCCGTTAATCACTTCAAGTATTTTTCCCTTTATCCCTACCTTTTCCGTTTTTTTAAACAATATCTTTCTATTCACCGAGTCAAAAGAAGTTTTTAAATCTATTAGTGCCGCGAATAAACTTCCTCCTTTATTTTTTATTTTATTCCCAATAATGCAATTTAGTGTAAATAGGTGATTTCTAGTACCCCTTTCGTCCCTGAACCCAAAGCTTCTACCCTGTATCGAATAGCGAGACCTCACTGTAGTTAGTCACTTCCTCCTCATTCCCATCTTTAAATATCAGACATATTCTTGCCACCTCCAAACCCTTTAATATCTTCCCTTCTTCAAAAATTTAATTTAATATCTCTGTCAGTTTTACAATCAATTTGATAGATAATTCCTTTAGAATCTTAACCGTTACTCCGTCTGCCCCTGTTGATTTGTTATTTTTCACTCCGATCAAAATTTGTTTAACCTACCACGGTGTTATTCTTGCAATCAGATCTCCTCATTCCTCTATTTCTTCTATATTGTTATTTTCCCCTACCCTTTCTTTCCCCTCACCTCCTTGAATTATTATAACATATAATTATTTTGAGATTTTTGCAATTATTCAACTTCAGGCTGTTTATACTTTAGCGTTTACTTTAATCGCTGCTTTTGCTTTCCAAGTATAATCCTGATCTAATTTACACAATATATTACTTTCCCTTTCTTTTTCTACCCATGTTTCTTGTAATAGTATAATATCGTAGTTTTTTTTTAGAAATTTCCCAGCTTCTCTTACCTTTCCTATCCCCGCTACATTCCACGTTACTACCTTAATTGTCCTCTCCTCTACCACTTTCGTTTCTCCCTTTCCTCTTCCGAAATGGCTCCTCCTCTGTCTTCAGTTCCCCAGCTTTCTTGTTTCAATAGTACCACTTTCCTTTCACCTTAATTTTCAACAATCCTGCTTTAGCTTCCAAACCATTTCTTCTTTCGCTGTCCTCTATTTTTTCTAACCATCTTTATACTTCCTGTTCCCTGTCGGTGTAGTCGTTTTCTATCCCTAACATAATTCCCTTCAGCATCTGCCTCTTTTTCATTATTTCTAACTTATTCTTGAACGATTCCAGTTCCATTATTTCTAATTACTTTTTCACTATTTCTTTAGTGGATGAAGGGTGATGGGTGATGAATGATGAATGATGGTCGATGGGTAATGGGCAATGGGCAATGGTTAATCGGCGATGGGCGATGGATGATGGTCGATAGATGATGGTAGATGGGCGATGGCAATGAATGATGGGCGATGGGCGATGGGCAATAGGAGATGGGCGAGGGGCGAAGGATGATGGTTGATGGACAATTGGTAATGGGTGATGAATGATGAATGATGGTCGATGGGTAATGGGCGATGGTTAATCGGCGATGGGCGATGGATGATGGTCGATGGATGATGGTAGATGGGCGATGGCGATGAATGATGGGCGATAAGTGACGGGTGATGGACAATAGGAGATGGATGATGGGTGATGTGCAATGCATAATGCGCGATGGGCGATGTATAATGGGCGATGGGCGATGGATAATGAGCGATGGATGATGATAGATGAGCGATGCGCGATGGATAATAGGCGATGGGCGATTACATCTACCGGAAGGAAACCGGGATAGTGGCCATCTTAGGCCTATGAGTGCCTATATTTATTTATATACATACATCATTTCATTATCTGACCTATTTTTTTACTCCAACTAATATAATAGTCTTCTATGACTATATATATTCGATAAATAGATAACGAAAATTCATGTCTTTTTTTCTCGCTTACACTAGAATCACCCTCTTAAGAGGACCAGCCTGAGTTAAACTCTATAAAGCATTTTTTTTATAAGCCAATAAAAGAATTTCTTAAGAAACAATCATTTTGAAAATTTATTTACCATAAATACTTGATAATATTTGTAATATAACCGTGATTAAACTTCATAATCTTGCTTCTATGAGACAATATATTACCACAGTCAATACTATATTTATTGGGAAAACTTTGCGGCTGCAGACTTTTAGGTACACGATTAGCAAAACCTTTTTCCGACGGAAATTTGACTCTTTTTGATATGTACTAAAACTATTATGGTTTACTTTTTCCTTAACAATTTTTATCATTATTTTTCAGAGAACAAACCGACATTTAAAGAATTTTTTTTGTGTTCTTTTAAAGTAATGCTTAATACTTAATAAAACGAATGATACCAATATTCTACTTGTAGACCTTTTCTGTGAAACATATTTAGACCCAGCACATCAGATAATATGTTCCTTCTTTTATTCGAAATATATTAGTCTTTTCCTTGAGGAAGTAAAAATCTTCTTATTTATTTCATGAAAATAATTCAAAAGCTCACAATACATTATCCTCTTCTTATTCGTAGCACTCCGTTGAACCTTGTCTACCGCGTAACTTCTTAACACCCCGTATACAATATTGTTCTCAATATTCCCCCCTAACCCGCAATAATAATAAGCCAACTCCACACCTTCTCCTAAGTAGTAGCCCGAGACGCTTTTGCGCGTGGCCACGATATATTTCATAATACTCTAGTGAGCAGTGCGCGGTTAGATCAGGGTGTGCATGGATGACACGTGTTAGGCCGGAAATCGTCACACGCGACTCAGTCTGAAAAATTGATATTGTACCGCCGTGCCGCAGCTTCGACCGCGTCCTCGTATTTACCTTCGTCGACGTTTTTGTTCGACGCGTACGCGCTCATCTCGCCTTTGTTCCGACGAGTTGAAGAGTCCGTCTGACTATTTTCGGTTCCTTTTTGCTCTGAGGAGTGGGATGTATACGCGTGGCTATTATTATACACGGTTCTCTTTTTGTTAGATACTTATTTATTTTTTGCTTTGGCGATGGAGGAGGGGCGGGGGGGGGGGGGATTACTGCTTTTTGTAGCAAGATTAAAATTTTCGAATAAGAGGATTTGATAAATATGGATGTTTTCTTCACTTTTTTCAGGATTTTAAGTTTAAAAATGAGTTTAATTTATCGAAAGGGGCATTAAAAGGATTTGGAACCATTGCCTACCGATAATGTCTGGGCCGTGATCAAGTTGAAGCTTCGTGGATCACGCATGTTTACATTGAAGTAGCTATGCCGTCGAATGAGGATGGTATAAAATTCATTATCCACCGAGATAGTACAAAATATTGTAAAATCCATGCCAAAATGTTATGAGGCTACAGTAAAAAATAAAGGAGATTTGTGGCAATATTAGGTAATTGCGTCGTAGTATTATATATAAGTTATTATTTCTGTTAGATATTAAATCAACGCTCTTGTGAAGCAGAATGTATAAGGCAGGTTTGCCGTGGATTTATTGCCTTATTTATTCAATAATTTTTATTTCATACAAAAAATAATCTTTATTGTTCAAACTTTTTACATATTAAAATACACATTTTGAAGATATAAAAAATTTTTTTTTCTATTTTTTTTACGGATTTTTCTTGACAAAATGGCCGCCTTAAAATTATTTTTTTGTTTGACTGTCGACACGATATCTCACCAACGGATCATCTGAAATAAAAAAACTAAAAAGATTCTTAAAACTTATAGTTTTGGCTATTGCATAATCTAGGATATTTCATTTTTACCGGAAAAAAAAATGGCGGACTTTTGAATTTTTTGGCTCTTTTTTTGCAACATAAATTGTTTATAACTTTTTGAAAAATTTATTGATCGTTATAATCCTAGATCATGCAATAGCCAAAACTATAAGTTTTAAGAATCTTTTTAGTTTTTTGATTTCTGATGATCCGTTGGTGAGATATCGTGTCGACAGTCAAACAAAAAAATAATTTTGAGGCGGCCATTTTGTCAAGAAAAATCCGTAAAAAAAAAAAATTTTTTATATCTTCAAAATGTGTATTTTAATATGTAAAAAGTTTGAACAATAAAGATTATTTTTTGTATGAAATAAAAATTATTGAATAAATAGGGCAAATCCACGGCAAACCTGCCATAAGTAAATGGCATAGCTAGGTATTGAAAATAAAACTGCTGAAAATATATCACTTGCGCGCTAGGTACATATCGTTCTAAAACATTCTGATCTATGATACTCAATTTAAATATGAGGTTCAATATAAATATAAGGTTTTAGATAAAAAAATCACGTACCTGTTAATTTCTTTATTGAATAATAGATTTTATGTTTATACATTCCTCATTAATAATATGTACCTGTAGTCGAGTTAATTACAATTGGTGACATACGTTATCAAAAAGTGTTACTTATTTCTTACTAAATATGAGTGATTTTTATTTGTAATATTGCTTTATAAATATAAATAAGGGTGTAAAGAAAGAAGTATTTTAACAATACCAATGTGCACTAAAAATTTACGTGTAAGGGGCACGTCATTCTAAAATAAGCTGGTCTATGCAACTCAATTTAATTATGACGAATAATACATATATATATATATATATATATAAAAATATCATTTGATTATTTATTTCTTTATTGAATGATAGAATGATAGAATTAATGCTTATACACTCCTCATTAATAATGTGTGTTTGAGTTAATTATAATTGGTAAAATAATTTATCGAAAAAAGTTACGTTATGCTTATACTAAATATAAGTGATTTTAGTTTTGTAATGTTGATTTTCAGACAAACAGGGTGTTAGAAAATATTAGTATTTCAAAAATACCAATGTGCGGGTACTGCAGGTGAATCTAACACCCCTTTTCGTAATTGTTAAAATGAAAATTCAGTCTACCAATGTAGTACATGTTTTGCAAAATATTCACCAGCAAAAGCCACAGCTGAAATCATGTACCCAATACCTGCAAGCACACACAATTGCATTACTGAAATAATGTTATCATTGTTATGGTTATCATTATTATTATTATTATTTTCTGTGGTATTATTTAATTTTTGAACAATTTTCCAATATTTTTCTCTAAATTGCCAAGATTTCATAAAACCGTGCTCAACGATTCTTTGCGTGATTTGATCAAATCTTTCAATAAATGGACATGCTTTTTCGTAAGCAAATATCGCCAGATCAGACAGGATTTTTAACTTAGCATACTTCATTTTTGGTGGTTCATTAGCCATTTGGTATTGATTTACAGCATATCTGGAATTAAAATATGGTAAAATGCATACGATTTTTTGACCTTTGGCCAATCTCTCAATACACTTTGAAATTTGTGAAACTCCCAGTTTTGATTTTAAAGTAGGTGGAAATGTGATACCGCTTTCATCTATTACTTTAATAAAGTTTCCGATACTATATGTGGGTAATCCGGAATTGGCGATATCTTCCAACGAATCAAACGTTATTTCATCGTATTTCATTTTTATGTCTGTTAATCGAGCAAAAGAATCTGTACAGTATTTTATGGATAACGCAACCAAGGCAAGGAATATAAATCTTTCGGGCCATTTTTGTGGCTGGTTGGGTAGAGGACTACCCAATAGAATTCGAAAAACTTGCAGTGCATTCCACTGATTATTGTTAAATTTGAAAACAATTATGATAATACTGAAAAAAACTATTGTTGCAGAAACCATAATGAAGTTTATGAACAACTTTGTGGAGATATTTAGCATTTTGGTAGGTAAAACGGGTAAAATAACAGCAAAATAACTATTTGTAAACGATCTTCCAGTAGTAATATTCTCTTTATATAAAACTGATTGCATCATCGATTTTGGTATTAAATTTATTTCACTATTTTGTAACATGCTCATCCATAGTTTAAATTTTGTATGTATATCAAAAGAAACAATCACTGGTTTTAATTTGAAATTCATTACTTTAGAAAACATATCTAGAAAAGAGTAATCACTTCCTTCAATTTTTAATATTTCTCCTTTTGTATCTTGTTTTATTATACAACTTGGAGGATCATCAAAAACAATAAATGTTAAAGAATATTGGTTCATATCTAATAACTTGTTAGGAAAAATGATCGTTGATGGTAACAAGCGTTCGATATTATAAATATCTATGAAAGGGTTGTAATTTAAAATCATAATTTTACTTAAATTAACTTGTACCAGTGTAAAATCTAGGAACTTTAATGACCAGGCACGCAGCAATATACTTTTCCAATCACTGTTGATATAAAGGGCATCAAAAAATATTATTAAACATTTAGGACGTATTGGTAATGGCGAAAGTTTTACAAAAATATCTAACATATTATTTAATTGATTTATATATAAACCAAAATTGCGTTCTGTCAAAAGAACCACATATAAAGTCGATGTTCTTGGATTATAGAATTCTGGTAAATTATGAGTTAGATTGTTATTAGATTTTTCTATTTCTTTGAAGGTGATTAATATCGTTTGAATTCGACAACTAGTGCTTTTAATAAAATGTTGTTGATTAATCTCCATTCTTGTACTCCTATCATTCATGAAAATCGCTATTTGATGAACCGGTGAGTCTCTAGTAATTTTATTAACAATTGTGTTAAATGAATTCTGCAAATCTGTATTTATTGCGGTAAGGTACTGCACACTCAGTAATGCCATAATCCAATATATTAATTGCATAATTGAATTACAATAATTACTTGCACTCAAACTTTTTAGAAAATAGAAAAGATAGACGATTTAGAAATAAAAATATTGATGACCGTACTTTTATCAGTAAGAAAACAAAAACGTTTTGATTTTAGCACGGCTCGTAAAAGGACTAAATGTTCTTTGAAGCAAGAACAAAACGTTTTCACTCCACGTCTTATGCATGAAACGATCGAAACTGCACTTTTAAGAAATATGTACGTTTGTTTCCGTTCGGCATGTAGTAAAATATTAAATAATTCAATAAACACATAGATAAACATTCATTTTCTTGTGTTGACTATACTATTCTTGACAAATCAATAATTTTAAATGTAGTTTGAATTATGAGTATCGAAGGTTATAAAATATGTATAATTCAAAAAAAATACTTATATGTAATAATTATATAAAAATATATAAACGTGCGTCTCCATCTCAGTTATAAAAGAGATATCTACGTTATATTAATATTCCAAATAATCATGAAATTCAGTTTTTCATTCATTTTTTAGCGCTTCCATAATTATGTAATCGTTTTTGTGTTGTATTTTTTTTCTTTTATTCTGCTGTATTAATTTATTACAAAAGACGTGTGTAACTAACATATTTATTACGTTTTTATGGTTTTAAACTTTTTTTGTCTGTCTGTACTGTAGTTTCTGATGTCGGTCTCCCATTTTCTTTTAATTGTATATTAATTATTTCGAAGAGGTTATATATTTTTTTTGTTTATCAAGTATTTCGTGTATCTGGAAAATTACGAAAATCGAAAAAGTCTACCGTGAATTAAAGACATAAAATAAATATTATATGTGTTTAATTTCTTGTACTACAGAGAATAATGTTAATAATCAATCATAATAATTAATAATAAACATATTATGTTTTTAATATGCTTTTCATGTTGATTTATCATTTTATATATCTGGGATTTTACGAAAATCGGAAATATTTAACGTGAATTAAAGACATAAAGTAGATGTAAAATGTATTTTATTTCTTGGATTAAACATAATAATAATAATAATAACACAAACTAATCAATAGTAAATGTAATACATATATATATATATTTTTTATATATAAATATAAATAGATCTACAAAATTTCTCTCTATATTTTACAGGGTTGAGACTTTCATTCATTGATTATATATAAAAGAAAATATAAAATAATTAAATAATGCCTGGAGAGAAATGTGTATTTTCGGTGATGGTGTGTGGAAAAATAGTATACGCACCATGTGAGGTAAAGTGGCGTTCCCATAGCACGTGTAAAATGCCACTCTCGCCTTCGGGCCGAATCTCGCCAATTCTTTACGTCCCTAGATGCGTAATATACTATTATTAGATAAAGAACCACATAGTATGCGCTTCAAATGTGTGGAAGCATAATCTGGTTCAAATTTCATAAAATTCGGTGGTTATTTGTAATAAAAATACCGTTTTGAATATTCTTCATGATAGACAATGCGACTCCTTTATAATAAAGATATTTATTTTTAGCAAAATGGGAGCAATAATGCTGATGAAGTGCAAATCGACGTATATCATAAATTGCCTATATTTTTTGCTTTCAATTTGCAAACACGAAGGTTGAATAATCACTTATTTATATAAGAAAGATAAACAAATTAAATCAAAAGTTAATCAATATGCAGTGAAATACTCTTTTATAGCACACTAACCTCAAAATGCCAACTTTATTGTCGATTTTGAGGTTGTTGTGCTATAAAATATCGTATGAGACTGTTGTGGGAGGTGTTTTTCTACCTTGCTCGATTTTCTCACTCGCTTCGCTCGTGCGAAAACCCTCGAGCAAGGTAGAAAACCATCTCCCACAACAGTGTCATAATATACTATTTTAGGATGCCTTAGATTGTTTCTGAGATTCAATTACAGATTCATTATCTCTTGTTTTTATTTAATATCCTTTAATTTTAATGCATAATCTCCAGTCTTAGTCCACATTACAGAGACCAGTGATGTGGTCTTTTGGAAATATAAATTACACATTTTTTCTTCTCTATTATGATTCTATAATAAAGCCCTCTGTAATCAAGAGTTTAAAAATATGACGATCACTATCACATTCCATAAACACATATTTTATATAATTAAGAAATTATTATTATTTTTATATTTTATTTTAATAATTTATTTTATTTATTTTTGTTTTAATTTTTTTAACAACTACTGTTAAATTAAAATTTAAAAATGTAATAATTAAGTTAAAATTCGTGTTACAGTATCATGATTTATAATTTTAAAGGATACTAGGAATCAGAGGCACCCGATGCGCTCCACAATTTCCATTATTAACGATATCAATATCAATATAAATTGCAGTAAATAGATATTAATATCCATTTTGTATAAAAAATCATTTATAAACATTATTTATAATATACAGATATTGATTATGCATGTTATTCTATGGTTTTAATATAATTATCAAACAATATTATTACATAAATTTAATTAAGTAAAAACGACAAATAATTTTTAAATAAAATATGGAGTTAAAAATTACCATAAATCTTATCATATTTCCTTACTTGATATATTTTGACTAACCGTTTTAAATAAATTTACATATTGTTTTCCACTGTTCATCGTAATTATGCTTTTCACGTGTAAAGTAATATTAAAGATAAAATAAAACTTTAAATAATTACTATATTAAACGAATTTAAAAGTGTAGATGTATATTAATCGCAAAATTTGTTGTGTTTTTCAAAAAATATTTATCATTAGTGAATATATAGGCTCGTGGGTAGTGGGATAAATTGCTAAAGAAGTGAGTGGATAGTAGAATAAGTGGATAGAAGGGTGTATGGATAGTGGAAAGTTAGGTATAGAGCTGCGTGGATAGTAGAATAAGTGTATAGAGAAGCACATGGATAGTAGGATACCTACACTGAAAAACATAATGGATTATCCCAACTCGACAGTCAAGTAATATATGCCGCAGTCAGTCAAGTAGAGGTAGTCAAGTTGCAGCTACTTGAGAGCCAAGTAATGTCTGCTTGGGCGCGTCTTACTATTAAGCATAATCTACTTGGAGTGTAGTAGAAACTACCGAACTTTTGAGCAAAAGTAGCTCGACACCTATAAAAGTAGATACTGCGTGGGTTCACAAAGCAAGTCGATGTTCATAAATATAATTACAAATAAAACTTGTGATCGTTTTTTATAGAGTACGCATTTTCATTCTCCCTTTCTCTCTCTCCCACTCTCCCAAGATTAATTTGAAATATTAAATATAAACATAAAAAAGAATTCGCGACCTTAAATTAACAAGTATCTATGAGTAATTAGATTATGCATAAATAGGTTTAATTACTTTGGGCCAAATATATGTTTTCTATTTGGGATTTGAAAAATTCAGGCATATTCTCCAAGTAATTTGCTACAAAAAATGTTATATTTTTTTACGTAATTTACTTTTGATAATTGACAACTGAGCACGTCTCTGTGGACGTGGTCATTACTACGTATTCCTGCGTGTGCGAAGTCAACACTGCCCGTATGTACAAAGATACTACTGCATATGTCTGTGCGCACGAAGTCACTACTGCGCATGCTGGCTTGCACAAAGTTACTACTGATGCACGAAGTTACTACTGCGCACACCTGTGTATATGTAGTAACTACTGCGCACGCCTGTGTGTGCGTATGTACAGGAGGGCACTACAGCACCCGTCTGCCCCTCTTTATACCATCACCACCATTTTACACCCATCCAACCCACTTTCCCTTCTCCTCGTTCTATCCACCTCATCCATTCACCCACTCCTCCTAGACCTACCTGCGCATCCATTAATCTAGCTATATACTTAAACTCCACCACCCACGCATATATCCATCCACTCACGCATCCATTCATACATCTTTACATTTTAAGGTCTCCATCCATGTATCCACTGATCAACCTATACACTTCTAATTCTCTACTCATGCATCTATTCATCAACCCATAACATTTGATCTATACAATCCTCCATTCACCCAAGCTTCAAATTATTTACCCATATACTTCCTTTCATTCTCCCGTGGACCTACCCTCATAGGTATGAGGGTGTATGTATACAGGTGCCCATCCACTTTCACGCACCGATATACTTACAAATTCGCCCTGTTTCTATTCATATACCCATCTAACCATCCATATACCCAGATAATATCTGAAAATACATGGCACTATTTACACATATATCCACCCACATGCCGATTCCTCCGCCCATCCACCCACCAATCCATTTACCCAATAGCTCATCCGCCCACACACTCATCTATCTGCTCACATACTTTCGCCCACCCATATACTTATTTACCTAAATGTCTGCTTACACAACTATACAAAACAACCACATTTATCCATCCACCCACGCACACCTATCTACCCACTCATACACTCACTCACCCATGGACATACACCCATTTACCCACACATCGATCCACATATCTATTCACCATCGCACCCACCTACCAACACAGAAAACACTTAAGGAGGTTCGGACGCCAAAATGAAAATGAAGGCAAAGAGCTAAAAAAAATTGTACTTGTTAACAAAAATGGTAACTAGATACTGCTAAAATTTTAAGTCATTTAGGTAGCTCGTTAACGAGTAAAATTTTTTTTAATTCTTTTTATTCGGTTTTTATAAATATGTGAATTTTGGGTTAACTACCATATCTTTTCGAAAAAATGCTTACACTGCTTAAAATTTTGACAGCGACTTCAGATAACAATTTTTTATATTATAGAAAATTGACAAGTTTTTTTCATGAATTTCTTTTTCTTTTGCGCATAAAAATAAATATTTTTCTCTTTAAATCGCCATATCTTTATGAAAATCTTCCTAAATTATTTGAAATTTTTACAGTGAGCTTAAAGGACTTTTCTTTATATAGTAAAAGACTTTCAAATTTTTTCTCTATTATTACAAAAATTGCTTTTTTTTGTTAATAATTAGTCAAAAAAGTATTATTTTTTTTTTATAAATATGTTTGCAGCACTACCTGTAGTACACACACAGCATGATTATATTAAAGACATTAATCAGCTAAGTATTTACGAAAATGGTATCTTTTATAAGACCATGCCGCTCGATCCTCCTTAAAACAAAGAATTCGGATGGACGGATGGACACATTTAAAATCTTAATATAATGTAGGCTTTTTTTATAGGTAAAACAGGTACATCACCGGAAAAAAACTATTTGTATACGGGAGGATGGGGTATTGCCGGTCACCTAAGCAAACGTGCTTGTTATTTCCACTTTGAAATTGTTTCTTTTAACTTTAAATAAATATTATGTTAATTCAAACCATTGACTATAAATATTTCTTATTGGTTTAATATAAAATGTAAGATATCGAAGCTATAAGTCGAAATAAAAAAAAGCATTTTGACCGAATTTATTCCACATCAAAGGGTAATACCGGTCAGCCTTGGTAAAATTCCGATCACTATTTGAAAGTTGCTTTTATAGGTGAAAAATTTCTTTAAATCATTATATGAATTTTCATATGATCCATCGCATTATTATTCGCACTTACATAGTGAAACATATAATAAGATAACCACTGTTCAATCAAAAACACTTAAGCAAAGTTACCCTACCGGAGAGCGCAGCGAAACGTTTTCTTAGCCTCATTTTCGGGCGCCATATAAATAACATTGTGACCGGGATTGCCCCCATTCTGCTTAGTAATTTAAATTGAAACGACAAAAAAGTAATAGATTTATACTCTTTTTTCTTCACTACTTCGTATTCTTAAATTGTTTAAATTAATAAAGATGCAAAAAATAACTGCATAAAACAACAAATAATATGCATAAAAGCTTATTTTATAGACCAGATTTCTTATAAGAAATGTAGGCCTACACTTTGATTGTGTATAATTCCTTAATAAAACTAAATAGAAGGTTGTTTGGACATTAGATTAATTGCATTTTATGTTGCGTTTAATATACTATTCGAATTATTACCTAAAAATGTTTAGATTATTGAAAATACGGGTGACCGGAATTAGCCAGTGACCGGCGTTACGCTGTTCTCCCCTATGATCTTACAATTTTATGAATCAAATTTACGATTTCATTTTACAGATTGTTTTAAAGTACACATTTTCAATATTAAAAAGTATCGAAACATAATTTTATCAACCTTTATTTGATTCGATTAATGTTTACAAACAATTTCGTACATGTGTATCCGTCTAGATGGTATGTATAAGCTTTATCAACGTCAATCTATATGTAATGCAAGCTTCTGTCGAAAATACGTTTTTCGCATTATAACGCGATGTGTTATTCCATTTCTAGACACACATATTACGCACAAACAGCTTAAAATAGGTTTACAACAATCCTATAAAATTCGAGTTTTAAAATAAAAAACAAACAGCGGATTATGGACGCTTGTTTCGAACTTCGTTCGGCGTAGACTGAAATGTTTAATTTTACATGATTGTACGAATAGATATAATTCTATTGTATTATTTCTGTTATAACGTATATATTTTTAATTTATAACTAATATTTAAAAATAAAACTAACAAACCTATATCGTATAAAATGAAATATTATAACTCATTTTTGTACTTTATCTAAGCAAATAATCAGATAATATACGTTTCAAATAATCATTTGTTTTAATTTGTTCACTAAATTTTCAACAGATTGATGTTCATGTAATATAAAAAGAGAAATTACGTCTTTGATAAAACTCTTGCATATCTCATCTTGAACCTCCTATTTCTCTCGGTGAAGCTCGTGGCATTTCGCAGGCATATTGCGTAAATATTTGCAGGACGTAAAAGGCTCTAGCTTTCGTATATATTCATATAGATCTGTAAGGTTGGGAGAAATTTTACTTTTGAGCCGCCTTCTAATACACAGAGCTATCATTTTATTAAGATGAATATTTGATTCGCTTATTATTGGTATTTTATTGTTTATATTGTGAGATACAATAATCAGGATATTGCATTCAAATACAAAATTAAATTTATTAATGTATTAGGTATAGAATCAAGTTTGAAAATTAGGTAACATTTTTCATTTTCTTTTACAAAAATGAATTTCAAAAGTTATAGATAGTCAAATTGCATATTTATTATCACCATTATTGTTATTATTATTCTTGATAATTAATTACTTTAATTGGTTTTAATACATAAAGTAATACAGCATCATAATTATCTTTGAAAATGAAGGATAAAATTACAACGACGGTTTTGTAGTGAATCAACCTAACATCGTCAGTAGTTCCAGTTACGCATAGTCAGGCGTCGTTCGTATCAACTGTCAAACGTAACGTTTATACTCCACATTTTTAGGAATCGTAGCCAGGAAGACTTGAAATTGATACCAAGAGAGTGAAGTGTCACTGTACTGAGATGTTACACACTCTTGGACTCCATTTCAAGTTGTTTGGAACTGAATGTGAATCTAAGGAATTTAAAGCGTAAAGTATCTGTAAAAGATAACGCATTATTTTTCCCAATTTATTTATAAGTCTTCGTCTATAAGATTAAACTGTATATCCTTATGCATTTTGATGTTATCATAAATATTTAGTTTTTAACCGACTTCAATAAGAAGGTTTTCAATTTGATAATATAAGAAAATATATTGATAATTCTTTTTACATTATAAAAGAAGGTCTCTCTGCAGTGGTATTATAAGAGTTTCGACCAGTACTGGGTCAGTAAAATGCTATAGTACTAGCGAAATAACATTCTTTTCGTGATTTGACCATACCTTTCTATAAATGGAGAAGCTTTGTCATAAGAAAACACCACTTGAATATACAATAATTCAAAAAAATGTTTTCACTTTGCACTTAAAAAAAGTTTGTACGATTTAGAGAATCACTCTGCGGTACAATGCCAGAATTCGTGCTCTTAAGTCTTAGCGCTGTAAGTCATTCCAGAAGTTGGCAAACTTGGACCAATTTGACTTGAGTTAAAATTCGACTCTTATGGCGTCGATTTACATTTGAATTAAAGTGAACTTTCACTCTGAGAAGCGAGAGAAATATCGCTCACCTTTTAGAGTAAAAATTCCCTATAATTAAAATTCAAAGCGATTCCATAAAAGTTAGTAGTCACATTTTCACTCTTGTCAAATTGATCCAAATTCGTCCACTTCTAGAGTAACTTCTTACTCTAAGAACTGAAAACTCTAGGTTCTCTTAACTATATTTTCCAAATGATATTTCAGCTTGCCTAAAATACCTCTTCTACCATTTGATTTTGTTCAGCGTTGAAAATCAACCCTCCACGCTATCTTTTGCAAATGATCTCGCGCACGTAAACCGAACACCACTCCTCGTATCCCTGAATTTTACTTCCACCATAAACTCCTCGGCTCCTTCACGCGATTGCCGACGAAATTCTCGTCCACTCGGCCTCGTAACCCGTGGAATCTGCCCTCGTACGAAATCTCGGAAGACGCTACGCGGTAGAAGCCAACAGTCCCCGGATGACCGTTCCGAGACTCGCTGACCGAAATTTCCTCGGTCTAATCTTGATGAAGGACTCGGAGGAGAGAGAAAGAGAGAGAGAGAGGGAGAGAGTTGCGCAAGTAAGACACCAGGAAGGAGTCGAGGATGGAGGGCGAAATCGTACAGACTGCGACAAAAGTGCTAATGCGAAGTTTGTATCTTTTTGTATCGAGATCAGGATGAATGGAGATGTGGAGGGGCGAGAGAGGGGTAAGGAGCTGAGGTAGGCTCGATTGTGCGTCTTTAGGGGGACGAATGATGGGAGGCGGAAGAGTTATACGAGGATTGAATGGGGGCCGCAGACCGTTTGTTTCGAGCTGTCGGGGGACGGTAATTATAAGTGAGTGTATTGACGAATTGTGCGTGCGAGGGGAAGGAGGGAGGAGATTAATAGTTAATATATTGAAAGGTTCTGTGTGAGAGTTAATAAAGATATTTAGTGAGGATTTCTTGGGTGCCCAAAATTAACACCGTAACTTTAACTCCACTGATATCTTTTGAATCGAAAATTTTTATTATGAAGTGAAACAATTTACATTGGATAGCATACAAAATTAAAACTTTGGACGCGTTTCTCTGAACACTTATTATTTTAATTTCAAAAAATTCTTTGCGCAACCCATCTAAATATATCTTTTTCAACGTAGTTTGAAAAGAACTTAGAAATTATTATTCTAAGGTATACTGATGTTAAATATATTATTTATCAATTATTGGTGTTAAAACATGTAATTTTAAAATAATTTTGTACCACTCTAACCTTAAAATCACAACTTTAATATGATATTTCGACGCTCGTGGAATAAAATATGGTTCAAAACTAGTGCGTAAGTAGATTATTTGCCTCATGTGACGTTTTTCGCTCGAGCGAAGCGAGAAATGTACTATTAGTGTTCAATAAGTATTTTATATATTTTAGACCATTGGGTTTAAGTAGCTAAAAAATTCTAAGTTGCTCATTAAGAGTTGAATAATATTGTTGAATTTTTAAATATGTTTAATTAATCTATTTATAGGTTAGCACAAGGAGCTTGAAATTAGTATAGTTAAGCTCTAAACGAAGTATGTAGCAACCGGAAATAATAAATTAAGTATACTTTTCGTATTATATATACTTTTCGGTTCTAATGTTTGTATTAATGTGCTAGATTGCACTAGAGAAATAGCACGGTGTTAAACAATAAGCTAAAGTATGAACTATTATGGACTCAAGTCGTTATTCCGGAAAATTGTGTGTGCTCGATATAGATCGTGTAGTAGACGTACGATTAGGATGATTTAGTGTTAAAATTATTACAGAAAAACTAATAATACGAAAAAATAATATAAAATATTACTCTTATCGTATTTTAGATTTTGGCATAATATAATTTACTAATAAATTAATAATTAAGTGTTCTTAAATGGCTTGTAAATCAATTTTGTGTTAATAATTATGGAAATAAAGTTTCATAAAAGATACCAGTTTTACCAAATAGACTTAAGTCATTATACACTGTACTTTTTCCATTAATATAATTATGTTTTAGCATCTGCTGATATTTTTCTTAAAGGAAAAAGACTATTTGAACATAGAAAATTTAATGTAAACGAAATTTGTTTAAATTGGATTCAAGTCGTTATCCTCGAAAGCTCCAGAATATACACCGTTAATTAATTGGATTATAAAATTAAAAAGATTATGTTTTTATTATCATTCAATTTTTAATACATAAAACATCCTGAATATTCCTACTAAAAAGACCCTTACCAATGGATTACACCAGAAAAGAGTAATTTTGTCGAACATCTCTAAATAATTGTCTACTCATTAGTGAATTAAATCTTTTCTATAACCCTAGAACAGTTACTCATACACTAAGAAAGCCACCTTAATTCCACTACACAAGAAGTTTAAATTTATCAGTTAAAACAAAGAAAATACTTACATTTAGCTAGATTTCTGCCTAGACTGTACATACAGCCATAACTATAAATACATCCTCGCGTCCATCGCAGTTTACACCGAGCAGAAGACGAATAAAAAAATAAAAATAAAAATGAAAGAGAAGCGAGAAAAGCTCGGACGCGCGACACCGTTCATTGAATGACTTATGGGTGCGCTAGTGAGACCGAGCCTAAAGAAAAAAATACGGCAACCCAGGGACGGGGGAGGATAAGTCTAAGGGCACTCGAGACGCCGTTCGGCTTCCTCCAAAATTATTTTTCTGGGTTTTTCTATTTTATGCGCCTAAGGGGCCACTCGCTATCACGCATTTGGTCTATCTGTCTCATTTGTTTCACGCGCGACTCCGGAGGTACCTATATATCTCATTTTGAGTTGGTCAACACGGTTCATCGATTTACTCTGGAGCTAGTAAGTTACTTCACGTCGATGCTTTACTTATTTGTTCATCAAAATTTTGCGGGACTAGGCGTTGCTAATGGTTACGTTAGTGTTATTGTAACCCAGGTAAAAATGGATTTCAGGTGGGTTCGCGAACCATCTTGAATTATTATGAATTTTTTCAATTTGTACATGTTTGTGCAGAATCATGCATCATTATGCCTGAAACTTGACCGGGGGTATACAGGTATGGTCATAGTCATTTATGCATTTTTATGAAAGTTAATGAATTATTAATCATGACCATGTCTGTATATACCTGGTCAAGTTTCAGGCATAATGATGCATAATTCTGCACAAACATGTACAAATTGAAAAGATTTTTAGCATTATCCTGTATAATCATGGATGAACATTCATGATAATTCATAATAATTCAAGACGATGGTTGACGAACCTACCTGAAATTCATTTTTACCCGGGAAAGTAAGAATTTAAGGTTGTGCGAAACGGGTTTTTCGCAAGAGAATGGCTATTTTTTAAAGCATATTCGTTGCTATATTTTGGATGCAAAATTGTTTCGTAGCTGGTCCTGATACTTCAACGTATCAGTGTACAAGTGTGTATCTTTCGCAAATTCAATTTCAATTTTTCAGGGCTCATTTTCATCGTTTTATTTGTATGTCAATTTTAGTAATTTGAACATTTTTGGTAAAATAAATAAAACCGCTGCCAATTCATTGGCACTTAGCTTCCTCAAACTAAATAAATTGTTCGAATATGAATGTCTTTGTTCTAGTACATTAATTTTATATTACTTTATCTCTTTCTAATTAATAACTTAGAAAATATAAAAATATTCCTCTTTGAGGAAGCAGAACTATAGATCTAAATCTTATAGATTACGAAAACAATACGTCAAAATTATAGAGAAATTAATAAATTAGATGATGCCCCGAAATAAAGTAGCGGAATCACAATAGATTCGAAATTCGAATTTCGTCGCACGAACTCGCCGAACTATCTGTCTCTCCCTCTTCGAAATCTCGGAATCTCGCGTCCCCAAAGATTCCACCTCGGAGAATCTTCTTGTTAACAATTAAATTAAATGCATTTGCTTCGCGTCTCCAGCGCCGGACAACTTTTCGCATTTAAACGCGCCGGCACTACTTGGCGTCGGTGAAACTCGAAATCAAGCCCCAAGATTCGCACCTGTTAGTCGCAGGCAAACTCCAAAAAGTCGCTCGCGCGATCCTTTGTCCGTCGTGAGAAGTGACGAAGTTTCGGTCGTCCGAAAGCTGCTACGGGAGGAGTTTTTAATTAAGTGCATTTGAATTTTCGGCGGAAATTTGAAACAGCTCTGCTGGTGCGCGCTCGCTTTTTGAGTTTTGAGCCAAATTAGGTGCCGAGTTATTAGTGTTTTAGTTTTACTCGTTGTAGATAAGCTACGGGAAATCTTGACGATTTTTTCGTTCTTGGGAATTTAGCGCGCGCGTTCAAGAGATATTTCGTAAAGTTTAAATTAATATTAATGGGTAATTAATTTTGTTTTAATTTAATTTATTTTGTACAACGTGGCTTGCTTTGTATAATCTTGTACGATTTCTTAAAACTTATTTTATCAAGAGAAATTGTATGACAATTTACAAGAAAGTTATCATAATTACAGTAAAAATTATCATAATATTTCCTAATGTACAAATAGGAATGATAAGATTTGATATACAATTTTTACTATTTTTGTTGGATATTAATGAGATTTATTAGTTGCTGATAATTATAGCGAAAATAGAACGGATTCATAACAATTAAGAAGAGTTCTTAACGATTAAGAAGTTCGACTTTAAGTAGGCATATATCTTAAGGTAGATTACCGGTGACAATAAGGTTAAAAAGTCAATTTATATTTCAAATCATCATTAATCGGTATTACTTATAACTTAACGTATTCAATTCATAAATTAAAATGTTAAAATATTAAGAGCAACCCAAAAGTATTGAAATAAGGCAGAAAACTAGTGTGCGGTATAAAATTTTCTACAGACTGTACCATAATATAGATAAACTAAGAACACAGGTAACACTGTTTACTTAACCATATCTTTGAAAGGGGATTGCTAACTATATTTTTTCTTGTTCTACGCAATATAGGTAGTAATTATTTGCAACATATTAGATTTTCATTTCAACGGCTAGTAATTAAAATATCTCTTTAACACTTAACCTATACCTTACATGTTAAGACTCGCAACTTTGACATTCAATGTTTCCATTTTGGTACCGATATGACATTTACAGTTTTGCGGGTGCGTATATAATACTATTAATAACATTCTGTCAAAATTTAAAGAAAATATATAGTAAATCGATTAGGCGGTGAACGTCCTTAATGCTTAAGTATTCGTTTGTTTTTCATAATCTGGTAATTCAATAAAAAAGAAGTCGTGCTGTTCAGTTTTTCTTTTCTGGTAAACTATAAATACTTCAAGTACAATTAATTCTAAATACACGAATCCTTAACTATAAACAATCCTTTCTATAAGTATGAAGACAATCTGGGTGTATATATTTGTGTACAATAATTTTCCTAAGGTTTAGCTACTCTATACAAAATTTCTTTTATTTTTAGTTATAGAGTATGCAAGTAAGGGCAGCCCTCTATGTATGTTTTTTTATACGGATATCAGTATGTTTTAATGTAGAGAATATGTTCATAAAGCTTCAGATGGATATTCGATCTCTAACAGTATTTACTATCGAGTTTACACTGGCACATAGAGCAGATTGGAGTAGGTAACCGAGCATATTAAACGCGTTTCCTTTCGAAAACATTTTTTATTTTATTTTATTTTTTTGCTTAAGGAGCAGGCCTGGGTTAAACCCGCAAAAAGACCTTTTTTCATGAGTCTACAAAACTTTTTATGTTTAAAAGCAGTCATTCTGAGAAATGCTATACTGTCAAAACACAATACTATCTTTAATTTTACCGTTGTAAAACCTCAAGATCTTTATCCTACACGTCACCATACATCATTATTTTCAATACCCTATATATTAAAGAAACTTCGATCCTCACACGATTCTAGGTGACATGATGAACGCCAATTTTCTTTTCGTCGGTTATAGCGGAGCATTTTATCGTTAAAATTTTTTTTTATGCTTTTTCGAACATTCAATCAATTTTTTAAAAAATATTAAAAAAAAAGTTTTAAAAAATCGATTGGATCTTCAAAAAATAAATGGAATAAGTCGAAAGAGCTTTAATTTGAGATCGCAACGTACAAAAATATTAACTTTTTTCAAAGTTATTACTGATTAGATAGTATCAACAAATATATGAAAATGGTCAGAGTCTCAAATATTCAATTGCCTTAAATTTTCATTTTTCTTGTCACTATTAATTTGAGTCTCTTTTAATTTCCAGTTATAGAGTATGAATTATATTTCAGATTTCATGGCTATTAGCTTGCTATAGTGGAAATAAATTTTTAATTACGTGTATATAGAGAAAACTTCTATTAATTGTGTAATGACTAAAATTTCAGTTATACTTTTTATTAAACTACCAATTGCAGTTCAAATGAATATTCAGTGATGCTTGAAAAAAGCTCTAATAGTTGTGTGTAGTTAAAAATTCACCAAGAAACTTTTTATATTAATACACGTGTATATTCCAGGTAGTAGTTGAAGTCGAGTTTGACCAGACCAAGCCAACAAAGTTATCTACTCCTTCATTAAAAGACGCTCACAGCGACCAGTAATTAAAAATTTTACATTTATAATCAGTAAACCACTCTCTTTTTCCATCATTATGCAACCAGTAATTCCATATCATTACCGAAGAATTCTCGCAAACTTTTGAACACCCGGATTCCCAGCTTACGCCCCGAGCGCTTTCGCCACCCGTTTTCGCTCGCGCAAACAAAGCGGGCCACCGTACAATGGAGAAGCTAGAGACAAAGAAAAAATTGAAAATTCCCCGGCCATGCCTCAAGTTGATCTCCGTTTAATCTCGGGATCGCCGGAGTTACAAAGCTTCGGTTCAGCTCAGTCGTACCTCGATTGTGCTCGGGATTCGAGGGAGCTTTGCGGCACGCATGGGTTCGTCGTCGCAATTGACTTTGCGGGATTTTCGATGGTTAATCTCGCGAGTGTCACTCGAAATTTGCGCGCACTTGTAAAATAAGGGGCTGTGATCGTAGAGACTTTGCTTTCACGAACTCGCGGGCAGTTAATCTCGCAGGGCTTTGAATGTTAGATTGTGAAAATGAATGAGGAAATGGGACTGAAAGGATTGTTGCATGGTTTAGATGCAGTAAGAGTATTCTTTGTAAAAAAAAACTGTATAATGTATGTGAGCATTACAAGAAATGAATTCACACATTTCTATATAATAAGAATAAGTTGATCAACTGAAAGAAAATTTCGAAATAATTATCTGCATTTATAAAAGTTCACGTATAACGATTAGCTTATCCTCTTACATATTAATTATTTCGGAAGTTTGTTTTAGTCAATTTACAGTAAAATAATAAAAGAGGTAATTGAGATCCAAGGTATTAAAAATTAATTGAAATAATAAAAATCTTATTTATATAAGTAGTTTTATTTAGTAAATATGTAATATTGACGCTTCTGATGTCCACATTTTGTTAAAAATACATTTTTTCCTATTCGACACTATACTTCTATTCTCTTCTATAGTACACGTTTGCTGGTGTAGAACTATCAGGAAATCACCTTAAGGTTAATATTTCGAAACTCATTTCGATCAATGTAAGTTAATATAGGTATGTAATATAAATTATCCGATAAATTCAGATCATATTTATTAAAAATTAGCTCCAGTTGAATTTAAACTTTGATTTTAGTAATACAGTGATTTTGAGCTAACAAACGTGAAGTATGGTACACTTCTAGGAAACAAATTTTATTAAGGCTTTCGGAGTATTATTTTCCGTTACGTAGAAATGAAGTCAAATTCTAGCAGTTAATTGTAATGTATCCTTGTTTTTAAGATATAAGCTGATTAAGCTGTTTCATCCCCACGGTGCTTTATTTTAGTGAAAATAGAATATCTGCTTGTGATCATAAATATATAAGATTTTATACTACGAGTACAATAATGATACAAATGACAATAAAAGGAGAGAGAAAGAGCTTAAATTTAAGCATTGCTTCGTATAAAAATATTAATTTATCCTAAAATTCATTATATTATACCGGATGTCCCCGAGCTCTCCCTGCGGTGATGATGGTTGTACCCGTATTTAGATCTTAAGTTATTGCTTAGTAACTGCTTATGCAACAACTTAAGTGTTAAGTTATAACCTATTCAGAATAAGTAACTGCTTAAGTAATTATTTAAGTAATAACTTAAGGTATAACTTATTTTTCGATACATGCTTAAGTAAGTTCTTAAGTAACAACTTAAGTAATAACTTAAGAATTAACTTGAGAATTAACTTAAGAATTAACTAAAATTTTTCAAGAAATTACTTAAGGTTACTCAAGAAGTCAATGACTGTTCGTGATTTTAACAGCTGTCAATTCTCTGTATGTAAGTTTTTAAAGCAGCAAAGGTCTAACAGTAAAGCCTGATGTATGAATGTGCGTTGTCCCTTTCGGGATTAAATTCTAAGTATATTGAAACTTATCATCGTCAACTCCACAACTTCGTCTACTTTTGATTATTGATTTATCAATAATCAAAAGTAGACGAAGTTGTGGAGTTGACGATGATAAGTTTCAATATACTTAGAATTTAATCCCGAAAGTTAATTGAGTAACTTAACAATAGATGTTAAAAAAAATATATAAACAATGTATGTTGCACATAACCTAAATATTTAATCATAATGTTGCAATGAAATATTTAATTGATTCAATAAATGTTTATTAGATACAATACTATATTTATTTGGTTAATTAAATATTAAATAAAAATTACTTTGTATCCGAAATTTTATTAGATATTTAATTGAACGATAGCGATTCTGATAGTGATAGTGATATTGGTAGTGGTAATGGTAGTGGTAGTGGTAGTGATAGTGGTAGTGATAGTGATAGTGATAGTGATAGTGATAGTGATAGTGATAGTAATAGTAATAGTAATAGTAATAGTAATAGAGATAGTGATAGCGGTAATGATATCGATAGCGATAGCGATAGCGATATCGATATTGATAGCGACAACGACAACGACAACGACAACGACAACGATAACGACAACGACAACGACAACGACAACGACAACAACAACAACAACAACAACAACAACAACAACTACAACAACAATTTTTTTTTGTAGGGAGGGGAAAATCTTTTAGAGACCTCAGGGGATCGACCACCGGTATGTGAGACTCACCATTGAAGGCATACCCACCAAAACCCACCCACTCAGTGCAGACCTGCCGACTGCGCTCTGTGACCTGCAGTTGCAGACCGGAGTCGACAGGAGTCCGCCGAGGGGACCCGCCGTGAGGCATTACGTCGGGGTGGAGCCAGTTTCTTGCCACGTGGCACCTCATTATTGCTGGAGATCATCGCGCTTCGACATTAGGGCGTTTGGTATGATGGGGGCGATCTTCCTCCAGCTGTCGACGTCACTTAGCATGACGGCGACGATGTTGTCGGGAGATATACGTCCCGTCTCTTCTTTCAGAGCAATCCTGGTGTCCCTCCACTGCTCGCATCGAAAAACGTGTGGAGGACATCGTCTTGTGGGGCTCTGCAGTACTGGCACTGCGGGTCCGCCGCCTTCCCCATCCTGTGTAGGTATGTGCGGAAGTAGCCATGTCCAGTCAGCATCTGAGTTAGGTAAAAATTTACCTCCCCGTGCTGCCGGCTGATCCACGGCACTACCTGGCGTATAAGCCTGGCCGTCCACCTTCCGTACGTTTCGTTCTCCCACTGTGTCTGCCAGACGAGCAGTGATTGCTCCCTGGCTACCTCTCGGGCTTTTCTCCTTCCCAGGGTTTCCTTCTTCTGGTGGACGAATTGCCACTCCCGGGCTAGTAGGTGGATGGGTATTACCCCGGCGACCACTAAGGCTGCAAATTCCGAGACCGTGCGATACGAACTCGCTACACGGAGCGCACATTTCCGTTGCACAGCCGCTATACGTTTACGGTATTTATCGTAACGCATGGCATTAGCCGAGACCTCAGCACCGTAGAGCATAATGGACTCTGCCGTCCGTAGTAGTAGCCGCCTGATACACGGGCGAGGACCGCCAATATTAGCCATCACCCTGCTTAGGGATGCCACTATCACAGCCGCCTTGTCCGCTCCATTTCTAATCTGTTCCCAGAAGGTGAGCTTCGTATCTAGCATTACGCCCAGGTATTTCACAACTGCCTTGGTCTGTAGTGCCATCCCTCCGATCAGAACTGGCTGTGTTCTGGGGACGCGCTGCTTCATCAGGACCACGATTTCAGTCTTTGCCTCCGCCAGCTCCAGCCCGTGATCGCTCATCCATCGGCGAATTCGGTGCATTGTCTGTTCCAGTCGCATCCTCGCGATCATCATGCATCTGGCGATGATAATGAGCGCTATGTCATCTGCATAGCCGATCTGGAAACAGTCCTCAGGCATCTCCATTCGAAGGATTCCATTGTAGAAGATGTTCCATATATCTGACCCCAGAATGGAGCCCAGCCGTGAGCTCCCGCCGTCGTGGGCCATCCTTTGTCTCGTACAAGATGTAGCGGTCCTTCAAATAGTTTCCGATGAGCCGGAGGAGGTGCACGGGCACCTTGAAGTCCCGCTCCATCGATTGTAGTGCATCCTTCCACCTCACCGAGTTAAAGACATTCTTTACGTCAAGCGTGGCTATTAGACAGATTAGACAATTCCGTATTTCTGGCAGCCTTTACTGCCTCCTGAAAGCCGTATTGCCTCTCAGAGAGATCGCCAGCTGCTCTTAACGCTGCATGTAGACGAGGTCTTATCAGCTTCTCCAGGAGTTTTACGGCAGTGTCCAGCATGCAGAAAGGTCTGTACGACGACGGCTCATTCGTTGGTCCTTTACCCTTGCTTATTAGCACAAGTCTCGCCTCCTTCCATCGGGAGTAAAAGACTCCCGCCTAAAGACATGAGTTGTACGTGATAAGCAAAAGTTCTGGATGGCTCCGTGACACTTCTTTCAGAACTTCCGCTGGAAGGGTGTCTGGCCCTGGTGCTTTCTTTTTTCTCGGGCTCCGTACGGCCATATTCAGCTCTGTCCTTGTAAAGGGTGGGGCCTCAGGGCCTTCTGGTATGAAGGGGGCATCCGTGCGTTTTGAATGTGTTGGGAATAGTACACTTTCGATGTTGTCCATCATCGCTGTGCTCATGGGAGTGTCATCTTTAAACACTCTCAATTTTTGCGCGACGATCTTGTAGCCCCAATGGATCGTTGTTCAGATCATCCCCCAATTCCTTCCAGCGGTTGTACTTACTAGCCTTAATGGCTCGGTTGAGAGCTCTTTTCGCCGTTTGATGCTCTGCGATCTTGAGGGCAGCATCGCGGTTGCCCCTTTTGGCTCTTTGTGCTGCGGGTCTGAGTCGTATGCATTGTCGCCGCAGTTCCACAATTTCATCCGTCCACCAGTCAACAGGACGTTTTCCATTTCTCGCTCGCTTCTTTGGAATAGCCACCTTGCAGGCATGATTGATAATGCGCATGGTCGTGTTTGCCATTATCTCTGCCCGTTCTGCTGGCGTTGCATGGGCTGGAATTTCCACCAGAGTTTGCTGACCGCGTTCTAGGGCCAGAGACAGTTTCTCGGTGTCCATTCTTGCAACGTTCCACCTAGCAGGGCCACGCGCCAGCGGGGTTCCGATCGGTTTTTTATCACGCACGCGGAACGTGATATACTGATGGTCACTGGCTGTGTAGTCTTCAATGACCTGCCAGTCCTGCACTTGTGCAGCTAGGCGTTCCGTTGCCAGGGAGACATCGACGATGGTCCCCCTGTAACCGAGCCTCCTGAAGGTTGGCGTAGAGCCGGTGTTTAGGACCACCAGTCCCAATCTGGACGCCATGTCCATTATTTGCCTTCCTCTGGAGTTCGGCTGGTTTTCACCCCACTCAAGAGCTTTGGCATTAAAGTCTTCGGCCTCTATCAGCTCCCCCTCCATTTCTCCGATAGCGTCCTCGAGGGCTTCCAATTTTTCAAGAAAGCGCCCGATTGCTTCATTCGGTGTGAGGTAGCAGCCGACGTAGTTAGCATCGCCGCACCTCACCTACACATATCCACTGCCGGATCCATGGCATGTTACATGGAAGCGGCATGGGTTTGGAACCCATATCGCCGCAGTTCCAAGAGCGTTGCGGTACCAGCCCCCATCTTCTCTATCCCGATATTGCTCGCTGACGAGTACCACGTCAATGCTGTTCTCGAGACAGATCAGAGGGAGCAAGTCATTTGCCGTCCTGCTTCGATTCAAGTTTCCCTGTAAAACTATCGCCATTTTTCTTTTCTTTTTCCAGACCCGCATGGAAGGCGGGACACGCTCCCGAGCCCGCTATGTGGTTGCGAGACTCGGGTTTTCCCTGCTGCTCAGGGCAGAGAAAGCACTTATGGGCAGCGGAGCAGTCCTTTGCTTTGTGCCCACTGTCCCCGCATCGGAAGCAGAATGCGCTACGATCCGGACCTTCGCATCTGGGGCCATGGTGACCATCGTCCAGGCATTTGTAACATCTGGGAACTATGGTCATCCTCCGGATCCTGCAGTTTATCCATCCTACTTTTATATGGGCCGTCCTCATTAGCGTAGTGGAAGCGGATTCTTCTACCGTCACTGTGGCCATACATTGCCCTTTCTCGTTTGGCTGGGACAGCGAGGCCTTCATATACCCGTCGTAGCCTGTCAGGTCCCGCTGTAGGGCTTGCTGTATCTCTTGCTGGGTGGTGCATACATCGAGATCCCTTATCTCGAGGACTGCTCTGGGGACCAATTCTCCTACGGTACACTGTTCCCCAACTGCCGACTTAAGGGTTTGCGAGAAGGTTGCCCTAGAGTCAGCCGAGCTCTTTTTTAATTCGAGAAGGACTTGGCCTGTTCTCGTTGACTGGATGCGTGCAACCTCCACTCCGCTTAGGTCGACAGATTTCCGGATATCGGCAATAATCTCAGCGTATGTCTTGCCGCCCGTGGGCTTGATTATGATCGCGTCCGGCTTAACTTTCTTCTTTCGGATCTTACTTTCCCGTTGATCCGTTGGCTGCTGTTGCTGTCCCTGTCCGTGCTGCTGCTGCCGCCGTTGCTGCTGTTGGGCTACGCGTCCATCGGTCGCTGATTCTCGCTGCTGCCTTCTTCTGCCTTTGTTGGATCGAACCTCGATCCATTTATCTTCTGCTGGTATCAGTTCCTCATTCGCCTGTGTGTCCCAGGGATGTTACTGTTGACTTGAGTGCTGCTGAGCCCTTCTTCTTCTTCTATTTTTTGTCTGCCTCCCTCCCCTTGTATGTCCAATGGTGATACAGAGGGTTGTCTTTTTTGTTGTGACCCCGTCACTGGGCCTTGGAGATATGCCAGTGTTGTTTCCGGGAGGGTCTCTCTAGATCTCTCCGCTAGCGTACGGCGTGCCTTCAAACAAGCTTGTCGGTCTTCTTCTAATGCCTCTAGCTTGCCTTCTATAAAAATGAGGCCATCTTTTACAATTTTGTTAATGTTCGGCTGTCTTTTGGCAGCCTCGATATTTTCATTTAGGACATTTCTTAATTCTTGAAAGATGCCCGATGCTTGCTCCTCCGTTTGAATTACACTGCGCCTAATAACCACTAGTTCTTCGTGACTATCATTTGAGCCCCTAGCTCTAATTTCTGACACATCCGCTGCGCTGCCATGAACCTCTTTAGAAAATACCCTGCATAATGGCGTATGCTGAGGGGTCTTCTTCGAGTTCTTCTCTTCTTCTCCTACAATTCTTGGTATTTGTTTTGACATTCTGCAACATAAAAGTGAATTAAGACAGTTCGCCCATTATGGGAGCCCGACCGCAGTGGGGCTACTATCCCCGCCTGAGATATTTTCTAGTTATGGATGACGAAACCGAGAAGCGGCTTGTCGGGAGGTCAGTCCTATCGCCATCAGTGACTATTGAAAAAGGTTACGGGATAGGCCCGCGCCATATTGAAGCAAAAGGTTCAACTTCACCCCTATCGAGTGGGCGATGCCGGTACCGATCCATCACTTGGTCCAAACCTCAGGCTAGACGGTGTACGATTTACCCTACTTCGGGTATAAGGAAATATTGACCAGATAATCCTTCGTACCTGCGCCCAGACTACACTGGTATCAACCCCGTCCTAGGCTCCAGTCGGCGATGCCAGAGCGGTCCTCCCACTTTAAACATGTGGTTGCATGGCACCGACGCCCCTCCCGATGCGGTCGGGAGGGGAGGAGCACGCCATCCCCCCACAGAGTTAAGGTACTGACATCTCGCACCTCCCCGGTCAGGAGGCTACTACTCCTCCCTTGATTATTCTGACGGGAATATCCACCAGCCGCCGGCCGCAGCCCATTCATCCATCGTCATGTTTGTCTTTATGCGTGTATTTATTGTATATGTTTGTATAATAGGTTTGGATAATAATATTGATAATGATAATGATAATGACAATGACAATGACAATGACAATGACAATGACAAGGACAAGGACAAGGACAAGGGCAAGGGCAAGGGCAAGGGCAAGGGCAAGGGCAAGGGCAAGGAGAAGGACAAGGACAAGGACAAGGGCAAGGGCAATGGCAAGAGCAAGGGCAAGGGCAAGGAAAAGGACAAGGACAAGGACAAGGACAAGGACAAGGACAAGGACAAGGACAAGGACAAGGACAAGGACAAGGACAAGGATAATCATAATCATAATCATAATCATAATCATAATCATAATCATAATCATAATCATAATCATAATCATAATCATAATCATAATCATAATCATAATCATAATCATGAGGATGAGGATGAGGATGTGGATGAGGATGAGGATGAGGATGAGGATAATGATCATGCTAATGATAATGATAATGCTAATGCTAATGCTAATGCTAATGCTAATGCTAATGCTAATGCTAATGCTAATGCTAATGCTAATGCTACTGCTAATGCTAATGCTAAGGATAAGGATACAGATACGGATACGGATACGGAGGAGGATGAGGATGAGGATGAGGATAAAGATGAGGATGAGGATGAGGATGAGGATGATGAGGATGATGATGATGATGATGATGATGATGATGATGATGATGATGATAATGATTGGTTATCTTGTGCATGCGCGAGATTAAGATAGCTGTATGCGCCTTTCAACAACACCGATAACCTCAAAATCTGACATAAAGTATGCTTATTTTAAATCTTATTTTTTTAAGAAAACTATATTATTTATTTCATATATCGACTATTTACTGATAATGCAATGTTAAATAAGCTATTTGAATTTATGTGATTTTTAAAATTCACTATCCGTTGGCCAACGGCGGGAGTAAATCCGTGACGAAATAAGCAAGAAAGTTGGCCAGCCAATAGCGAACCAACTGGCCAACATATAAAGATTTGGCGAAGTGTTGGTGAACTGTTGGAGAAAGTTTCTACCGGGGAGTAAAGCAGCTTATGACTTGGAAACAAGGATCTATTAGAGCGAAATATGAGTGCAAGGCTTCATTTCTAGATACAAGCAAGCACGTAGTTTTATCGAAATCTGTTTTCCATTAGTATGATACTCTCCTTGTATATGCGATAGTTGGCATCTCTAAATTTTAAAATACTTTATAGGATATTTTATTTTGACTAAAAATGTTGTTAAATGCGTAAATCACTTTTTCACAAGTTGTCATACTGACGATCTTCACTAGAATAGAGAATAGACATGATGTTGAAAATACGACTGATTCTTTTTTATTTAGTAGAATATTACTAATAAATTTAGTTAATTTTATTAACCTCAAAAACATGATAAGATTATGTTTTTTGCGTCGTAATGGTCGCCATATTCTTCTTTTTTTTAATTACGTGATCACGTAAATTGTTTGAATTTATATTTAGCTAAAACAGTTTACAAAAACTCCCTACTTGCCAAATATCGAAATAAAAAATACAGTTCTTTTCACTTATGTGTATATTTTGATCATAAATCTAATCTAACAAATATTTAAAAATCCTTTCTGTTCCCTATTTGACACAAACTTTATTAATAAAATAAAAAGCCAAATTATAAATTCAGGATATCAGTAATACCAATTGCTTAAAATTATTCTTATACAATAATTTTCACGTGCAAATTTATACAAGAAGTACCATAAATCACTATTTAACGATCGTCTAAATGCATTTAATTCCGGCCTGTTGCATACAAACAGCCTGTTTAATTTATTCTTTGCAGGTTTGCTATGTCGCGCATACTCCTCTTTTTACTCGCCTCATTGCCCGCGCTATACATGCGCTTTATATGCGTTCGCGTGGCTGCGCGTTTATTTATCCCGGTGCATTATCCTTTCGCGGAAGCTCTTGCGCACCACTCCGCGTCCTTTCTTCTATATTCCTATTTATATTTCACTGTCGCGGGGATTTTTCTCGCTGCGCTCGTGGGACGGTAAAGAATGATTTTAGCAGGATGTATACAATGTGGATTTTAGTCTTACGTGCGGGGAACTATACTTCGTGCTTTTAGAATTGTCGGTGTGGGTGAAGGTTTAAGTATTTTATGGAAGGAGAATTAGATAGTAATGGTGTAGAATGTAAAAGTTATTTAACTCTTAATAAAATTAACATTAAATGCACAATTTAGATATAATAAAAACTGATTTATTTTACATTTAAATTCATATCTATACATACCTATTATATTTTATATTTTAAAACAAATAAACGTCAAGATTCCTTGTAGGTTTTTTTGAACGATTTTCTGCAGAATTTTCAAATCTTACAGGTTTTTCTGCAGTTCTTTTACATGATTCTCTACAAGATTTTTGCCTGCAGATCTATCTGCAGAAACAGAACATATTTCTGCAGATAAATATATTTTTGCAGACAAATCTGCAGACAAAACCTTTCAGAGAAACGTGTCGAAAAAACTGCTGAAAACCAGCAGGTTATGAAAATTCTGCATAAAATCTTGCAGATAGATTCTTTGCATAAGGGATATGGTTTCAGAATACATTTGTTTAAAAAACTATAGATTTATATTTAACTATTATTTAGGAAGACGTTATGGTATAATAAATAACAAAAATGGATACACACTTGTTTTTTGAAACAATTCATCTAAATGTACTTATAATATAAAAATGCTTTTTATGTACATAAAATATTATTTAATAGTAGTATAAAACAAATTATATTGTTTACAATATAAATAAATGGTAAAGTGAATATATTTTCAATAAAAAGGTTAAAAAAAATAATTGCCTTTCGAACTTACCTCGCTTTCGCATACCAGTGGAAGACTATTCTTCTTCTTTCCATGTATATCTTTATCGCTGTATGTGTCTTGAATCATTGTTTGTAAAGGGATTCTGATATATAAGGAGTTCTACAGTTTATAGTGGGTTCCGAACCACTTATATCACGCCTCTGGGTAACTTTTCTTTTGTTTTTATTCAATGCTTTTTGTGTCTATTCTTTGTGCACTGGAGTGCTGTTGAATTATTGTTTAATTAATTTTGCTCAACAGTTTCTTTATTTTCAAAATTTCTGTTTTCTTCTTTATCTTCTGTTGTTTCTTTTTTATCGCTGTTTTCTTGAAACTTGTTTTCTTCTTCTTCTTGAGGTTGAACTTCATATTCTTGTCTTTATTGGTCTAGTTCTTCTTGTAGCTTTTCTATTGCTTCTTTCGTTAGAAAAGTATCTTTAGCAAAGGTTGAAAAAGCCAAGTAATTCTCAGTCTTTACTAACTGTCCCTCTGGAATGTTCTTAGTTCCTATTTGTTTAGTCAGCATGTTTCTTAATGTGATGTATTTCTTGCAGTTTTTAAGTACATGTTCCGGAGTGTTTTCTTGTCCGCATGAGCATTCTGCGCTATCAGAGAATTTGAATCATTTCTTGAAACTGCCAAAGTTTCCATGATCTGCAATGAATTGATTGGTCCATCTGTTCGGATTGAGTTAGCCACATTTCTTTCTTTCTATAATATCTGGAAAATACTTATATGTATCTCTACCTTTTTCGGAGCTTATTCAGATCTCTTGCCATTGGTCTATTTTATTTTCATAGATAGCTTTTCTTGCTATCTGCTTAGTTTCATTCTATTCTTCAGCAGATATGTCTTGTTCTCCAGGATATTTAAGTTTACCTTTTTGACAAGGGATTCCTTTCCTTATTTTCTTCATTTCGATTCATCTTTCACATTCTAGCAGTATCGGAAGATTGCCGGTAAGAGCCGTCAGGTATTAAAATATATACGCTTATAAAAAATCACCAGACATCCACCTAGAAAAATATATATTGCTTTTACAGTTCCTATATATAACACCAGATAAATTCAAAGAAAATTTCCTTGAAGTTACTTCACTCCCATCGCACCACATTTAACACCGTTTTTACTCGGTAATCAACCATTTAATAAAACGACTAAATATTTTCAGACGAAGCAGCGATGCAGCGTCCCGATTGTCATGCACAAAACAATCATCGCGGTAATCTCTGGAATTCATACCGCCAACAAACCTGTGTAAACGACGCGACGTAGCTTTCAAAAGCTCGCCCCCCACCACCTAACGCAATAAACACTTCGTACCTATATTATCTACCCCCACTCGGGCGTACACATCTGGAAATCTAAAATTCGTAGTTCCAGCGCGCAATTAAGGCCGCGTAATGTCCCGTAATTAATTTCCGCGCGCTCGCGCATAATTGTACGAGTATACGTATGCGCGCAGAGGCAGTAAAACCCCGCGGTATAACAGCTCGGGTAAAAGGGAGAAAAGACTGCCGTCGTTGGGTGAGATATATAGGTAGAGCGCGCGGGCGCTCGCCGACAACAAACTCGTAAAGGGCAGGGCGAAATTTATCTGGAAAAGCGCGTGGGACGTAATGATCCCGGGGTTTTGAATGGCTTATGCTGCTTGTTATCGCTATAGCTTTGAAAAGCATTGAATTGGAGCTTTTTTTTGTTAGTTGAATGGGTGCACTTATCGTGTCATCACGTTTTGTTTCTATTTTGAGAAATACAAATTAAAAAGTACGACATACAAATTTAAATGAACGATATATTGGTTTAAACACTGACATTCTCTATTCTATTTTACCAATGAATATAGTCATAATTCCTATAACTTTAAAGACATACGAATTTTCATTATAATTAATTACATAGGTAAACCATGCAATCAATAGATTATTTATTTTATATGAATATTTTTATTTTCTATTTTGAACTTGAAAATGCATTAGTTCATTAATACAATAGCACTATTGTTCCTAATTGGGATCTGACATCGGAAGCTCGCACCTTGGTAGAGAAAGGTGTGCACATAAAAGGCCCTTTCAAGACAGCCACATTGAATCGATATATGTATTGGCAGCACCCCCATATCAGCTATCAATTCTATGTTAAATACATCCACGATACTGGTTTATACTCCGCTTCTGTACAGTCAGCCTCAATATCATCCTCACTAAATTTGTTTTCTTTAATTTTAATATAAGCTCAAGTTTCAAATCCGTATAATAGAATAACCGATAGAATATTACTGTTAAATATATTTTAATTCTGAAATTATGTTATAAAAGCCGGGATTTTAACATCTTAACATCAAAAGTCATATTAAGGAGATGTGAAAGAGTCCCATACCTATTGCTTGAAAATTTTCAAAACAGTTTTCCGGATGAAAATAACAACCGAAAAATTTGATCCAGACAATGCTTATACGAATTCGAAGGATATAGTATGCCGTTTTTTCTTAAATAATTTGTTCAATTTTGAGTAATCATTTCAAATACAGAAGTAAATAACATAGACCCTTGTAAAAAAATTCAATTTTTGAATAAACGGTTAAATATGCTCTTCGTATTTATATAAACACTATCTGGTTCGATTTACAAAAAGAAAACGTGTTTGAAAAGTACTTTTTCACTTCCCCTTATTACACTGATATCTCTCTCATATATTTCTGCTTTGTCAGCTGTGACGGACAGGACATAAAGAAAAAACAAATCTTACCTAAGCAGAGCAATTTACAATTACATAAAGGTTTAAATATTTACATCGCAAACTCTTTAAATCCAACTAATCCAAGCTAAAATTCTGTGAATTCTGAATGTTGAACTCAACTAACTCAAACTGAGCAATTTTAAAATAAAATGTTTAAATAATAAAACGGTGAACCCTAAACCCAATTAACCCAAAATGAGTAATTTTAAATAAAAAAGTTTAAATAATAAAACGATAAACTTTAAACAAAATTAACTCCAGCGAATCAATTTGCAATCAAAAAAGCGCTGCGAATTCATTGGCACTTAGCTTCCTCAAACTTAAATAATTATTCCTATATGGAATTATTTGACGGCGCTTGCCAACGAGCCGAGCACCTAAAAAACAATAGTTTATTTCTGACAGCTGTATCGAGAAGTCGTATTTGACGCCTGTTGCAAAGAAGTGTTGAGAAACTGGACCTCTGAACTGCACTTCGCGTTCGTGAATCAGAACTCATCGAACAAAAAGAATACTTTAAAGATTACCCTTGCATGAGTCGTGGAAATCAAGGTTATTCATGATTAGAATAGGAGAATTCAAGACTCAAGAAATGAAAGTGGATTACCGAATACACAGAATTTAAAAAAAGATTCAGAAAGTATTTTAAATTCTCCAACTGTCCTTACTTCTGCGGATAAATAGAAGCCATAAGATATTGTAAAGAGCATCAAACGTTGTCAATGCCGTCAACAGTGATATTTTGATAGTGAAGAAAAACAGTTTCGTGCACTCGATATTATAGATATATATATGTAAGACTGGTACGTGCCCACGCGATGGTGTTTCATACTATAGGTCACATCGCTCATTCTTCCGCAGTTAGTTGGCTGTCAACCTCCGCGCCGCGAGCATCTGATACGCACAAATAAAGAAGTGATCTTGTCAAAACCAAAGTGTTCCCATTGTGCCAAGCACGTCCTTAATCTCGGAGGAGGAATTAACAAGAAACTCGTTACATTACTATTACTCTTCGACTAGAAAAGAAACAGGCATATATTAATCTGGATTAAATCGTACATTTTAGGAAGACAGCAAGGTGTTACAGAGCGCTCTGACGCCAAGTCACCTTGGTTGTCAACAAACCTTGGACTGCCCCAGGGGTCCGTGTTGGGACCCTTGCTGTTCAGTCTCTATATTAATGACATTAAAGAGCTATTCGTCGAGCTAAACAAAGATCTAACAAAAAGACAATTACTGTAACGTCAAATATTACTTTATGCAGATGATCTACAGATTTATTTACAAATAAACCCAGAGAACATCGACGAGGTTGTGAAGATCATGGGCCGTGCTGCACAAGCAGTTGCTGATTGAGCCGAGGACGCAGCCCTCAAACTGAATTAGACTAAGACTAAAGCTATTGCTTTCGGCTCTTGAAGATATATAAATAGTCTTGAGTCACAAGGTAGGTCGTGCCCTTCTCGCAAACTGTCATGAGCCTAGGTGTTATACTTGATTCTAAACTCACGTGGAAACCGCACGTCGACATGGTTTCAAAGAATGGAGCACTAGCCAAAATACTCGCTCGCTGACGGTCGCTCGTTATCAGGAAATTGTATATTTATATTTTAGTTTGAAATATATTATTAGAAAGAAATTCATTTTACACGTTTTTAGAAGTTACATTGTAACACAATATAAAGTAATTAATAATTATTATATATTTGAGTTGTTAATTTATTGTATATTAATAAACAGTTAATTATAGATACGTTCAAAAATCCTTATACTAATGCATCGCATTTTTATTTAATAATTGTTTAAATGTGTACAAAAATAAATAAAATAGTTATACTTGAAAATCATAATAAATCAGGTGTATATTATTATTTAATTTCAAATACATAATGGTAGAATAAAATTATAAAATGTTCTTTTTATTTCGCAAGTATGCACTGTTGCACAATGATATATAAAATAAATAACAAATTAAATTTAAATTAGTAAAATAAGGAAGATAAAAAAATTATAAGTTCCACGTGTTTCTTGGGAGTACGTTGTAGCGCGGTGTGATATGGGTTTTTTAGAATATTGATGATTTTATGTATTTTATGATATTATAAAAGTTGATTAAATAAATAAGCTGCTTGTTTATGTAATTCATGTGAATTTTATTTTCAAATTGAGTTTTCGCTAATGCTCGCTAGTAAAATATAAAATTTTAATAAAATTAAAGTAAAATATCAATCTAAAGTAAAATAAAAAAGAACTAAAACCTTTATAGAGTTTGAAAACATAAAAAATGTAATAAATACATTTGTTGCACAATTCATTTGGTAAAAAATGACTATAAAAAGGAACAAAATAAAACACAGAAAAAAATAAAAGATTATATCGACGGTTGAAGAAGGGGCTAACTCAGAATTCGCTCAAAGAAGGGCTATTTAAACCAATTATTTTTTACATTCAATTTTGTAATACGCATTAATAAAAAATAAAAGAATTTATTTTTTTCACAAAATACATATTTTCCTATTTTTATTATTGCCTATTACAAAATTAAGCCCGAGAAATAATTAGTAAAATTAAACATTCTTTGCGCGATTTCTCTTCGAGCTAGCGCGTTCTTTAAGCGCTAACCGAGTTAGCCCGTTCTTCAAGCGAAAACTGAGTTAGCTTCTCCTTCAAGCGTTTTCCCAATAAACCTTTTCTTCCACACAATAGAATTCTATTTAGCCATAATTTCTACGTGTGAGGTTATGTAAGTGATATTTTTGAAATTTATAATAGAAAGATTGAATCTTAATAATTGTATATAGATTTATATTAACTTAGATAAATAATTATACACACAATAAGTATCTAAATATTTTTTGGATAAATATTACTATTCTTACGAAGAAGAATTAATAGTATCCATGCTATGGCCTAGATATGGCTGGCCTTAAGTATGGCTACCATACGGCCAAATCATCCAGACTTGTCCTGAAAAGCGTTACAGGCCGCTGTGGGGTCTGGCCAGTCGTACCTGGCCCAGCCCGGATGTTACCTGAGGCCCGTCTTAACTCATTATTACTCGGGTATACCCCAACAGCACTTGTTGTAATAGTAGTATCCGAAGTGTATTATAAGGTGTATTGGTAGACAACTCATATATAGTCATATATAGTTATATATAAATGGACTTTTACTTTATAAAAGTATCGCGTAAGTACCGCGCTTGGTCTTGGTGGTTATTGTGGCTGATGACGAGGTTCAGGAAGTGCGCTTCGCAAATTTTGGGATCTAGCTATAACTACTGGTCGAAGAAGGTATCCAGGTCGATAAGGTGGCTGACACCCGGCTAAAAATGAGTCATATATAATTATATATAATTATATATAACTTTTGTCTCTATATAATAATGCATAATTATACACGATTATATATAACTATAAAATAAATATAATAAACAATAATCCATTATACTATAACATTACAGTTCTTTTATAATGAATCTCATAGTAAGTGTACGTGCGTAAGTTCAAGGAGATGTTAAACCCCCCAGTTGTCGACCAATACCAGGAAATATTTTTTTCAATTAATTTTTAATTTTCAGAAAATATCTCTTTGGAGCGTTGTTGTTTTTCATTTATACGTCAACGTTCCAGAAATATATTTGCTCAAAATTAAAAATTAAATGAATAAAGTTGATCCTCGTCATTGTCGGTGACGGGTGGGTTCAACATCACCCTAAGTGTGATCTTCACGTGTCTTCATATGTATATATGTGTGTGTGCTTATGCATATGAGTATGAGTTTTAATGTGTGTGTTTTTCATATACATGTACGAAATGTGTGCAACTGTCCGCATGGTGTTTTGATATTTCTGTGTTTTAATGTGTGTGTACGTGACGTATGGATGAGTGTAAGAGTGTATTAAGCCAGGGGAGTTACGACGAAATATTTCAAATATGGCTCAAATGTGACGTAACTTAGATAACTATTGGAATCGCTCGGGAATGATATACCTATTGAAAATATCGAGGTGCGCCATCTTGAAAAGGTGTGCTATTTGCATAAACAACGAAAAAGTGAAAAAAATGCGGAAATCGCATTTTTTCCGGAAACAATCGCATATAACTCGGTAAGTATGCATTTTAGAGAAAAATGTATGCTTATAAATTTGTTCGTTATGAAATTTTCTACAAGATAGAGTTAGTCAGATATCCGTAGATTTGAAATGTTCGCTGAAAATGCTCGAAAGTGCAAAAAAAGTAGGTAAAAAGCAAGGTAGTTTTAAATTATTTATTTAACAATGAAAAAATAACCCAATCACGCCATAAATTTAGAGAAAAGTACTTGACTGCAATACAAAACGAGAGCCGCAAGGCTGCTTAGGATCGGACTGACAGTTTTTGCATAATGCAATTGTTAAGTAACCTACCTGGAAAAAAAGATTTTTTTTTTAGTCTGTGCTCGGAGCCGAAATTCGGAGGGGTAGGGATAGGCTGCGAAACTTTCAATCGGCGCTTCAAAATCGGCGCGCTCGCTTCAGGATGATATATTTCGGCTTCTACTACACCAATTTTGACGATTTTTTTTTAATTGGGGTAGAAAAACGAGAGGATTTCAATTTTCATAGTTACACTTATCAATTTTAAAAAATAAACATTCGGTGGTCGATTTTCATAGTCAAGCATTTTTAAATGTTGCTAAAAATTAGTGCTAATCATAATATCCTTATTGGGTATATATTGTTCATTGTAAATTAGTATTAAATTGAAGAATTAATGCGTAATAATGTTATAAATTAATTTAATTGTTATTTAATGCATATAGTACATTGAATAACGGGAGATAAGGTATAAATAATCGTAAAATATTGACAATTTCATTAAATTTACATAATTTACAGAATTTATTTATAATACAAGTTCATTTATTACATTAATTGGCATACTTTTTTTTTACACGGAATTTCGTCGTCGCTGTCTTCGTTATCGGAAACGTATTCGTTAGCTGTTAATATGTCTGTATTTACATGGAATTGTACATCATTGTCGCCATCAATATCAAGTTCGCTACTATCTTCTACATCTATATTACTGTCTAATACATTTTCTTCGCAATTTTTACAAGTTTGACCGTGGCATCCTGCGCAATAATCGGAACATTTTAATCCGCGTTTTACACAACTACAAGATTTTGTGCAGCCCTTTGTACATTTACAACTGATGTCTCGTAATATATTTTCAGGAACTAGTAAATCAGTTGTATATGTTGGTTGTAATTTATTATCCCTAACACTCCAACCCCATTGCGTCGGGTCCAACGAATTACCGAGCTATTGTTGCACTTGATAATATGCTCTAAACGTATGCTGTTTTGCAGCTAATTCAGTTGGCGGAAGCATAGCTAAATTAAAAGCTTTCTTCGTAGAGCTACTTTTAAAACATAAATATCTTAGATCATTTAATTGTAAATTACTAGATTTCCTGCCCCCATACATAGCTGCAAAGATTTTTGAACCGGCGTTTTCAATTTCTTGTGCAGTTGCATTTGTTTTATTAAAAATTAAAGCTTCTTCAATTAAGCTTGTATTTTTTTCTAATAATTTTATAATTTTAGCTTTTCCTTGTTTGAAAAAAGCAGATGTAGTATCACATCCAGTGAAAGCGTGAATAAAAGCAATCAGATTTTTTAAATTTTCGCCGATAAGAGATGTGGAACTGTAAAGCCTTTCATCTGTTTTTCCTCTACTTGGTTTTAAGAAATAAATTTTCTTATCTACAGGCGATCTTTGCGCTAAAATTACTAATACATCTATATCTTCAGCTACAATAATGGCTGGCTTTTCGTCGGTGGCTAAATTAATAGCGGTTTCAACAATTAGAGCATCAGCGTCTTCTTGAGCTTGCTCAGTACGATATCCATCGGCTTGCAATTTTTCTCGTAAATATAAAATAAATCGATTTTTGTTGCGATCGTTCGATAAAAATTTCTCTTGCGATGTTGATGCGGTCATGGACAAATGAAATTGTATTTCTGCACATAAATTTCTAGCCTGTCGACGTAATCGTTCTGCACCTTTAGTACTACTTTTTAAATTTTCAGGGTAACCATCAAATATGATAAAGCTATTGGCAGCGTAATATTTAGTAACATAAGTTACATAACGATCAAGAATGACTTCAACAGTTCTCAATCCTCCTTCAATCCTCTCGTTTTTCTACCCCAATTAAAAAAAATCGTCAAAATCGGTGCAGTAGAAGCCAAGATATATCATCCTGAAGCGAGCGCGCCGATTTTGAAACGACGATTTCAAGTTTCGCAGCCTATCCCCACCCCTCCGAATTTCGGCTCCGAGCGCGCACTACACAATGTTTATGCAAATTTTTGTACGTGATGCCCACGTGCAATGTAATTTTTGAAAGCAGATACGAAAACATCTCGGAAAAAACTATCGATTGGTATATAATTTATTGTTACATCATTAACCGTTACGCCGCATACCCTTCCCGACTTTGGAAGTTAATATCTCAACATTTACTGGACCGAATTGGATGATTTTTTTTTAAAAGAAGCGTCTTTTTGAGTACTATTTTCCTATACTTTCCGAATTTTTCCCACTCGCAAATCCCGCTTCACAGGCTTATTTGATTAAAAGCCAAAATTTTCAAACTTTTTAAAACCGCTCAAAAAATTATTAAAAAGTGAAAAATGGTTCAGATGGCAATTGTATATGATAGTTTAAGGGTCCAAGAAGGTGTAAAAGCACGGGCGCAAAAAAATATTCATAACTTTAAGCCTGGCACAAAATTAAAAAAAAAGTCTTTTTTTCCAGGTAGGTTACTTAACAATTGCATTATGCAAAAACTGTCAGTCCGATCTTAAGCGGCCTTGCGGCTCTCGTTTTGTATTACAGTCAAGTACTTTTCTCTAAATTTATGGCGTGATTGGGTTATTTTTTCATTGTTAAATAAATAATTTAAAACTACCTTGTTATTTACCTACTTTTTTTGCACTTTCGAGCATTTTCAGTGAACATTTCAAATCTACGGATATTTGACTAACTCTATCTTGTAGAAAATTTCATAACGAACAAATTTATAAGTATACATTTTTTCTCTAAAATGCATACTTACCGAGTTATATGCGATTGTTTCCGGGAAAAAATGCGATTTCCGCATTTTTTTTCACTTTTTCGTTGTTTATGCAAATAGCACACCTTTTCAAGCTGGCGCACCTCGATATTTTCAATAGGTATACCATTCCCGAGCGATTCCAATAGTTATCTAAGTTACGTCACGTTAGAGCCATGCCAATCTGTAACTCTCCTGGCCTATTATATAGATGAGTATACCCTAGTGTGAGAAATCTATTAAATCCTATTAACTCCTTTTTCCAAATATGAAAAAATTCTATTTGCGAATAGGATGTATATGCAATTGTTGTATTGGTGAATAGGATTTAAAAGATTTCTCACACTGGGGTAGATACATATTTTTATATGTAAAATACATGTATTATGTAAAAAAGCGTCGGTAGACGCGCTAGGCGGTGCCTCCCTAGTAGGTATATAAATTTATATACAATCATATACAGTTATATATATATATAATACATACATACAGTTATATAAACCCAAATATAACCGTATACAACTATATATAATCATATATAGTCATATATGATTATATATGATTTTTATATATAACCATATATAATCCTATATGATATTATATAAAATCATTTTTACTCAAGTATTATTATAAATTTATTAAATTTTATAGCACACTAACCTCAAAATGCCAACTTTATTGTCGATTTTGAGGTTGTTGTGCTATAAAATATCGTATGAGACTGTTGTGGGAGGTGATTTTCTACCTTGCTCGATTTTCTCACTCGCTTCGCTCGTGCGAAAACCCTCGAGCAAGGTAGAAAACCATCTCCCACAACAGTGTCATAATATACTATTTAAAAATTAACTATTAAATATGTTATTTACGCACAGGGCCATGCGAATGTAATATCTTTTCCAGGTGAAATCTTAGATACTCGTAGTACAGTTTTGAACGAAGACTTCCGATAGTATCGTTTCCAAGCGAGCTCTCAGATAGTCTCGTTTTGAATGAAAACTTCAGATAGTTCAGTTTACGTCTTCCCCGACGATCTAAACTGTTAAGGAATAACCAGTTACCAAGGATCAGAAGAATATTAGAAATTGTGTATTGTATGGTAATTTTTTATTATATTATATTATTTATTTATTAATTTATTTATTTATTCATTTATTTAAATATTTATTTATAGGAGGTTTATTTTGGAATAAACAAAACCTTTGAGATGATTTGAAAGAGACTTTTCTGGGTCGCTTGCTAAAGTGCTGTAGGGAACTGGTCTAAATTATACAAGATTCGTATTTCTAAGAAGAGCCCTTCAGCCAATGAACATAATGAAATGTCGATCTACCATTCAGGATTATCGTTCAAAGGATTTCATATTGACATATTGGATCGTATCCAGTTTTATCGTTGGGTAGCAAGTATCTTCTTGTGATTATACATAGTTTTACAAGGTGGATTGAAGCGTTCACTATTCAAAATATGAGAACAAAAGCCGCTGCAGAGGTTTTTGTTAATCAGAATGTTATAGGTATGGTATTCTTTTAGGAGTACCCACATATCATGTTAAAGGGTTAATAAACTCAATATCTTCTTTTATAATATACTAGCATATAACTTATGAACTACGAAGATGTTTAAGATTTTGTGAAAATGCATTTTACGCTTTTCCACCTCCGTGCGGGATCATTAGGGTAAAATCCAGAAATTGATATTTAGGTATTTGTATGTGTAACCTTTGTAAACAAAAACCAACTCTGTATCTTCTAAAACTTCAAAGATATCGACAAACACGTAAAATCTCGTTTACTCTTTTTTCACCCCCTTAGGGATTGATTGGGGTGAAATTGCTTCTTATTTCGCCCCTATATCTATAAGGTTTATACCACCTAAATTACAAGTTTCTAGGTCCAGTGGTTTGGTCTGGGTGTTGATGAGTGAGTATATCGGATATCTTATTTTATATATATAGATCACATTGAAAAAACTGTTTCAAATAGAACTTCACAAAAAAAAACTGAAAATAGAGAATTTCATGTATTTGATGACAATTTTTTAGATTTTGCAAGCAATAACAATTTATGGACCTAATACCTGGATACGTGTGTATTTTTTTTTTTTTTTTAAATGGCATTTCGAACTCGAAAGTTCATCGCCTCATCTACGCAAGCCTTCCACGTTTCCCTATTTTGTGCCAACCCCATCCATTTCGCGCCTTCCCGCCCAATTTCAGTTACGTCTGATTTTACGTTATCCTCCCATCTGCGTCTAGGTCTACCAAGAGGTCGCGTTGCTTTCGGTTTTCCTTTCATTATGCGCGCTGCTGTACGATCATCGCCCATTCTTGCCACGTGCCCTGCCCATCTTTGTGTATTAGAATTATAAAATACATTGTCGTTTTAATAAACAAAGAATGTCCATGTTATTCAAGTGGGAAAAAGTAAGTGCTCGTTGGCATGGTTTATTAAGTTATACGTGTATTTATAATTATTGTACACGTAATTTTTAGTAATAAAAGAGAAGATCTAGGAGGTAACGGACACACATATCTATTCACACACGTCCTCGTACACGTATATACACAAACACACATACATTATACTTACACACAATTATAAACGCACACAAATGTCTACAAACACTTACAATATACATACAATCATACACACACACGCACGCACGCACACACGTACACGAATAAATTTAACATTTTGACTTATTTAACTAAATATGGATTTAATATTACTTAAAAATTGTATGTGTTAGAAAAATACCCATTCCAAATTTATTTTATGAATAATATATTATTGCAATTTTATCATAATATATAATAGGTATAATGAATAACAATCTCACCTTTTAAGTGAATTAGTTTAATTTTTTGAGACTATATATCTTTTGGATTGACATTATAATTACATGCAATTAAAGTCCAACATTAATTAAATTATTTCTTATTGATATGTTGATATTATATTCCTTATAAAGTTTCCCCTTATTTCCACAACCACATTTATAATAATTTTTTTCGAAAATTATAATATCTCCCTCGAACATAGGGAGGAAAAAAAAGAAAGGTGTAACATAAAATATTTATGTATGCAAATTGAGATGTAATAGCAGCCTGTACCTTATAGTCGACACTTTTTCTGGGTAAGAAAAATTACGTTATTATATATATGAATAAAAAATGGTCCGTGGGTATTCTGAGACTCATATCGAAAAGAACTTTGGCAAAACATTCAAATATAATATCCATTGTCGTGTGGTCCATGTAATGCACGCACAAAATTTTAGTTGATAATATTTTCAATAAGAGTAAAGATGGATATTTACGACAGTCGTTACTTTAAGATCAATAAGACAATGATGATGTACGTTGGTCTCTGGCCCTATGGAAATCGAAGAAAGAATTACTACATTCGCGTCTATTCGACTATAATGGTGACCATCATGGCAATGCCGCACGTGAGATATACGTTTAATGTATCTATGTATAAAATTGGTGTTATATTAAAAAAGAAAAATAAATTAATAATTTTATCATGGTTTTGTGTACTTGAAAAAACGTAATACCGACGATCATATGTAGATATTTGGTCTTCGTTCGAATTTTGGCGTGGATACGACCAGACTACTCGAAAACGTTGGGGTACTCATGTATATAATAGTAGTTTATTTGAAAATTGTTACAACAGCATTAGCGGAGGACAAGGTTTGCTTTGTATTTAAAAATTAACCATTTTAATAGGACGATGTTCTTATCTCGTTTATTTTCAAATTTGCAGTTCAAAGACATGTATGACGGCATAATGAAAAATTGGGAGACAATAAATGATAAAAATGAGAGAGACATACTCATAAAATATTCTGAAAACGGAAGAATGCTTACCATTAGTTACATGAGTGCGTAACTGTAGATAAAGTATTTTTAAAATTGTTAACAATTTTCGCATTTTTTTAAGCGGCTTATACAGTGTGACCATATAAAAATGAGGGCGATTTTCGGGGAGTTAAAAAGAAAAACTATTGTATCAAATCAAATAATAGTTTAAGATTGTATTATGCAATATTTGATTATTATTATTATTATAATTATTATTATTATTATTATTACTATTATTATTATTAATATTATTATTATATTGGCCAAGTAGTGATGGTTAGCAGTAATAATAGGGTCTGCAAGACTACAGCTATCTTAATCTCTATGTCAGATGCAGTCCTGCTTGTATCATCCTCATCGCCACCATAACTAGTTGTTGGGACTAACTGCCAGAAACTGTGTAGTCCATATCCTTGTTTACGCAGTCACGCCATCTCTTTCTTTTCTTTGAGAATTGGATCTAATGTTCCTCATAGCATTCTATTTCCTGTAGATCCATTTTAGTATTGCCCTCCCACCTTCTTCTGGGTCTATCTAGGGGTCTTGCGCACGTCGGTTTCCCTACATGTACTATAAGTGCTGTTCTTTCACTTGTCACCCTAGTTACGTGCCCAGCCCATCGTAGTCTTTGAGATTTAATCACTCTAGTAATATTTGACTTTCCGTATAATTCATGTATTTCCTGATTATGTAAAATTCTCCATTATCTAGTAATCTCAACTAGTAGGCAAATTTGGACCAATTTGATTACAGTGAAAATTCGACTCTTATGGAGTCAATTTGCATTCTAATTAGAGTACATTTTCACTGCAATCAAATTGGTCCAAAGCTGCCCACTTCTAGAGTGACTGATCATTCTAAGAACTTATGAGAGTATCTTACCCCGAACACCTTTCTAAGAACTCTATTTTTAAACACTCTAAATCTATATATTTCATTTCTCTATATATTTCTAATTTAGTTTTCTGTAATAGTAGTCGTAACTTTAATAAATTAGTTACCGAATAAAGGCATGTATTTACCGAATGCAGTCTCTTCTTGATTTCCTTATGAGTCTGATGTTTGTAGTTTATTATCATGCCTAGGTATTTAAACTCGTCTACTTCTTTGAAGGTTTCGCCCAAGACTATCAGATCGTTATCAGCATTCTCAGACCCTGTTCTGTTAGTGATAATATACTGGGTTTTCTCTTCGCTTATTTCTAGACCTACTTCTTTAGCTGTTTTTATTAGTATTTACACGTTTTTGATTATAGTTTCCATGTTCTTTTCTATAATATCTGTATCATCTACGTATGCGAAAAATTGTGTTAGGAAGTCATTTAGTACAATTTCTTCATTGCTTTCCTGTACATAACAGAAATTGAATAATAAGGTTGATAGTGCTTCTCCCTGTTTTGATCCATTGTGGATTTCAAATGGTTAAGATATGCTCTTACCTGACCGAACTATGCACCGACTATTATCTAGGCACATTTTGATTAAGTGAACTAACTTTTTGGTGTCCTTAGCAATGTTAAGACGTAGAACATTTTGGATCTTATTATTGAGTCATATGCTTTCTTACTCGTAGGACTCTGATGTTTATTGGCCAAAATATCAAAACATATTTTATTTATTTTTTTTAATCTTTGTAGTTGTAAGAATGTTTTGAAACCTATCAGATATCAAAACTTGATGTTTTAACATAGTTATACGCATTTATGTATAATAATTTACATTAGATAACATATAAAATTGAATCTTTAAATGGGATTTTCTCGCAACTAATTTTCATAACTTTAAAAAGTGGCTTACGCATGAGGTTTTTATGAATCTTCTTGAAATTTTCAGAAAATATACCTTAGTATATGTAGAACATAAATTATTGCCTACATTTAATTTTTTTCTTCTTATCTCATTTTATCCATCAGTCATTATCAAAAAACGTGATTTTTTAGGCATTTTCATAAGTCAAATGAAAACTAAATTGTTTTGAGAAAGTAGAAGACGATTTTTGAATTTCTGTCAACAGTTTATTTTGTTGACCAATCAAGGAAGTGACTCAATTTTTTTCAGAGCTTGTTTTCAAAATGCTATATGCAAGTGACACGTTGAAAAATGGCCATTTTCGTTTAAAAATATCGCATTTTATCAATAACCCTGCAAATAATTGATATTTTGAGCTTAAAATTGATATAGAACCTATTAATATCATCCTACATAAGCCCTCAAAATGTTAGCTCATAAGATTGAACAATAGAAAAAGTTTGCCTTTTCACCATAGTCCTATCTTATAATCAATGAATAGTTGGTATACCGTTTCTCTGTATTCCCATTTCTATTTAAGGAGTAACTGTACTTTACTAACTGTAAAAATCTGATCTTTTGCTGACCTGTTTCGTCAAAATCCACATTAGTAGTCCCCAAGAATTTCCTCCGCTAGCTGTATGAATCTGGCTTGTAATTTATTAGAAAGAATCTTGTAATATGTACAGATGAGACAAATGCTTCTATAATTATTACAGTTTGTTAAATTTTCTTTTCTGTGATAGGAACTATGATTAAGTTTCTCCACTCTTTAGGCATTGTTTCTTTCCTCCATATGGCACAAATAAAATTATGAGTTATTTTATTAAGTGGTTTATCCTCCATTTTTAAATAATTCGGCTCGCAAATGGTCTACTTCTGGGGATTTATTATTTTTTAACTGTTTTATTGTCTTACTAACCTCATATAGGCTAGGCTACTTGATGTGTGGCTCATCAGTATGGATTCATTATAGCCCGAAACGGTTTGTTGTTCGTGTACAATTTAGGAGCTCGTCGAAATAGCTCTTTCACCTATTTAGTAATCCATCTGTATCCGTTCGAAGGTTCCCAAGTTCGTATCCTAGGAAATTGGTCTTATTTTGGGACGCTCTCTTTATTAAGTTTATACCTGTATAAATTTCCTGAATATTATTTATATTACTGTTTTCTTGTATGGCTGAGACTATATTATTTTCCCACTTTCGCTCTTTATTCCAGAAAATTCGTTTGACCTATTCCCTTGTGTTACGGTAATCTGTAAAGATTGCTTCATTCGCGTTGATAAGGCTGAGCATTCTTGCTTTTTGCCGCTTTTCTTTCGACTCTTCGCATTCCTCGTCGAACCACGGTTTTTGTTTATTTTTTTTTCTCTGATCTAACACCATTTTAGCAGCCTGCTTTATAGAACTTTTGATATACGAGGGTAGTTCAATAAGTCTTTAGAATAAAGTATAAAAACAATTTTTTTTGGGTAAATTTTTTTTTATTTTTCAACATAATCTCCTTGGAGCTCTATACACTTGGTCAATCGCTTTTTAAGTTTTTTTAATCCTTCAGAAAAGTGCGTTTTCGGAAGTTCCTCAAAATAAGCACTTACAGAGGCAATGACGTCTTCGTTGTCCGTAAATCTCTATCCACCGAGCCATTTTTTCAAGTTTGGAAATAAGAAAAAATCACTGGGGGCTAAATCTGGTGAATACGGTGGGTGTTCGACCAATTCGAATTTTAGTTCTTCAATTTTAGCCATTGAAACGAAGCATGTGTGAACTCGGGCGTTGTCGTGATAAAGAGAATTTTTTTTCTCGCCAAATGTGGTCGTTTTTTTTTTTATTTCTTCTTTCAGCTGCTCTAATAATGATGCATAATACTCACCAGTAATTGTTTTACCCTTTTCCAAGTAGTCAATAAGTATAATTCCACGTGCATCCCAAAAAACTGTAGCCATAACCTTACCAGCTGACTTTACGGTCTTTGCCTTCTTTGGAGCTGGTTCGCCTGTGGAAATCCACTGTTTGGATTGTTCCTTTGTCTCAGGAGTGTAGTGGTGTATCCATGTTTCATCCACAGTCACAAATCGACGAAAAAATTCCTCAGGATTCCGACTTATGCGCGCCAAAAGAGCCTCAGAGGCGACCACTCTATTGCGTTTATTCTCAGCTGAGAGCAAACGCGGCACCCATCTTGCCGATAGCTTTTTCATGCCTAATTTTTCATGTAGAATTGAAACAACTGCACCTATAGATATCCTTGTGGCCTCAGCTAACTCACGCACTTTTAATCTTCTATCCTTCAATACCATATCGTGGATTTTATTGATGATTTCGGGAATAGTTGCTTCTACGGGCCTTCCTGAACGTGGTTCGTCACTTATTGATGTACGACCACGCTTAAATTCATTTACCCAGTTATAAACCGTTGCTAAGGCAGGGGCAGATGTGCCATGAACTGAGTCCAATTCATTTTTTATCTCATATGGAGTTAAACCCTTTAAATGAAAATGTTTAATTACCGCTCTGAACTCGTTTTTTTCCATTTTTCTTAACAAGCAATTTTTTTTTTTAATTGGTTATAAAAACACGTAAACTCAGAAGATGTGGACTGTGACTGCACCATATATCTAGTCGGGAGTGGTGCTGACTGAAAACAGATGATTTGGAGCGATTCGCGCGCCATCTGTTGGTCATTCTAAAGACTTATTGAACTACCCTCGTATTACCAAGTACTTACAATGTCATTCCCTTCCTCGAAGTCGTCTATTTTATTTGTCATTCGCTTCTTTATAATCGTCTAGTATGTTACTCTCATCCGCTTCCTCGTAATCGACTAGTCTATTGTTATCTAATACGCCTAGACTATTTTAAACTTCCGCATTATATTTAGTTTCAGTGATCGGATCATTTAGTTTCTCGAGATTAAATTCCACGGTTTGGCATGGTTTAATCTTATTTTTATCATCTAATCCGCGGTAAGTTTGGACGTCGAGAATGTTAGCCTGTCTGTAGTCTTTGATTAATTAAAACGTGATAGATTTGGTTAAGCGCATTTCTACCAGGTAATCTTCATGTTACTTAATGTCAATTTTCGTGTATAAAACATGAATTCGTAACTATAAGATTCTTAGACGCAGCAAAATAATTCTAAAACCCTAACACCATTGTCGTTATTCACGTCATGTAAACTTTTTTTCCCAATGGTCGGTCTAAAATTTTCCTTCCTTTCAAATTTACAATTACATTATTTCTTGAGTAAAAAAACTTGCAGAGTTATGATTCAAAGTATAGGTACCATTTTCTACTAAAATAATGCGTATTTTGATTACAAAAGATCATAATATATCTTGACCGTAATGGCCTATGAAACGAAACTACGGATACTACGCATCATTTGTAGGTATCAGAACCCTCTTCCTGCAGCTTCATCGAAAGCCGCGTCCTGCAGAAAAAATAATATGAAAAAGAAACACCTGGTACAGGAATGTTTGTCGTGAAATAATTTAAAATACTTTAAAAAGAGCTGAATATCCTGAAAGTTACAGGTGCAGACAAATTTTCACTCAAGAAAGCAGTTAAAAATAACAGTATCTCCAAATAAGTTGTAGAAAAATTTTCACTCAAAAAAAACAATTAAAAATTACCATCTCTCTAAATAAGGAGAAAAATTTCATTCAAAAAAGCAATGAAAAATTACCATGTCTGTAAATAAGTAGGAGAAAAATGTTCATTAAAGAAAGTAATACAAAGTTACCGTATCACTAAATTAATAAGAAGGGAGATACAAAAAATTACAATAAAAATTGAGCAACACTAATAGTTATTTTGTAACGTAAAACTGCACTACAAATATCTAGCTAAATAGATAAATAAATGAGTAAATAAGTAATTTAAGTTTTGGTAGTTATATAAAACAATACAAGTATTTTTTATTGAAGGCTTGATATGTCGCGCCGATCTCATTCTCGACCTGCTAAACATACAAAAGAAATTTCACGTCAAAATATTCACTTATACTCGAGATATGACGCATCTCTCGAAGTTCAATAAAAAAATAGCCCAACTGCTGCATCGATAAGGGACAGAGTCCGACAAGTGCCTGAAATAGAAAAAATTAAAAGAAAGCGTTAAAATAGATAAGATTTCCTATACCATGTACTAGGATTATTAAAGAACATTAAAAATTAAAAAAATTGCGATGTTTTAAAAAAAGTGTTTAAATTTTACAAACAAATATGGCCTTTTTTTGCATTGCAAATTAACGTTTGTTATAGTATTAAAAAGATCCTAGTTCATGACTTGAAAAAACATCACATTTGAAGATGATTTATTAATTTGTTCGCTAGTTATCACTACAGCAAATTTCAAAAACGTTGTTTCGATGAAAACGCGTTTAAAGCTGTAACGGTTTACGGCCCCCGAGCTGCTGCGCTGTCGATACCGAGCGTTTTAAAAAGATTTCAGTACGGACTACAATACTTAAGGATGTTATTTACAGAAGTTAATTTATAAAAAAATGAAAAAAGATTTTTTCAAAGCGTTACACTAGGTAAGCCCCTTTAGAGGATCTAAAGATAAATTTCCTGCATTATTAATTGCAATTTATTATTACCCTAAAAGTTTATTGGAATGAAATTCTATGAACATTTTGTTCCCACGGTATTTGCCATTAGAATCTTTCTACATGGATATGATGTGTCGTGTGATGTGCTTTTACCTTGCGATATTCCCGCGTTTCAGCGTGCATCGAAACAATTCAAAATTTTGATGTCTATATTTTAGTAACCTCTATGTACATTTTAAGGAATAATGTTTTCATAAATAAGTAACATAAATCACTTAAAATTCGTAGACGGCATAAAAACACAACAACGTCACGAGGAAGAAACACATCACACAATACATACACTGTGTAAATCAATTAATTCTTCCAACAGACTGTGTGCACCAGCGCATCCTACTCTCTCTCTCATAGCTGCGGACAAAAATTTGCTCGGTTCCCTTATCCCTAATGAAAAAACATTCACATGAATATGCAGCATATAAATCTGCATACAAACTTGTATACAAATTTAACCTGCATGTGCACCTGCCTATAAACATGCGTCTGAGCTTGTATGCAATTCTGCATGTGAACCTGCATGCTACCCTGCAAAAAATGTATCTGGATCTGAACCTTGACATTCAAATTTTACTTTTAATTTGGATAATCGTATCCATTGGGAACGTTACCTACACAGCGGAGCATGATGTCCAAAACGAGGCATGTCAGCAATGGGTCCGTAATTTACTTCATGTAAAAAAGTCAATTATTTAAGTGTATAAAATCACGTAGAAAATTAGCCATATTTTGTACACATGTAAATTACAGTAGAATCAAAGATCTACATAATCTCATGGTATACGGAGAAAAATTCAATATAAGAATAGCAGTTTCAGGAATGCTAATATAACGTCTCGAAAAAAATTAAAATTCCTTAAAAAAGAACGCTGTCAATTGCTTTAACACTATACTTTCTCAAAGTGATGGAAATTTTACTATAATCTATATGTACACACATAAAATATGTAAAATATATTATACTTTGGCTATGTAAAGAACACTAAAGATTATATAAAACTTAATATCTACAAACATATTATCATAATAAAGCTAAAAGATATCGGGATATCAAGGGTGAGAACAGTAGTTTTTGTAAAAAGGCGTAAAATTAAATTTTGCAATCACACTAGAGTGTAAATTTTACACCCAAGTTCCAAAGATTATGTTTTGAGGTATCTCGCAGACTCTCTCTCTGTCTCTCGCATGAGCTGGAACGATTATGAATGCTCATGAACGTTCATCCATGATCATGCGAGATCACACCCAAAATTTATTAAACTTGGACACGTTTGTGTAGAGACATGCATCTTTATGCATACAACTTTACCCGGGATATATATGCATGATAATAGACATACATGCGTTTTTATAAAAATTCGTGAATAATTAATTACAAAAACGCATAAATGTCTATGATCATGCATATATATCCCCAGTCAAGTTTCGGGTATAAAAATTCATAGAAATGCATAATTCTGGTACAAACAAGTTCAACAAAATTTTGGCGTTATCTCGCATGATCATGTTCAATAAATAAATTACGATTAATTCTTTTGTATTTAAGCTAATGATGATTTAGAAACATCGTAATAAAAAATTATAGGGTACTGAGTTTCACGAAGGTCCGTCGACGCTTTTCATCATTTACTAGTAAGATGAAAACAATGAAATAAATATATGTTGTCTTGGTCCAAAACGAGTTAAACCGTTCGCTCTTGTTGGTTACATTAAAATAAAATATTATTTTTATAGTCAAATATACATGCAAAATTCTAATTATTAATTTCAGCATACGTAATGGCAGCTCTAGTAACTTTTGTCACGTTACCATTGACTCCTGTGATTCTGAACAAGTTCAAGCCTTTGAACGAATCTCGACCTTACCTTTTCATAATGAACGGCGAATTCATTATAGACAGAGACGAGCATTTCGGAAAGATTTATTTTTTCGATCTCGTTACCTGCACTACATCGGCTGTCGTGATTGTGGCGGTTGATACTATGTTCGCAAGCTGTACCGAACATTGCATAGGATTGTTTGCTATTGTCAAGTGAGTGACTTCTATTGCATGTGTGTACTTGATATTTAGTGATTTTTCTAAAGCAGGTGAGAACGAAGCTAATACACTGTTTTATGATATTTTTGTATTCAACAATTTTATCAATTAAGAAAAATCATATTATTTTTTTTAACTATTAAGCATCCATAGCGTGATTTATGTTGGATTTCCCATTAAGAAGAGTCTTTCGCTTGTTCCTACTGATATCTAGACATACTGGAGTATGTTCCCATGAAATTTGAAATCTTTCGATTGATAGATTTGAAATTAATTTAAAAAATTTAATTTTTAAGCTTTTTTTAAATAGGAGTGAAGATATTTTTGTGCCTTTCGGGAAATTTCTTTCAACAACTACAAAAAACGCTGCTAACTGCCTTTGCAGAATGCTTACTCAAATAGAGGTCCTGATTAATCGATTTTAGGAATCTTATAATGAAAATTCGCAACTGATAAATTAATGCTATAATTAATTCATTAGATACAAGCTTTTAAGTATTGTCAGTAAAAATATTTAAAGTATTAAATGACAAAAAAAATATTTCGATTAAAACATTTTTTAAAAACTAATTTATGTTATTGTTTCACAAAAATAACTTTAAAGTTATTATAAGTTATATCAATCGAAAGGAAATTACGCCAACTTTATGAAAACGTACATATTTTTGACAAGCTGAACGTATAAAATGACATAAAAATTCTTATTTCGATTTTTATAAATTTTTAAATATTAATATTTTTGCTAAAAAATCTAATCAGTTCTAAGTTTAAACATATGTAATACGCCTGAATATTTCAGACCGTGATATGCTTCCCTTGAAAAGTTATGGTTGATACAAATTTTTGTTTCATACATACATACACGGACATTCTTTAAAAACCTTTTGAAAACCTATTTTTATGACTCGGGAACCTCGAAAACATTTACCCCCAGGTTTCGGCCACTTAAACTATTTTCTTTAAAAAGACAAACTCATATAAAAAATATCGCTAGGTTAATAATTTTTTAACGATATGACATTTAAAAATTTAATTCTGACGTTAAAACAGTTCAAAAAGCATACGTAACGCACGAAATGTGACACTAAGTAGGCAGCGAAAAAATATGTGGACGACGGGATTCAATCCGGCGGGGGTCTCAATATTAAGAAGCGCGTACCCTACCACTGACTCGTCTTATAACCCGTAATGCGAGGGTCGCGGAATCTTCATCTATGATACATAAAATAAATTTGGTTTCGATATATCTTTATCGAAATGTGCTTCCAGGTGATTGACTACTAGATTTTTTTATAATTTTTGTTGCTTTCTTGTAGTCAGCCGGGCATGGTCGGTTAGCCAAATTGAAACCCATTTTCAAATGTAATGATTATCACAAATAATTAATACTTGATTTCATTCATTTAATATTTTTTAATCTTTTATAGTTAAACTTAAATCATAAATCTATAAAAAAAACGTAAACATTGTTATTAAAAAGTGATGTATTGCCTTAAATTGTCTCTATCAACTACTAGCGATTAAGCGGTTGAGTACAAGACTCTCGTAGTAAAAAATTCAGGCATATTCTTCAAGAAATTTGATAAAAGGAGGATTTACAAAGCTTAAGGGGGTCTCTACCATTTTTCTTAAAGTTACCCCTTATTTTCAGATTTTTAAAAATTTTCACATTTTTGATATTATCACGAATGACGTGTGATGTATGCCTAGTCAGCCGAAATGAAATTCGAGACAATATGAAGACTAAATCGTTACTAATTTATTTGTTATTTTTTCAAACTTACTTTTTTAAATGTTATAGATCGTTTAACAATTATTAAACTAGCAATATTTTGTATACAGGTTGAGTTTATCTTTTGAAAGAAAATAGTTAAGATGTGTTCGACTACTGGGAGGTGGCCGACTATTGGGATCCTTTCCCTATTTAATAACATTTTAGCGTTTCTATCTATTTTCGACATTATAAAGAATAAAACAATCGTTCGTATAAATAGTTTTACTAGTTCTTGCGTTTACAGTGATACACAATATAAAAAAAACTGTTACAATTTATGTACCATATATAGTACACGTAGCGTTCAACCTGTTAATATACATCATTTGGTTTATCTCCGAAAACAAATTTTTAAGCAATAATAATAATTTTGAAATTAATTGTTTTATCGAGTTAAAATTTCAAATCTGCCAATCGAAAGATTTCAAATTTCATGGGAACATACTCCAAATGTGTATAGAAATAAGTAGGATCAAGAAAATTTAATAACGTTTAATAAATGATATATATGTAAGATTTCAGGTATCGTTTGCGATTGCCTACTAAATTGATTACTAATGCATATTATTCTGAAATAATAAAAAAAGATACCTCATATGAATGGGTAGTTGAAACCATTAGATTACATAAAAGAATTTTAAAGTTAAGTATGCGACCATAGTATGACGAACAAATACAAATTTAAATAGAAATTTCATTCATAATTGATTTCTTACGTACAAATCTAGATTTACATATACTATCGAGACATCATATTCCACGTCTTTCTTGGCGATCATGGGTATATACGTTCTGTATTTTAGCATCCTGTCTGCTTTAGTAAGTAATTTAAAATGCCTAAATGCATATGACACGTCACTAACCTTGGTAGAAAATGAAACGTCATTTAACTCCTCAGTTTATGATCAGTTTTTTTTAAAGTAGTAATTTATGTAGAAATCAATATTTTAACGTTAGAAAATTTTGCGCAAAATAAAATAAAATTAGTATGATAATAATTCGTTCTTAACTTTTTTTATGAATTTCGCCAGATAGTTAAAGCTTTAAAATGATTTATTCTATTTTATTATTGTAAATTGCCAAGTAGTGAACTCACATAAAGTAATATGTACATTAAAAGCTCTTGGTCAACAATCTGCCTCGACTAAATTTATCTATTAAAACGATATTCGTACAATTTTCGAATTTAATGTCGTAATAAGCCTATTCCTTTATTAATAAATAAATAAATTATTTTGTTACTTGTTGAAAACTCAAGTAATCAAAAATTGAACAAATATGCTTGGGATACAAATATTACTATTACTTTAGTAAGCGATATGTTTTTTATTAGAAAAAGAATATAATTTTCTAGAAAAAATAAATACTTTATACAAAAAATCTTATAAAACTGCACGGGAAACGATTTAATTTCTACCAAAACACAAGAAATAATCGATTTCGAGAGTTATTGTGTAAAAATTTTGAAAACGGGTTTTAGATACTCGTAAATTTGAATCGGCCGCTAAACAGTATTAGATACACCGGGATCTTGATGGGAATGACGATACATGTGTTCTATCTCAGTTGGCCGGGACAGAAGCTCATTGATCACAGTACTGGTCTATTTCGCGACGCGTAAGTTCCCAAAATTAAGGTGACTAGTGCATGTGGTTGGATTTTAAAAACTGTAAAATTAAAGTGGATGAAATAAAAAATACTAATAAATTATGAAGATTTTACGTTTCCGGGGGACAAAAATACGCAGTTTTTACAAATCCTTCTTTGTGATACAAAAGAGTAAACTTTGATTTTTACTCTTACAAAATTGCGGTATTACGTTTTCTACTTTTATAAAGAAGAAATGTATAAGTTTGCTCTTTACAAAAGAGTAAACTTCAATTTTTACACTTTTCAAATTGCGGGATTATGTTTTATACTTTTAGAAAGTAGAAACTTAGAAGTTTACTCTTTACTAAAGAGTAAAGTTCCAGTTTTGCTCTTTACAAAGAGTAATTATAACATTTTACTCTTTATAATAGAGTTCATTTTCTACTTTTTCACGTCGATTTTTACTCTTTGGAGTTGAGAGTGTAAAATCCGAAATTATTCAAAGAATAAAATGAGATATTTTAAATTATAATTGGATGTTATCCCCCGACTATGTGAGTCAAAACAAAGCTGAAAAATAAAATTTTTAATATACATGAATTTTTTATATGTAAAATAAGAATAGCACAAAATAATTATTTTCATGTTGTTTTAATGCAATAAAAACGAAAAATATATAAATTACAAATGAAACATCAACTTTTAATTCACGTAGTCATGATCAAAAGTTATTGTTACGATCTTTGGATTAATATTATTTTATCATTGTATGGACCAGCTTCCAGAAATAAAAATGTATCCTTTATCAGGGTTTTAAACTACAGGTATTTTTAGGTACTAGAAAATAATAGATATCACTCTTGTAAGTTAATGCAAATTTTTGTATATCTTTAATATGTATATGAGACATAAGTTAGTAGCTGCTTTGCAGCAGCCAGTTTGTAAGAACTCATTACGGTAACTATTTACTCAGATAAAATCTAAAAGTTAACAAAATATAAATCTATAAGACCATAAATAAACGTTTGAAGAATAGTTGAAAGCCTCATTGGTTTTGAAATATATATTGCCTGATTTAGAAAACTATGGCAAGTGGTGAGAGACTTATAATAAAAACTAGCAAAAATTTAGAAGACTGTAAATACCACTGACTAGAGGTGGCGAAATAGTGACAAAATCACATACAGTCTATATATTTAAAATATAAAAACTTACATTAATTTCAATTACGTCAAAATATTATTGCAATCGATTGGGAGTTTAACTTACCATGCGACCTTTTGCTGCCTATACTCTTGAGACCAGAAATAGTTTCCTATGTAAACCAGTTTACTGGGTTATTACATTCCAGTGTTAAGAATGCTGAAATGGTTTTTGGTCGGATTTATCAAATTTGTTACTAAATAAGGAAATATTGAGTTATAGGAAGTTAGCGAATATTAAGAAATAACAAAACCTTAACGTCCAATATATTAGACAAATGCTGTGAATGATCTTCAGCTTGTATGTTATTATAATTATTATTGAATACTGAAATTATGGTACAAAAACTTAATAATTCTTATAGGAAACTCAAATTCTTATTTGCTATTGTGATGTATACAAAGACTTATTTTACTGCAACAAAGTCTTAAAACCCATGATATGGTAAATCTTCAGTTTCAACTCATTTCTACAGACTATTCATAATAGTACTTCTACTTCACACTAACAAATAAGAATAATTTAATAATTATTTTAAGAAGAATAAAATACTAGTATGTTTTTTTGAAGCTCTTTACTTCGTTTCATTTATAAATATTTATTACATTTTACATTAATGGTCCCACAAAGTTTCTATTTTAATCTAAGTGGCATTTACGTTATATTTTATTTATTTAGACATCATGCAATTGATTCATGGGTCCAATAAATTGGATAAATACAGTTATGCGACCCAAGTAAAAACATCGAAATTCTCTTTGAGAAAGCAAAAATATCACATTCAACAGCATATGTTTTCACTAGCTCTACCGTTACCGCGGTAGATGTTTTCTTCTGTTATATAATACTTATCTAATGATTTTTTACTTCCCTTAATATGACCACAAAAAAAATATAGAAAAAATGTTTAGTATTAAGAATTAATTTTGTCTATGTAATAAAGGTACTGCAACGAATGGTATGATAGTTCGATCCAATCTAAGAAGCTGCTGAGGTTTTTTACGCTGCGTTGCTCGGAACCTTGTCTACTGACCGCTGGAGGATTGATTACCATGAATTTAGAAAACTTCATAATGGTAAGACGTTTAATGTTAATTGCTGTTTACATTTTTCACAATTAAAAGATTATTTATAATAGTATTAAATATTAAATAATTTATTTATTATAAGTAACTTTTAACAAGTTTACTGTTAAATGCATGACAATTGAATATTCGAATTGTAACTTGTTCTAAATATCTTCATTATTTTCACAATTGTTTCTTTAAATATTAACAGAGATTCTTCTGATTGCTTTCAGATTCTGAAAAAGTCCATATCATTCATAACGGTTTTCTCATCATTTAGATAGCAGCTTAAGTTGATACTCTACTGGAGTATCTATTACACACTAGACAAATAACACCCATAAAAGGGAAGATTAACTAATTTGATTTTATATTGTTCACACGTAATCCTGATAAAAGGAAAGGTTGAATTTATTTATTTTTTTTATTTAAACCAAAATTACATTTATATAAATAATAGTTTACATAAGAAAACAATTGCAATGTGAAAGCCTACAGAGGCATACAAAAATGCCTGTTCGAAGGTGCATTTTTGTTCGTAGGTGAATTATTATCTTTCTTTTTTATATTTATATTTCTTATATTCATATTTCTATTATATTTACATAATTGCTGATTTACTACAAGAATATAATTGAGAAGCGGGCGAACAAAACCGAATAATTCCACTTTTTTTTAGTATATCGAAAAAACCTGTGAGAAGTTGTTTTCTTAGAGGACAAAATAATTTCACCATGGGATTAGATCACTATTAGGACTAACTTGTGGTACACTGGGTTTTAGTAATTATATATTTAAAGCCCGAAAATTAACAGTCATATGTTTCGTGGAATTATCTGGTTTTGATTTAACTATGTGGAATTATCTAGTTTTGATCGGACTTAAGGTGGCCAGCCTGAGTTAAATCTTGTAAAAAGTCATTATACATATTATTATTATTATTATTATTATTATTACAGTAGCCAGCCATTAATGGTTAACAGTGATAAGGCCCTGACATTGTCGTCCCACCTTCGTCTTGGTCTACCCACAGGCCTTTTGCCTTCTGGTTTTCCTAGTAGTAGCATAAGTGCTGTCGTATCATTTTCCATCCTCGCTACATGCCCGGCCCATCCCAGTCTTCGAGATTTTATAACTGGTAATATCCGCTTTTCCATATAACTCATTTATTTTCCTATTGTGTAAGATTCTCCATTCTCCGGTTAACTCATCAATTTTGCCTCCAAATAACCTTCTCATAACTTTGTTCTCAAATACTCTGAACCTATCCTCCTCCCGCTTAGTTAGTGCCCATGTCTCACATCCGTATAGGACTACTGGCATAATAATTTTCTTATATATCTCTAATTCTGTCTTCCGATAGTACTCGCGATTTTAGTAATTTGCCCACCGAATAAAGACATGCATTTCCGGAATGCAGTCTTTTCTTAATTTCTTTATACGTTTCATTTTTGGAGTCAATTATACTGCCGAGGTATTTAAATTCTTCTACTATTTTAAACGTTTTATCTAACATTTTCAGGTCGCTATACTCATTCACGGATGCTATTCTATCAGTGACCATGAATTCCGTTTTCTTTTCGTTAATTTCTAGACCTACTTCTTTTGCCGTTTTTATTAGTATTTGAACGTTCTTTTTTATGGTTTCCCTGTTCTGTCCTATTATATCTATATCGTCTGCATAGGCTAGCAATTGCGTTAAGAAACCGTTCAGTATTACTCCTTACCCGCTTTCTTGTACGGCCCTGACAACGTATTCTAGTACTAGGTTAAACAGAAGTGTTGATAGCCCATCCCCTTGTTTTAATCATACTGCAGAAATATCTTGACGTAATCTAAGTTAATGCAAGTTTTTATATCTTAAATATGTACGTCATAAATGACTTTACCATGATTTGGACCCCTGTAAGTGGCCTTCATAGTCCCTTAAGAATTCACTAATCTATATTATTGAATTTAAACCTTTTTAAGCACTTACCACGGGTTTTTGAATCAAGTGGTATTTTTTTCATGGTCACTATCTATGCTTCAGAAGTGTACTCATTGACTTTCCAGACTACATTTATCTGAAAAAATTATTTTCAATTGTTAGCTACACATATATCAATAATAATAGAATTTTTATAGTATTTTCGTAGTATCATTATTGATACATGTGTGTCTAACAGTTGGAAATAACTTTTTTTAAATTTCTTATCGAAACAAATTAACTCGGAAATGGAACGGTTAAGAAAAGTTTGGCAATAATTTTAAAATTAGTATTGTGCAGAAGAAACGCAATATTTATGTACTGGTCTTTCGAAAGTTTGAGTGTCGTGTAATCTTTTGTCACTGCAAAGTCTATCCGTTTTTATATTCCTTCTTTTGAATAGAAAATTATCTAGCGCTTCTATATTTTTCTTCATCAACCTCGTTTCTGCTTTAATGCGACATTCGATTCGGATTTACTTGCCTTCGAGCTGAGATCACATTCTTATGGATCGCCTTATGCGATTTTATCTTCTCTCTCTGCGGAGGTTATCGTGGATTTTCAATATTCTTTTGTTGCCTTCTTCTAGAGTGTAATTTTATCGTATATTTTATCTATTAGAGTGCAAAAGCTTATGTGGAAGTTTGTGAGTTTAGTCTACATGTTGCGGTGACAACCATATCCCATTTCTTTTCCATATACATTTTCGATACTGTATAAGTTACAAAATTACCCATGTTGTCATTTTTTTACGATGTCGAGTAAATTAATTATTGTGTGTTAATAAATTATTCCTTTAAACAAGAGACACCTTCGTCAATTTAATTTTTGTCATTCTTATATTGTTATAATTATTCGCTGTTCAATTTCAATTATCTTCCTTCATACATATATTTTCATTTTTATTTTTAGATTCTTCTCCTACCTTTTTATAATTCTTCTTTCACTTATAGCTTTTATTGCTTTCAAATTTATGATTTTGTCCATTAATACACTGTATTTTACATGCTAAATAAATATACTACGTCACTCATCGCTCCTCATTATTTATTTGCCTCTGAAATTTCATCACTTTCGTCTGGATTCTTCTCGCTAGCTGCTATAATTCACTAATTTTCCCTTGACGCATATTTTAGTTTCTTCATCCATTACCACCCTCTACTTTGCTCTACCCCCTCATTATTCTCAAACAACCCATTTTCGCCGTCCTCCTTTTACTCTTTGCTTAAATCTCGCACTGATGCATTCATCGGCGTATGTTCATTATCTCGCGTATACCACCCTTGCTGCACACGTGTTGTAGCATTAGCTGCAGCGAATGAGCGGTTGCTCTTAGCTTGTGAGAGCGTAGTAAATTAAAAGTGCAGGAGTCTATTTTCGGTCTGTGCATCGCAAATTGAATTCGAGGTTGTTTGTTGAGATTCTTTATTTATCGATATTTGAATTAACGAAATAAAAGAAGCAATGTTTTCAAGATTTAGCGCATATTTGTTTTGTATTTTCAAATAAAAGTGTGGGCTGAATAATAAACAAATGTGCAAATAAATGATTTTCAAGTGTGTATTTTTCAGGAGTTTTTGTAACGTATAGCGGGTGCTTGGATTGCGCGCAAATTGAAATCACGGTTGTTTGTTTAGTTTGTTTATTTTGAGGTTTGCCTTAACAAAATGTAAAATGTTTTCATAAAATCTAAACCGTATTTATTTTTTATTTTTAAATCTAAATAATGGGAGAATAATATGTAAAAGTGGAAATAAAGCACATGTAAAGTATTTATTAAAAACTAAAAAATTACTGCATACCGAAAGCAAATTCAAACGAATTTCGGGAAAATTCAATATACTGGTTGTTTGTAAATTGAGATTTAAATTTTGCTCTAACATAACAAATAATCAATATCGGATTTTCACGTTAAAAATTTCTCATTCTAAGAATTTTTATTATTTGAAAACAAATAAATAGATATATTGTTTTATAATTTTTAAATAAAAATAACTTATAAACATCGAAAGATTATTCGAATATGATAATTCATTGCATTGACATAATATTGTGTAAGATGTACAAAACAATAGGAAGAATGTAATAGGAAGAAAGTCTTGGTTTCAAAACCAATTTTACAGTCTCCCTTTAATTAAAATTCTAGAGCCCAGGTTCACTTATCCATAATGTAAACACGAGCATATTATTGTTCACTGAAACAGCATATATTTTGTGAAATAAGTAGCAAAGAATATAACCATTTTACAATATGCGGGTGCGTTTTATATCCCGCATATGCACTTGCTCGAGACAAAAGTTGAACTGTGTCTAACTTCACAATACTCAAATTTAAAATTTTTTTAAAAGAATTCATTGCATCAGATATCGATCGTACATCTTTCGAAGTTATGTTTGACTATACAACATCAGCTAGTATACTAGCATTAATATGATTTATTGGGATCCCCAACGGTCTGATGTAATATTGAAAATATTCTCACTAATCAGAACAATAAAGAAGAAGAGCTAGAATAAAGACCCATGAATTTCTGACAGAAAGAGACAGTATCAAAGTTATTTGAAATTAATTCTCAAAATGTAAACATCGAAAGAGTAGTAAATTTTGAAATGCAAGAACTAGTAAGATTAAATGATAGTGGAGAGGCAAGCACTGAAGATTTGTAATATAAAATTCCTTTTTTCTATTGTATAATAAATTTCATATTATATTATACTTTTGTTCTATCAAAGGAAACTCCAACTACTAAGAGGTTGCTTTTTATTCAGTCCGAGCGACAAAAATCAAAACAATGCTTAGAGAAGCAAAAACTGATGAAAAATGATGAAATTTCAGCTTAGAAATAACTAAAACCACTTGACGTCATCACAGCAGTTTGAGTCCCAAACTCGATGTTTTTGCTGTTATAATATATGTTAAGGGTGGGTTTCGTATATTAGGTAAAGAGTAGAATTACCTTAATGATTATATCACATTAATGTAATTCATAAACATATATAGTCTTCTCTTTATTTCGTATTAAAAAAAAAAGCATAAAAAGGTTATTAACGTTGATGCAGCATTTGACAATAAAAGTTAAAATTTGTTTTCATATATTATTCAAAGTTTCTTACGGTCAGTACAGTTATATTTTTTGCGGAGTGCTTTAACAAACAATAAAAATCTTTTACATTTATAAATTAGTAAGGATATAAGGATTATTTTAATTAATTTATTGCTACCATATGTTTATCTTCTTGCTCGACTGGAAGCACCTAATGCTGGTCATAATCCCACTGCCTATATACAGTTAGTGATGCGTATAAAGTCACGATACGATGCATCTCTGCAGTTGCCGCATGTGTACTTATAATTAATAATTCGCGTTTTTGTGGCCTCCCTTTCGGTAATAGTTTTCTCGTCGTTAGTCGGGAGATTTTATGGAGCGAATAGCGCAAAGCCAGAGCGATGCGGTTTACACTTTTGACTGCTGCTACTAGTTTTTACCTTGCAGTGAATATTCACAGTACACATTGATTTACGGTTGCCTGTGCGTCATGTGTTTTGTTGCCGGCTTTTTTAATTATTAGGTTGAATACGGTTGAAAAAGTAGTAGCTAATGTGATGAATGATCCGATTGCTTAGTTCTTCTTCTAGTATATACCGTGTGTAGGAGTGTATGTAAACATCTACTAAAAGTGTTTTACATTAACTGAATACTGTACCTATTTACAGTGTTTTTATGTATTTCAAGTTTACAGATATGTTCCTCTATTTATTTATCACGAACTATTACGGTTTCATTTACTATGAATTATTAATTTTACTACATAACAAAAGCGTTTAATAAATTTTGCTTACTTATTTTATTTGTTACAAACCTTGCATTTTATACTGAATACATTATCAAACTTTTTAACTCCGAAATAAAATTCTATTACTTCTTACAAACAAAAGATAGAGCTCAACGTACATAAAAATACCCAACAAAACATTGTCGAACGATTTTCCGCCAATAAAAGCGAGCTAAATTTTCGCGAAATCGGAATCAACGGAATATCGTAGGGCGAAATATCCGGTGAAAGGCCTCGTAAAGTCTGATTTTGAACAAAGTACATTAAACGACACTCGGGAAGCGAACGAAACGCGCGCCGGCGGGGAGTTTTACGGCGAATTTACGGAGCCGCGCAGCAGGTCTCGCGGCAGCGACGACGCAACCGGATCGGGAAAACGATTTCGGCTCGTGGCTGCGCGTCACTACGTAGTCCGGGGAGGAAGATAACGCGCGGCGAGATTGACCCGCCAAACAGTTATTCGCGGAACGAATAATAAGAGTAGGTACCATTGCAATAATAAAAACCGATGCTAACTTTTTTGACAGAATATTCTCTCAAAGAGAATTTTGATAACCATTTAACAAACGAAACATAACTAAAAATTAACTTTTATGATTCAGGGTTCTCAAAAGAATTTAAATACGTCAAAATCTCTGAAAAAATTTACAAAGATTTGTCTTTTAGAAAGCAAAACTTTAACTTCAGTAGTAAATATAAATTATACAGATGATACCAATACGGAGCTTATATTTCTTTTCTTTTTAATTATCATTAAAAGATAAACCGAAAAGAATAGCAAACTTGTGTCACATACATACGCACACACACATGCACACACACACGCACACACACGCTCATATACACGTACAGGAACACACACGCACACACATACACACATACACATACACACATACACACACGCACACACGCACACATACACACACACACACACAGATACACACGCACACACCCACGCTCATACACACTCACAAAGATACGCACGTGCACACCCACGCACATACACACACATACAATCACACGCACACACATAAACACACACATATACACACGCACACGCATTTACACATGCACATACGCACACGCGCATATACCTTTACACGCATGCATACACACGCACACTCATGCATACACACCCACGCTCATGCATACACACCCACGCTCATACACGCTCACACATACAAACACACGTGCACACGCACGCACCGCATTTTTAACATGTTTTTGAATAGTTTTATTAACTCCCACTAACCCTTGAGGAAACAAAAAGCGTCATCATCTCGAATGTAAGTGGCCATTCACAAACGATTTTACTTTAGGTTTTAGCAGACTGCTTATTACGATAATCTTAAACGAAACCCGAAGTTTCTTATTAATAATAATAATAATGGATTGCTTGAAAATTTTATTAGTTATTGGCAAAGGAAAACGGAAAATAGTATCGATGAAGTAGGATGCATTAGACCTCTTTCACATCATTTTAATGATTTCTTTTTCAAGCCTACTTATCCCTCATTGTCTCACTATGACAATAAATTAAAAAATTTAATAGAGAATAATAAATACAAATTAAATAATTACTTTTAGAAAACCAGAAAACTTACAAATAGTCTGCGGGTAAAAATCAATTTATTACTTGTTTAGCCTACATACAAAAAATAAATTATACTATTGAGGAATAAAAAAATAAAGGAACTACATTAGCACTCTTTACATCCACGCTGTTAGTTCTGAGTAACTTTAAATTAGAGTTATATCACGAATCTTCGAATTTCGTAAAGGTTTCAGTAAATGATGGTGTAAGGAGAGAACATTTACATAATTTTATTCACTATTTAAAACTGTCGTATTTGAAACTGAAACACTGGCCCTCTAAAGGTCGACCTTTAACATATTAGGTAATAAAAAAATATATATTCTATCCACATACAAGCAATTTGTAAAAATTGTAAACAGATTAATAACTCAGTTTGGATTCTTGAAATTAACTTATATTTAAAAAATTTATTGCATTCTAAAGTTCTTTTATGACTACTATCAACATCACATCTCTTTTAAGATATAGGTAAACATACCCAAAAATCGCCAAAGAATCGGCTACGATATTCAAACATATTGTTACATAAAATTGCTCATCTACCCAATTCGTGCAAAATAACATATCTTTCATTTGCAGAATTTCCATTCTTAGAGAGCCTTTAGCAAAAAAGCCACGTCGATATATCCAGCGCAAGAAAAGGGTTCGACCTTGTCTCCCCCACCGCTCCCTTGGATTAAAAACACCAAGAAACGAGCGAGCACGCAGCGAGAGAGCGAAGTACGAAGGGAGTCCCATCATCATCCCTCATTCTGCGCCGTGGCATGGAAGCAAGAAGTCAACGCCGCGCGACCCCACCCACGCGCATAACAAGCTGTCGCGCTGCGCGGCAATTAGCGCGGAAAATTCCTGCAGCGCTGCCGCTGCGACGCGCTCGGTTCTTGTTTTGTTTGATTAATAGCGGGGGAAAGTGGCGCCCGGCGTGGAAAACTTTATGGACGCTCGCAGGCGAGGATGCTTGCACTATCGCGCAAGATGATGGCTTAAGATGAACTTTGGATTTTGTTGTTTGTGCGCGTGTTTCGAGGAGGCGACGAACTTGGCGATTTAGATTGCCGATGAATAAGTTAGTTTCTGGCTAAAGGGTTCCTGAGTCTCGATTTTTTTCTTTATGCTTCTTTGCTAAAGGATATTGTTTGATCTTTTGCTTTCTTAAAGAGATTACTTCTTTTTTGTTTTATTTTTAAGGTATAAATATGATTTATGTCTTGGGGAGTACAAATGAAGGTTGGAAAGGAATGTTTTTTTACATTTTTTGTAGAATAATTTGTGAAAAGTTTTTTTCTAAAGTATATCTCTTGAACATATTCTAGTAATTTTTTGGAAGTAAAATATTATAATAGAGGAAAGCTACATATATCCTCCCAAAACGATGATTTTTTGAAGACACTTTAAGATGACCACGATTTCTCAGCACAGATTCATCTACCGTCAAGAAACTAACAAGATTTACCTTATTTGATTTCTTTATGTTAGATAAAAAATAAATTCTTTGGGATGTCCGTAACTCCGCTATAAAATAAAAAAGTGTATCTGTTCGTGTATGTATGTAGGCATGTGCATGTGAGTTTGTAAATGCATGTTTGTGTGTTTGTGTGTGTATGTGTGTTTGTGTGTGTATGTGTGTTTGTGTGTGTATGTGTGTATGTGTTCGTCTGTGTATGGGTGTGTGTGCATATTTTGACTTTATAGAACGTTCTATATGTTTATAAATAAAATTGTAGATCCGTTTTATACAGTGTTTTACTTGTAAATCAAATTTATTGCTTAAAGACCCTGTTAGAAAGTTAGCTCTAATGGCTGGTTATCTTATTAATTATTAGCCAAATTAATAAGCTATTAATAAGTTAAATTATAGCTAATATCTGGCTAAAATCTGCTTAAGATTATGCTTTAAGCAAGAACGTATTTTGTTTGCAAATCTAACATATTTATATTTTGTTTTGAAAAGTTATTAGATTATTTAAGTTATTTTTTAAAAATATACATTGCTATACTTTATTGAATGTTGAATATAGTATGCCGCCAAAATAAATATTTTTATCAACAAATAACAACTTACGAGATTATAGAAATATGTATATGCAATACTAAAACTATTTGATAACTAATAATTTCCTTTCCAATAATTAGTCAATCATAACTTAGTCCATAAAAATTTTGTGATTGATGTCGAAAATAAAATTTTGTAATAAAACTTCATTGTAAAACTACAAATATTTGTTTACCAATTCTCAAAATTTCGTCATAACTTACATTATTCTGTTTTTTATTTTTTTTTTCTTTAAAATAACAATAATTATTTGACTACATGCATCCTATTATTTATAACATAAATAATACTAATAATACTTTTTAAATGCACGCGTCGATATGTAAACAAATAATCTAACCTCCATTACTACTAGACATTTAAGGTACATTTTTAACTTTAATTTAATAAAATATTTAATGTAGTATGATTAGAATTGCGTAGAACTTTGATTATTATAAAACTGTTATTATTTCCATTATTAATTACTACATAAATTAATTAGTTTATAATTTTATATTAACTAAAATATTAAGCAGAATCTAGCTAGAAATGAGCTAAAAGCATGTCGTTTTTAACTGATTTCTAGCTAATCTCTTAACCAGAATTAAAGCAGATTTAGAAAATCTAGCTAATATCTGGCTAGAAACCAGTTTAGATTTCTACCAGGGGACCTTTATTTATTTATAAAAAATAATTTAAATATTGAACACGCATCGAGCATTCATTTTTGTCCTAGATTTTCAAAGTTGTTTCTTGATAATAATATAATGAAATTATCAATCTTCGTTGTTCTAGTATTCTTATTTATTTGAAAATAAAAACAATATTGTTAATATACAATAAGAATAACCATTTTTATAGTAAAGAGTGTTCTAATTATTTATAATTATAATTTTTATAAAAAGTGAACTGAACAATATTTGTGAGACATCTTAAAAAAACTACGTGCAGAGTTGCCTAATGTAATTAAATTGCCTTTAATTAATTTAATTTCTCTCTTATTTTTATTTTTACCCAAATCTATTTTTACCGAATTTAAGTATAAGCTTACCTTATTTATTACTTTCAATCTTCCTGACATTTCATGCATGATCATAATGACGCGTAAAATTAATTATCCAAGAAATGTTCACTTTATACAGTATTGTTTAATTATATCCCCGGTAAAATGTTATACAATCTCATTACAATAATTTTTAAGAAATGATAAAAGTTTCATAAATACGTCTACAAATATTCCACACAATAATAATCGTTTGTGTTGAAGAATCAGTTAAAGTAATGGCAAAATTAATTGGCTATACGTCAATTGCAGTTTAGGTGCGCTTGTCGACGATTTCAAAATCTGCTGACGAAAGTGTACGTAGGAGCTGCCGCGCGAGCAAAAGGTCGGAGGCAGTTTTCTCGGGAGGAGGTGCAATAAAAGAGGTGCGACGTACGTATCGAGTTTCGTTGTCGATGTTCTGATAAACACAACGGATTGCATTCCTTTTCCGATCGAGAGCAACGCTTCTACATCCCTTACATCACTTAATGATTAACGCTACCGAGATGAAGTTACCTCGACAGTGCCAGTTTTGCTATATTTGACGTGACTGATTCTCGCTCTTCATATAAAAATAGAAATGTTTTTTCGATCATTTTAATTTTTGCGCCCATCGACTTTTGTACATTTTATAGTTCATAATTTTTTATTGAAATCCAGAAAGAATAATTTCACATAATTTGATACTTTATAATTAAAATTAAAATTAAAATTAAAACTAAACCTTTTACTAAGAAACATTTAATAGACATCATACATGATGTCGCAAATCAATGCATTTTTTTCTCCTTGAGCACATACTCATATAAGATTTAATTATCAATTGTTATTTGGTCATAATTATGCTTCTACATTTAAAACTAATTAATTAAAAATTGCCAAAATTTCGTACCAAATTTAAAAATGGAAAACGGCCTGTGATTGGTTGTTGAAATAATGGCGTCGAAGTCGACGGTCAACATAACCTCTTTAAAGCTTTACGTTTATTAAACCACAAATATTGTTCACAATGTCATCGAGCAAATCAACATATTTTTTATCCACTGTACTATGAAAGTCTGCAAATTTAAAGTGACGTATACGTTCAATTGTACTAGTAATATGTGTACTTCGTCTAACATGGCACACTAACTTGCATCCCTTCGACTGTAAAATTACATAAATTCTGTCCGCGAAGACTTCTGAATTTTTAGGAAGAACACCTAAGTATCATGACTTGTCAACGATGAATGTACCACTAGCACTTCCGCCATAGCCATCGGAATATGTAATTGATATTTTGCAGTATTACACTTGTTATAATCAGACCACTTAGCAGATTGATGGACAGCGTTGCTTGGTTTTTCCAACTGTATTTCAAAGCAATTAATGATTAATTTACTCTTTTAAATCGATATCCAAAAGAAATACAGTCGAGTCGCGGGGACTGAATAGACTCGGAACCAAAATTTTCGAGGACTGCAATGTGTATTTAGTATAGGAGCCTTTCAGTCCCCGAGATATCCTCATGTATAAGAGCATTGCAGTTCCCACGTAATTTCAGTCCCCGAGTTCTCAGTACCCGCGACTCGACTGAAGATACATTTTTTTCAATAACTTTTCAATATTTTTTGAACAGAACTTCGAAAAATTCTTAACATATTGATAATCTTGATAATCCTTCGCATAAAAACAGAAATTATGTTCATAAATGCCTTTCGACCTCCTTAACCGCAAAAGTATTACAGACATCGCTTTTATCTATGACAAAATAGAGCACACGCAAAACACGCGATCGTTGGATTTTCGCATTAGCAGCGCAACGCACACACGATCGCGTCCAATTGAAAACAGCTCATGCAGCGCTGCATACGACTACGTATACCCTTTTTTCGCAAATATTCCTCATTAACGTCGAGTAATAGCCTGAAAATATAAATAACATTGAAAGAGTTTCAGCTCGGAAGAGGTGGAAGCATATACACGTGCGTATATGCATAGTGCAGATTTCGCTCCGTAGGATGTTTTTCATTGGATTTAAGCGGTTTGTATAAAGTTTTTTGCTAATTTAAATTGCCATTTATGTTTGAATTTAATGAAGCGCTCGGATATCAGGGCAAATGCATTTAAGTATATTTTCACAGAAATTGTATTCATTTCTTGTAGTGTATCATGCTCAGCAATATTTTTTACAGTATCATTGATATCTTCTGAGAAATTAACGCTAACTAGTTCGTTATAAAAATGCACCTTTAAAAATTTTAATGCATAATCGATAATATGCGTTAAATAAAACGCATTCATTCATGATTTATCAGTCGCGCTTGAGCGATCGTTGGGAGCAGACATGTGCTAAATCGCTCGAATTATTTCCACGCTCGCTGTGTATACAATACATTGTAATATCTGGGCTTCGGCCTAAATTAAATAGTGTGTATAGTGCTCGTGTGAGTATTTCGGCCGTTCGTGCGGCCGTGTACTCTTGCTGCGGAGCAGAATGAAGACGGATACAATAGAAAACCCGTCTCAAGTAAAACCTCCAGAAAATGAAGGCTTGATCCAACCACTTGATACCTTATCGTCTCAAGAGATCCTCGCTGAAAATGAAGGTTCATCTCAAAAAAATGAAATTTCAACTTTTCAAGCCAAAAATTATGTTAACTCTATTTATGCGAATATTACCCAAAATGAAAAAGTACCGACTAGAGAACAAGGCTTGATTATGATGTGTGTTGAAGACTTAACGATTACTGATTATACTTGTGCAATCGGAGATATAGTCGAACCAAAAAATATATTGTTCTCGTTAAAAATTTCGAAAAACCGTGTGTGTTTATATTTAACAAGTAAAAGCTTAGTGGAAAATATTACCGAACAGTACAAATATTTAATTATAAAAGATAAAAGTGTATTTATCAGATCTTTAGTTGCTAACTACAAACGCATAATTTTCTCCAACGTGTCGCCTACAATACCAAATCTAATTTTCGAAGATATTCTAGACCAAATTAATGTAAACAGAAACTCTTAAAGTCACGATGATGAAAGCTAGTATAAACAAGGAAGGCTACAATCACATATTTAGTCAACGTAGACAAGTGTATGTTAAAGCGGATGACATTTCCAAAATTTCTACGATGTTTAAATTAAACTACGATGATATTGAATACTTTATTTATGCAACCACGTACAGGTTAAAATGTTTTGTGTGTAGCATTGAGGGACACATAGCTAAAAATTGTCCAAAAAATAAAAATAAAAATTCTCAAGAAAGTGAACCTAGTACATGGGAACCAGATTTATCTGAAACTATCATTAAAAAATCAAATGAAAATAGCGAAGTAATTGATACGATTCAGCCTGTTACACCTAGAACTCACAATTCTAATCTGAATACTTCACCAGAAAAATTTAAAAGACCACTATCAACCTCGAGCAGTAAGTTATCAAATAGTAGTTCTCTTTCCTCTACAGGCAATCACAAAAAAGTTGTTAAACCGAACAATAAAAAAAACTGAAGTAGAGTTAAGCCCAAGTGAAATTGCTGAAAAAACAGAAAAAGCTTATATATATTATCTATATATTATATTAAAGCTTATATATATTATCTATATATTATATTAAAGCTTATATATATTATTAGCTTATTTATATCACGGTGAAAGCATATTTTCAGAACATAAAAATTTATATTCTTTTGATTTAAAAGATTTCATAAATTTATAATAAATACACACAAAAATCCCGAAGTTGTCAAAGAAGCTAAACTACTGTCACCAAATCTAACTGAAATAATTAACTGCATCGCTTTAGTATATGATAAAGTTCCTGAAAGATATGTTAAAAACAAGCTAACGAAAATCAAGAATATACTAACTCTTGACAACTTTGGTGATTCAAATAATGATATAAAAAGTGGTTGTGAAAATGATAGTTTTAGTGAATATAGTGACTCTGAAAGTGATAATTGAATACTAAAGTTTTCTCTACTATATTAATATTTCAATTTTAGATCAAACTCTAGGCTCCGATCACTACCCCATTCATTGCTCTATTATTCTGCAGAAAAATTGTTATATAAAAAGATCCTTTAAAATTAAATCTAAACGTACTAATTGGAAAAATTTTATAGATAAATTAAATTCAACGTTCGATTGATTTTTATCAAATGAATTTGTAAACTCTAACGCTGCTGAAAAATATGAAATATTCACAGAAAATATATTAAATTGTTTAAAATCGAGTACTCCGAAAAAAAGATTTGTTGATATGTCCAAACATAAAAATCCCGTTCCATGTTGGGATGACAAATGTGCCAAATTACAAAGACAAAGAAAAGCGGCCTATAAAAAATGGAATTATACTAAGTCAATAAATGATCGAATTACATATAATAAATTATTTACTCGTAAAAACTTTCAAAAACAAAAAAAAAGAAAGTTTCAAAAAGTTTTGTGAAACGATAAATTTTCAAACTAATCCAAAGTATGTTTGGAATAACTGCAAAACTTTTAAGGATAAATGGACCAAAGTGCAACCTACCAATGTAAATAGTAACCTCCAAAATTCTTGCCATAAAATTTCCACTCTAAACAGAATATGCCCACCTTGGTGTGAGTCAAAGTGTTGTAAAAATTGCAGTAAAAATCATAATACATTTTTTGACTCTCCTTTTGATTTTGTTGAATTAAATGCAGCCTTAGATGCCAAGAAAAATAAATCGACTGCAGGCCTTGACGGAATAGATTATGAAACTATCAAAAATCTCCCACTTAAACATAAATTATTATTATTAGACATTTTTAACGAGATGTATTCAAACTGTTTACAATGGTACTGTGAATACTATAAAATTCTCTCAATTAATCAATCTGGTTTTCGTAAAGGGCGCTCTTGTATAGATAATATAGCAGATTTCAAGTTGAAAGCTAAAGAAGTCTTATCAAATAAAAAAGATATGATAGCAGTATTTTTAGATGTAAAAAATGCGAACGATGATGTTCTTAGCGATATCTTTATAGACAAACTCTCGTCGATAGGTTGTTTAAGTTCGTTAGTTAAACTTATAAAATTTATTACCTATCGCCGATCAATTTTTATAGATTCATTATTTAATGAATATAGATACAGTTATAAAGGAGTACCTCAAGGAGGTGTACTCAGCCCATTGTTATATCTAATATATGTGAAGGATATCACTATGAACATTCCAAAAAGCGTAACAATTTCACTATTTGCCGATGATATCGCTGCTTATTGTAGTTATGGACCACCTCAAAAATCCAAAAGCTTAGTTCAAAACGCAGTCAAAATTTTAAGTGTAAATCTAAACAATATTGGTTTAGAATTTCAAGAGGATAAATCAGAATTTTTACACATAAATAATAAAAACATTCTACCTGGAAAATCTGAAATAAATATTTGCGGTCATAATATCAAAAGTTGTGATACAGCCCGATTTTTAGGAATTATTTTTGACTACAAATTAACTTTTAATTCTCATATAAATATGCTGTACCAAAAATTTTCCAACAGAGCAAATATTATCAAGTTCTTATGCGGTGTAAAGTGGGGATCTCATCCCAATACACTTATTACACTTTATCAAATTTTGTCCGCTCTATAATTGATTACGGATATTTTATTTACTTTCCAAATACAGTTAAATTAACTGAATTATTGGAAAAAATTCAATTTTCATGTCTCCGATCAGCCTTGGGGTATCGCAATACCACCCCTTTAAACGTAATACTTGCCGAGTCAAAACTTCAATCAATCACCGAGCGCACAAGATTTTTATGCAAGTGTTACCTAGCAAAAGTTCTGTCAAACTCAAGTATGTTGATACATGAAATGATCCATGATATATACAATAAGATCAGTAAAAAACAACAAAACAAATCACAAAATCTTCTTTATGATTGTATTATTTTCATGTTCAATTTAAACATCAAAGCCTATACAAACTTTAGTATTTATTGTTATGACTTCAACATTTTAAAAACTAGTATAAGCATAAATTCTGAACTTGGCTATAAAATGAAAAAAAATAAAGAACCAAATAGATTATTGAGCGAATTTCTAGATAAATCAAACTCTCATGCATTGTACACCGATGGCAGTAAAGATTTAAATGACTCAGTAGGATCTGCTCATCACTATCCTGTAAAAAATATAAATACAGGTCTATCCATTCCTAAATCGTCATCAATTTACACAACAGAATGCTTAGCAATTTATAAAGCGTTACAAGAAATAAATAAAAGCGACTATTCGAAATTTATAATTATTTCAGACTTACTAAGTGTTCTACAAAGCTTAAACGCTACAAGTTTTAGTATACAAATAAATCATTTTATTTTTAAAATTAAACAATTGTACAACTTAATAATTACAAAAAATCCTACTAAGTCTATTGAATTTTTATGGTCACCTTCACATATAGGCATAATAGGTAATGAGGCAGCTGATAAGCTTGCAAAGTCCTACACCTGTAAAAAAACAGCTAAATTTGACATTCCCTTTACCGATCTAATTCAAAAATTTAAAAAATGTTCGTATCTAAATACAAATAACCACTGTTTAGAAAATGGAAAAGTTAAAGGAAAAAAATATTTCCAACTTTATCATAATAACTCAGCAAAAACATGGTTTCATAATTCAAGCAAAACTAGAAAATACATAGTTTCTGTAAACAGATGTAGGGCTGATCACTATAATTTAGCTGCCTCGTTAACTAAAGTAAACATCGTCGAGAGCCCAACTTGCGCCGAGTGCGGAAAATACGATGAAGATCTGAATCATGTGCTATGGCAATGTCCACTACACGATACAAAAAGACGCGAACTATTGTATAATATTAAAAGATTAAAACTAAATTTACCAATGAATTTTGACAACATATTGTATTATCCAAATTCGCAAATTTGTTCTCTTACCGTAAAATTTCTCGAACATTGTAATAAATCGATTTAAAATTATAAGTTTTACTTTAATAACAATTATGTTCACAAAATTTCTGTACAATATTCATTATATGTATATGTATATATTTTTGATGTAAATAAAAGTTATCCGAAATAAGATTCAATAGAATCCTGAAAGGCTTAATTTAAAAAAAAAAGAAATAAAATTCATGATTTATAAAGAGATATGATTCTTGTGAATAATCTTAAAGCTCCATAAAGTTGAAGCAATTTTAATATACCTAGTTTAACGAGACATAAATACGAGAGAATACTCTCAAATATAAAGAGAACTCATTCAAGTTTAAATGGAAAAATATTAATGATGCGTATTTAAGTGTTTTTAGTTTTATTCTTTTTAATAATAAACTTCGCCTTCAGGTTGCCCCTGGCTACTCGGGTTGCCTCGGCTAGACTTGAAACGCCCTCAGGGTAATCGACTATTTTTAGCCCTTGTTACACAATATACTATTTTCTCCAAAAATAAGAGAAACAAATTTTTACATTAAATAAGTAAAAATTAATTTTATTATAACTGATTGAATGTTTATATAATTTATGGATTTAAGGGATCTACCTACTTTTTCTGTCGAAAAAAGGCTATTTTTACGAAATTTTTCTGAGGTTGCTAATAAAATTATTGACATCAAATTTGTTGGGTTTAATAAATATACTCTTAAAATACATACAAAAAATTTTTCTTTTTTATTTTTACAGTTTTAGTATACAAAATGTTCACATAAACATAACTCCTCTAAAAGTAGGTATGCGTGTTCTGTTGATAAAATCTTTGAAATGGGCCATCTGTAACAAAAAAATAATAATGCAAAACTGTAATTTAATATATATTTTTGCATTATTATATAAAGAAAAGTTTCTCATGTTGTTTCGATAACTGTGTATACATTACAAACATACAGAAAAAACATTGTTTTTAGTATATTATTGCGTGTTTTAACTATAAAATATTTTTCAATCCGGTTATATTAAAATTGTTTATCATTTATCTATATAATACTATTTAGATTGCTGCATCAAGCACATTGAGTTTTTTAGTCATGTAATTTCATACAGCGGTTAAATTTTATTTTGACTAAATATATTTATAGAAATTCCTATTCATTAAGGGGGCAAACCACCTTTAAATTGTCAAAAAATCGTTTTTTTTATTTACCTTATTTATAGGAAATTTTCCGTAGAATAAGCTCCCGAAAACCGTTTTTAGAAAATTTTTTACATCTATAAAAGTGATAAAATTATTAAAAAATAAGTGTTATATTGACAACGTTTATATAAAAAAATACTTCTACTCGTTCAAATCAAAATCCCTACGCTCATATGAAAAGTACTACCATAATGAGTATCTCCATAAATTTTAGCCCAATCCATTCATGCGTAGACTTGGAATCTTACGGACAGTGCTTAAAGTCTTCGAAAACAGTCTGGTTTGCCATGGAGGCATAGAAGGTCCAACGAAGGTAAAAAATATACAAATTGGTAGGTTTTTATGTATACTTTGAGGAAAAAAACCCTTATTAAAATAAATATCAAAATAAAAATTCTTAATTAATTTTTTTGTTTCAGATTTTAAAGGTGTATGCCCCCTTAAGGGGGCAACCCTGGGTTAAACCCAAAAAAAGAATTATTTTTACTAGTTCAGGAAAGTTTCTATGTTTAAAAGCAATTATTCTGGAAATATTTGTGCTATATATACTTAGTAATATCTTACATTTTACCGTTGTAAAGCCTCAAAATCTTGATCTTACACGTCATAATAAATCACTGTTTTCAATACCATATATATTATAGTTATATACTGTGTTCCTCACACGATTGCAGGTGACATGATGAACGACCATTTGTTTCCACAGTTATTCGACTCCTTTTAACATGTAGTACAAAAAGTGCGAAGCACTTTTTCGTTAAAATTTTTTTTATTATTTTTTTTCGGGACCTAACCGTTTTTTAGATAGTTTTTTATTTTATACTTTTTAAACAAGTTTTATGGACTAGTAAAAAAAATGTTGTTTTTGGGTTTAACCCAGGCCTGCCCCGTTAAATATTGATTTAATGTAAATTTGTATATATTTTTATGATTAATTTTACCTACAACTTAATTTTGAAAAATGCTGCTATCGACTTTGGTAGTCTATTTTCTCAATGTTATTCAACTACGTAGTATTTTTTCATTTCTGAATTCATAAAAAATTAGTTTCAAATTCGGAATCAGCAATATTAAAAAAGTCTACAAAATTAAATATTTGAATTCGAAAAATGGCTATAAAAACAAACCAACCAAAAATGCTGACAGTTTTAAACAATAGGATAACAAATATAACTGCAAAGTTAGGTTGAATTTACTCTAAATTCACACATACGCGCGCACGATACAGAACTGTATTCTGTTTCAGAAAGTAAACATATCGACATTCTCGGATTCCAAAATTTCCATCTAAACAAATCTCTCTCTTATCAAAATTAAAGAATAAGGGAAAAAATATCTCTTTTCCTCATTTCCCCTTTTTCCAACCTGTACCCAATTTGTTTTGCCATTTCCCCGCGCTCGTTCATATGTCCATACACTCCCACACTTCTGAAAAACGCAACTCACGTGCGTACAACCTCCCCAGCCCGAAAAAAAGGCGGACGCAGCCGGAGGAATTAGCCCCTCGAGTGCAGTTCGTCGTTTGGAACTCCACTCTGCGTTACGTCGGGTTATATACGTGCCGCGCGCTTCGCGACGGAAATTTTGTCAGCGCTCGTCGAAAAAAGTTGTTGCTGTGGCCTTCGTTTCGTTTTGAAAACTGTCGTGGGAAACTCGCCCCGGGACACGTGTGCGCGAGGATTTTTTGCGAGCTCTGGAATTGATGATTGGAGATGGAGAGAGAAGCGTGGAATGGTTTTATGGTTTCGTTGTGTTGGATTTCTTTCTTATTTAGAGATTTTGGAGGGGCGGTTTTAGTAAAGTGCTTTTTATCGAAATTTCAGTTAGCTAAATTGACTTTATGTTCCCTGTATTTCTTAATTTTGGTTTTTTAATTATAATGGTTTAATTATAACACATCGTTATAATATTGTGAAAGGGATAGGAAAATATTGACAGTACCTGTTACTAAATTTTTTTTTTCACTCAAAATTTCGTTCAACGTAAAAGAATTTTTAGTAAAGCATCTTTGGGTGCAATAACACATTAATTAAATGTTGTACAAGCAAAAAGCTGTACACTTGACGTGGGAAATTTCTGGTCGAATGCGTTTGAATTTTTATGAAATACTGCAAGTTCATTGGGTCTCATTGGATCGAACGCACGTTTTTGCTAAACTCATTGCAGGATTTCAAACGCATTCGACCAGAATTTTCCCACGTCGAGTGTACTTTTCTCGCTGTTGCATTAATTAAAATTGGTTAAAAGGATTTAACTATTTCAAAATGAAACCTTTATTAAGAGGTAGATTATTTTAATTATAATATGATATTATTTTGTTCAAAATAATATATTTGCACTTAAAAATCAATTATATACTGATATATTCCATTTTAATTTAAGTATCCCTCAAAGTTGTATTGTATATTTCATTGATTTAATAGTGAGAAATCAATAATTATAATTAAAAATGTAGTTTTACCATATTCTCAATCACTATCTCTTTACTATTTTGAAATTTTTATAATATACAAACTACATATATCAGATTATTTACAGAAATGTTATAAAATTCAATGTTTTAAAAAGAATAAAACATTAAATGTGCGTCTCTTAAGAATGCCGTTTACCATCGTCAAAAATACAAAAAAAATCATTTTTTCAATTTTCATATATTATCATACTAGATACAGATAAGTATTGTTATATTTATGCTCCTAAAATAGCCAAAACATTTTTTTTTTCGAATTATACTTTTAAGGATTTACAGAATTTTGTTGAAAATCGATACTGTTGAGTTCTTATTTCCACCAGAGAGCAATATAGTCATTCAACCTATACAAAACAAGATGCCCAAGGGGGAAGAACCTACAAAGGATAAATATCAGTTATGAAACTTCAGTAAATTGAAATTGAACTGACAAAAAAATTGAAACCTGTAAATATCATTTTTACTCCTGTTT